>CM065363.1:20218937-20780179 GCA_033032245.1 Poecilia picta | reverse complement strand
TAAACATCCTGGGGGGTTTAAAGGTAAACAGCCCAAAAAATATTTTTTATTCCAAATGCGAGGACTCTTTCCCATCTGTTTTGGCCAAACTGAGGGAAAGTTTTCTCTAACCCAATTCAGAAATGGTTGGCATCGGGAGTATTAAAAACCGATCTCCTGTAACGATGTACGGTGTTTTTTTTTTTTTCTGTCTTTTTTTTTTAGCACATTTTTTAAAGGGGAAAAAAAAATTTTGGGGTTTTTTTTAGGTAGTCTTGTTCAATTTGAGATTTGTTTAACTTTTTTCTGACAATTGTGGCCACATGGTTTGATTCTTTACTGGTGCTTGGTGTGCAGTGGAACAGCTGCTCGTCCTTGCTGAAACAAATTAAATGAAATGATACTCGGTAAGGTGGGGGTTATTTGACACTACCGGGTCCTCTTTTTCCCCATTGATAAATAACCTTTTTTTTTGCAAAGTCAGGTTAAAGAAAAATTAAAATGTTGCCTTGTTTGTGTAAAAACAGCATTGGTTTTAAATAAAGTAACTGTCTTCCCTAACTGAGTTACATCATATCTTCAACTTCAAAACAAAACTGAATTCAGATTAATTCATTTCTGAAGGCAGACATTCTTCATTCAGGGCATTTGCCACATCCACCAAAGAGACCTGGTATACCAGAATGAGTAGCCATGGGAACATCAGATTGAGGTCTCTATAGGTTAAATCTTTAACTCACACTTCCGGGAAAGGCTTTAACACACACAAGGAAGGTTGGGAACAGGAAATCTCAACTGGCCACATGCAGGGTCTCATCTGCAGTTAAGGCTTGAATGGTTGAGCAGTAGACACTGGTTCTTGTTGCAACATCAGGTGACAATGTTGTTGCTGTGACACAAACTTTGCTGCGAGCAATCAAGTTGAAAAAAGGAACCTTTATTGTTTGGCTCCATAAGCAGCTGACAGGTAAAAAATCAATATGTACCATAGTTACTATGGTTGCAGAATTTTAAAAAAAATTGCATATGAAGACTATTCAGTCTGTCAAAAAGGGAAGTAGAGTTCAACCCAGTCTATTTTTGTTTTAGGTGGGGAACTGCAGATGGATGTGAAGAAGACTGTCAAGTGTTTGAAAAAAATCATTGTTAGGTTGTTCCTAAGATGATCACTACCAGTCAGGAGGTAGATCACCTTACTGTGTTCTAACGATCAGGGATCAGCCTTCCTAGGAAAGGACACGCAAGTGTGCAAGTGAGAAGGTCTCAGTCCAACATTGAGAGTGGTAACCTGGCAATGGCCCTGGTTGTGTAAGAGTTGGGTAGTCAACACAATCCATGTTCTCCCACAGTTTTCAAAATGCCTGTGGGGATTACTGATTAGTCCTCATCTTTTATGTATCTGGAAACTGCTCACAATTTTGTTCCTGACGATCTTTCTGGGTATAGCTGCTGGACTGTTTGCTGAAAGAAGACTATCTGAGCTGGAAACTGTAGGGTCTAAACTTGACATTTTGTGAACAACGTGGTTTCATTGATGTTTCCATGTCATGACCTTCAGCTCACACCAAAGGCAATCTCAGCTATGTTCAAGGCTGACATAAGATCCACCATAACTTAGACCACAATTCTCAAACTAAGGAATGATCATGGTAATTTTTTGTAAAAGATTAAAGAAAAATATGCATCCCCAGAAAAAGAAATTGCTGTAGTAGGTACGCCGTTCCAGTTGGTGACAAGATGCAGCTTGAATGGCCAACAACGGAAACATGAAACCAGCGTTCTCAAATTTATGCACTCTGGAACCTGGTTTAAAAAGTGATTATCTTTGGTATCTCAAGATGCCAAATCCATGTGGAAACGCAGACCAAAAGAAAAAACACTTTTACAGATGTACCTCAAATCATCCGTGTTGAAGTGACCTAAGTTTGTCGTACATTGTTTCAAGTGTATGTCAAGAGTCGTGCTATCTGTGTTTCTAATCTTTGACATGACATGTCAGTCATAAATGTGAATAAGAATCTGGATACTAATGGCCAAAATAAACTTCATCTGAGGATAAGTGAGCACAGAGTAAAATACAGCCACCATCATTTTTCAGTATGTAGTGTTACTGAAAACGCAGTAAACCATGTGTTGAACTGTTTCATTGCCAAACAAATCACTTGAAGCTTTGGCCCAAACATTCAAGTTTGGTTACATCAGACCAAAGCACATTCTGCTACACGGTTCTGATAGATTTCCACCTGGCTTGGATGTTTTCTTTACAAGAAAAAGTTTCTGTCTCGCAACGCTTTTCCTTAGTCTAGGCATTTAGAGAACACACCACATTATCACATGCTGAACACAAGTAGTAGTTTCTGGAATGTATTGCAGCTCCCTCAGTGTTGCTGTGAGCCTCTTGGAAGCCTCTGTCTCCAGATTCAGCGTCGCCCAGTTTTTCTTATGTCCCTGTTCGGTAATTTTCCAATTATGAATGACTTACTGTACAATGCCGTGATGTATTTAGTGATGTGGACCTTTTCAAACTCTGGTCTAAAGGACGTAAATGAGCAAATATCAGGAAAACTGTACTGTACTAACAAGACTAAACTTTATTTACGGTTACTTAGTTTCAATATAACGTGTGGCGAAATCAAATTAGAAAGTGCTTCAAGAAAACATTCATGAAATGTGCACAATCATGAAACTGTTTTTTGTGCCGCTTTGTAACTTAAAACATCATAAAGCGCAGCACTTTCAGGATTACTTGAGCTGCACTGACTGGGAGGTTTTTAAAAATACTTGTAAAAAATGAAACAAAATCGTTAACTAAAACCATGTATGCCTGCGTCATCTTCTGCGAGGATTTGCTAACCAACACTCATAACAGTAACAATAACAGTCATAAATTCCCAAACAACAAATCAAGATTCTCGGAAGCAGTGAGGAAGGCCATTATTGAGAGGAATCGCCATTATGGGCGTCATCGATTAAGTCTAAGAGGAGAGGTGAGTATTTTGTCCAGCTTCCTTTGCTCTGGTGAAATATGCATCTTTTTTTTGCAGTTTGTTTGCAGTAATGGAGTCCTAACTAAAGAAAGTTCAGCAGACTGATAAGTTTGCACAACAAGACCATTTCATACAATTTGCCTTTTTGATTTATGTCTTTATCGGAAGAGATTATAAGTCTCTGATGTTAAATTAAAAACACCAATTAATACCACCAATTTATGATCTAACCAGTCAGCCTTTCACAATTGCTCTGCTGCCCAGTAAATGACTCATTAATAACCGCATTATGCCTATCTTGCTTAAATCATCAACTAGTTACATAATCAAACCTCTATTCCAGGTGTCTGACTGCAGACAGAAGATGGAAGACTGTTGTGTTCATTGCACACCTGAAGTTTACTGTGCTTTGTTGCCGATGGGAATTCCTTGCTCATTAGGAAGTGAACACACTGTTCTGGGTTAATTGATGACACCGAGTTTAAAGTGACATTTCTGTTTGGTGGTCAAGTTGAAGCAGAGCTGTGGTGGCGATGAAAACGTGTTCCTCTATTTCTTAGGAGCAGTTTCTGAAGGACAGCAAGACATATTGTCAGTGAGGTAAAGTTTATTAACCTTTTAATATCTAGAACTGCCTTTTTTATTTTAAGGCCTCATTTTTCCCCAATAAATCTTCTAATTTTCTCGATGAAGAGACAGGTCTGTACTGGGCGCTGTTTTGCATTTTGCTGTAGGTTCTGGGGTTCCACAGGGTTTTGAAAAAAAAAGTTCGTACTCTGTTTCTGTAGAGCTATGTTAAAAAAAGAACATTTTTAGCCTGCAGCTGAGTCTTTGATTTAAGAATTATGAAAACTGTAGTGTGTGGTTATGTACCCTCAAGATTAGATTAAACAAACAAACAATAAAACTGAAAGACCCAAATTTTCATACATTCACAGCCAACAAGCTTTGAGAAAGTGGACTTTTTTTTATTAATCAGAACTGGCAGATGCATTTTTAAAAATAAAATGTCATATTAGGCTTTTCACACATTTTCACTAGAAATGTTAATAAAAGTAGAGAACGCTGTGGTCCTAACAATTGGGAAAACAAAAAAAAAGCTCACTTTGCAGCCAAGATGTGAAACCGAGCAAGGAAGGCCAGTTGGGTCCTGATTCTCTTTGTGATGAATGCTGTGGACATTCACACTATTGAGATCCTGTTTCTCTTTATACTTTATTAGTTTTCCACAAACTTTTTGATTCACTACTCTTTCTACAATTTTTCTGCTCTTTCAACTATTTAACTTTTACAATGTTCTGCTCATTTAGTAACATGGTGGATATGACTTTTGACACTGATATATTCAACAATTTATGAAATATTAAGTGTTTTTTTATGCATATTGGAATGAATAGAAAACGCCAATAATTCCGCTAAATTCTGGTAAAAATGTAACTTTATACAATTTTCACCAGTTATTGCTGTATCAACCCTCCAGACCGCTCAAGTATTTTTGGTTGAAGCATATTCTGCACTGCCAAAACGAGATCCAAATATGGATAAGCGGTAATCAATGCTCCATAGAATTTTCCCAATCAGGGAAGACAAAAAAAACTTCCGGAAAACTACAAAGATTCCTTTAAAACAAGTCTAAACCCATTAGTTTAGAGCTGCCTTTGATTGGTAACAGCTGCAATATCAAAACAGAATAGTTTTTCCAACCTGTCATTGTTTTCTCCCACTTTGCCACTGTGATGTAATTTTTTTTCTTGCTTTATTTTCATTTTAATCATGTAAAACACTGGTCAGGACCAGTGCATGATTTAGATGTGTTCCCACTGCAGCACACCTAGTTCAAATGACTGCATGGCCTCCACAGCTTGTCTCCAAGTGCTGCAGAATTCTGCTAATCACTGATTCATTTAGTCTAAGTGAGCAGCAAAAGGGAAACATCTGCCAGGGTTCGGTTCCTCTAATGTAAAGCCCTGTGAATTGTCTCGGTGCAGAAAAGAAAGATTAAAACAGTGCTGTATAAATAAAATTGCTTTGCCTTGTGCAGCAAAATCAAAATAAAGCAATTTCTAAGTTTGGTCAAACATTGCAATTTACTCCCTTCAACTGGTGTTTATGAAATATAGATGCAATAAATAAACATATCGACCTGTTTCAGCTTACTATCGACATTTCCCCTAAACGTGGAACCAAACTTTTCTCTGGTTGCCCTCTGAGTTCATTCCACCCACTCTGTCTTTGTTCATTTCTGCAATTTGCACAAATATTCACATCGAGGCTATTTTCTGAGGCATAGTAAACACCCACTCAACCTCAACTCCAGCTGTGCTATAAATGTTTAAACATGCAATGCAGTGCAGTCCGTTACCCTGATCTTACTGTAAATAGGCAGACGCATGGCAGAGCACTAACCTCCTTTTCAGTTGATTTCAATGAACACTGTCTCATTCAAAAACGTGTGTAACAATGAGTAAGCGTGAATTACTAACAGGAAAAAAAAAAAAAAAAGGAAGTGGTTCCAGCACACATCCGACACGAATGCTGATTGTTTGCTTTCAACATCAGCCTCTTCTGTCTTCCTTTTTGCGTTTTCCTGGAGCAGTTTCAGTGTAAAAAGCCTAAATGTTGCATATACTTTTTCATGCACTCCTAACCCACATCTCCCAAACATGATGAGCATTCCACACTGCCACTGTTGTGTGGACGGACGGCTTGAGAACCCAGTGTGAGGCCATATCCCTCTGCGTACCAATGATTAAGATCTATAGCTGCTCAGGTTAATGTATGTCCATCCCGGCCCCACAAGAGCCAAATCCACCGCGCCCACCTTTCAGACACGAACTGATTGCTTTTCGCGAATACATTGATTTTTTTTTTCTTTCTTTTTTTTTTTGCATAGATGATGAGTGCTGATTTCACACGGCAGGGCTGTCAGTATGTGTCGGTCTCCTCTGGAAAAGTAGCAAAAACAAATTCTGTTTCGCTTCATCTTCAAACCGCTGGAGGAGTTTTCGTTTTAGACTGTGGAGACTCTCCTTCTGCGCACTGGCGAGGCATCAAATTGACTTGTGCGCTGATTAAATTAAAATGAAGTCCAACTACTGTTCGTAGGATTCTCCCCCAGCAGTTTCTCTTCTTGCCACGGACAGTAATCGGATGTCACTTTGTGATCGGATTCGCAGAAAACAAAAGAAATAAAAACAAGAAGAAAAAAAAAAGGATATTTGGAGTTCAAAACTGTTTTTCCACTGAGGTGATTTATGCATGAATACAAGCATGCCGCTGTTTTTATGTGCGAAGCATTCTAATACATGAGTGAACATGGCTAGTGCAGTGGTTAATAAGGCACAACCTGGTAATGATCTCGTGCAAAACACGTCAGTCAGCACTGCGTTGTCCAAAGGCGGAGTGGTGAGAGCTGTTCCCCTCGTGGCCTCTGTCTGGAAAAGCACACATTCACATTTTATGGCTTAAGTTTGTATTTAAATCAAGACGACGGGATTAGATCTTTTCTGGCAATGTATGACACAAAGAAAAATAAGCCAAGAGGCCATTAAAGTAAGTCACTATCTATACGGTTATTTATGGAGGTGACCTAAACAATCAAATGACCCGTACTGGTCCACATATAAGCTGTGGCTGTTTCCAAATAAATATTTGATTTTAACGGCCTGCTTTCAATTGTGCAACAGGAATACGGGTTACAATGGAGCGTGGCTGTTGGTGTTTGCAGAGAAAGGGCTGGGCTGGGACTCTTTCATGGAGTAAAGTATCAGCTCATAAACTGCAGCACTTTCTGATCAGATGTGGACTTTAAAGCTGATTGTCAGACTTTTCCTCGAAAACAACAAGACTCACTTCAGGCAACTACAGAACAAGTCATGCTCGGTTTTACTCTTTGTTTTAACTGTTAGTTCTTCCTGAATAACAATAAATCTATTCTACGAAAAACAGGCTGTTGTGTTGCCATGCCTTTAGTGATGTCACATAAGGGACAAGGCAGCTTCCCTCGTTTCTTCGTCTTTATTTCTGCACTTTTCATCAAATCCTCCTTCAAGTGCATTTACTTGACAAGTGTTTGAGCTGCATGTAAGAGCATGGAGCACAAAAGCAGTTTAAGATAAACCTGATTGGGACGTTCAGGTTTCATTAGCACCAACCTTCAGTGATTATTTTTGAGTCAAGTGGCTAGAAAAATCATAAAATCTGCTTAAGGAATTCTAGTAAAAGAATATTTGAACCAGAGTTTCTTGTTCTTCCCTTGTGCCCCATGCTTCTTTGGCTGAAATGATCGCCAGGGCGACAGACTTGCGCTGAACCCAGTCCTAACAGTTAGCGCCTGTCAGTACCATGGGGAAAAAGTCAGAGTAAAGTAGCACAGCTCTTACAATGTGCAGTGCCACCGTACTGTCAAGTCATGTAACTGCTGAGGGTGACAAAAGCAGAATATGAGATTTACTAATTTCACTGTACCACAGGGAAATATGCAAGGAAACTAATTGGATTAAATCAGTCAGACATAAATGTTAACAGATCCATACCCTTTACATTTGTTAGAGAATCATTGTTATTGCCACAGGCTTCAGAATCTATGTCAAAAACCCTTAAACATTCTTCGTCTGCCATAATCTGCAAACTGATCTGATTCTTGTACCTTCTTGGACATCATTGCAGGGAAAAATAGAAAAAAAAACTAAGGTGGATTTAGCTCCTGTTCAGTATACCAGTATTATTATTATTTTATTGTTATTATTATTTTTATTTATTTATTTATTTAGAAAAACCTCTAACTACAAACCTCTGAACAGATTTTTACCAACACTAAAGCAAAGCTCATGTCTCACATTGAACACTTTCTGTGCAACAACGACATATATATTGTCTTGTTTCTGTTTCACTCCAACCGGCTCGTTCTGGCAGTGGCTTGAAAGTATTGATTCGACATCTACAATGTAAACCAGGATCAAAAGGTTTCCTAGCAGGATATATACTGGACCATACCAAGATGATCTGGGTGATTCACAACACTTGACAGTGCCTTTAGCAGCTTTAATGTCGTACCTGATGGGCGCAGTATATCAGAAAATTTATGCCTGCGCGCCGCAGACGCCAGAGCGATATCTCTGTTTTCAAATGTTGTACAACACGCCGTGTTTATTTTTGCAACGGTAAAAGCAGTCTTTAAGATACCCACTAAGGTGTAATTACAGTTGACACAAGGCTTTACGAGATGAATCATGTTTTTACAGAGAAACTGTGTCGGCCAGTATTTTTAGACTTGAGCCGGTTGCTTCGGGACACGGGGAAGAATCTTATCGAGTCGTGTAAGGTACAATTGAAATGCAAACACCACCCGCTGTGCTGTATGAAACAAAACTGGGCGTAAAACAGTTACCAAGGGCCCATTTTTCATAGCTTTTTTGCAGTTAAGCCGCTCTCCCGAGAGGAATGCTGGTTGTTTAGTTTAGTGTCTCCAGTCAGACAGAGGTATTTCCCACATCTCCCCAAAGGCTCTGAATCAATCCACCGGTTGGATATGAAGGTGACATTCAGTCTCCTGCCCTCCTCCCCTCTAGTCTAGATCCTGGCGACTGGGTTTCTTCCATGTTAGTACTGCCTGTCACCCAGAACTGTCCCCTGGGGGTGATCAAACTAGTGAAAACATCTGATCCTTCATCTTGTGTTGAATTACATTAGAAAAGGACTCATATTTGCTTTTGTTGTTTTACTATTACAGATTTAGGTGAGTATGAAAGGGTTGGTTCTGACGAAAGCCATCCACAGCGGTCTTGTTATTCTAGTTGAGAGCCTCCGCCCTCGTGTTTCAGTCTCTCGCAGGAGCCGTCGCTCCGTTCGACAATCCACATCTTCCTCCTGGGCAGGGTGGACACACTAGAGAGCACGAACAAGAGCAGCCACAGATTTCCCCCTGAAAAAACCTGCTCCGTTCCTCTCTGGGAATCAGAGTGACAAAATAAAAATAAAAAAAGTCCAACTATCAAGTTCAGAAATGCAGCTAAATGAAGTGGAAAAAAGAACAAGTCATCCTTGAATTCAGTCATGTTCAGCTGCATTAATTCAGCCGAAGTAAATATCATTCAACAGTTTTAATAGGTTTACCTTTTTGCTTGGTTTTTGAGGTTTGTTTTTTTAGTCATCATATGTTTTGGTTTTTTTTGTGATAAATTTGTTTGGGGGTTTTTTTATCCACAGTGCTGCAGCAGTTGACACTCATTAGGAGAAATGTCAGAGTAAGCTATGTATGTGTGAAACTGTACGAGCCAACTAGCTTTTATATTAATAAGTGCATCAAGGAGTTCCTATTGTTTTTTTGTTGTTTTTTTTTTTTTCAATAGACCTCTCCTCTCAGTGGGTGTGGAATTCTTCATGTACTTTGTTAGGAATATTTTTTTCTTAATCCACCTGCTGTTTTGAGAAAACGACAAATGTCACAGATTGACAGCTGGGAGGTGGGGGTTGACAGACTGTCAGTTTCCAAAACCATACATAAAAACACACTCGGACCGCACGCATAGTAAAGCACTCATGGGGTCTAAATGATTCTGTATCTTAAGATGGCAGGCGGGCTGAATGAAAACAGTTTGTCAAACACAGGTGATTTCAAAAATCCATGAGAAGCAGGCAACCATATAGGTGTCCATGTATTTGTTGACCACAAGAAAATCCCAAAAAACTAAGCATTTCCTACGTCTGACAGGTTTCTGTCATAGATAAAGCTCCATAACAGCCGTGGTAATGATGTTAGCATACCTCTGCCGCCTCCCATCTCGCTTTTTCCCTACAAGGACCAAGGCAGCCAGGCAACGGCAAACCCCAGGGAGCTATTTCTTAAAGAAAAACAAGGTTGTGCTCTGCTAATTTCAACCACAAATAATATGAACTTAAATGAACCGAATCTGACAAGCCAAAGAGTGAGAGAACCCTTCCCGTTGGCCTTCGACAGAGACACTCAGTGCAGCTAAATCAAACTCCTGTTGCGTTCACTCATTACTGGGTCGGGTTTTCTTGCGCTCAAAGGTGTTTGAAGATGACATAATCAGAATCTGTCAGGTTCAAATATAACAAAGCTCAACATTCAGGGCCAGGGACTGGAGTGAAGCTCGAACGTATAGAGAGAGAATCAGCCGTGGACTCTTTTGATTGCGTGCACAATGATACACATTCATTTCCATGGAGACTAAACAAATAGAGCCGGCTGGTGTCCCTCTTTGCCGATACGAGGGAGTTTTCCCTCTCATGACCTGCCCAGCCAACCAGCGAAAGGAAATTCCTGCACTGGAACGATACATCTATTATTGGTCATAAAAAGCCAACTGTACTACAAAAAAGGGAGAAACTATGGTTTTGTGCAATTGATTGAGACTGAGGAAGCATGAAAATAAGCACTTGCGAAATATTTCTTAAGCTTTCAGTTCAATGTAAAAGCAGATAAAGCACTGTATTTGAGTGGTGCTCCGCATGTGTGAGTTCAAACCTCCTACGTAGATGATTTAACAGCTCTCATAAAAATAAAAAAAAACTGATTTGGCATAACGGGTTTGGATCCAAGTCTGTTAAAGAACTTTCATATTCAGTCTTCGATCCATTTCTCTTTAGCAAAACAAAAAAAATAGAAAATCACTCTTCTTACCTCCTTAAATATCTTTCTACCCATTTATGACACATACACTCTGCTATGTTAAAAGGAACAATACACAACATGAAGACTATTGTTTATTGCAAGATGTTTCTTGTAAAACAGCGCAAGAAGCTGACGGTGCAATTAATTTCAGAAAAGGGCAGGTTACGGCTGTAATATGGTGTTTTTGGTTCTTTAAAGCTACATTTGCTTTCTCTGCAGGGATGACTTATGCAGAACGTGAGCACAATTGGTTTTGATGTTTAGGGATGGGTGTGATGATAACAATAAGTGAGCTAACACTCAGGTGTCAAAGGGTCACGTCACAACAGAAATGAACCGTAAGCCATCTGCTTCGCGGAGCCGTAGCTGATGTCACCTGCTCCGCTTTTGTTCATGCAGCTTTTAATCAGCCCGAGTCCGAGGCCTCTGATTTACCAGAGGACCGGTGAGCAAAAAAACGGTGTGTGTCCGCGATTAGCGGGCTTCTCTCCTGTTCCGCTGTGGGGATTAGGTAATACAATGCATTTTTATGGGCAAACCACATTAAAAGCAGCTGTCCTTCCTTGGCTGTTCCCGCATTGCCTTTGTTGTGGGCTGATGTTAGGAAACTCTCGTACCCAAATTCGCCAAATGTTACAAGATTTCAAGCTAGTAAAAAACATTTTTGCAGCTAAATGTTTGCTGGCTTGCAGACGGTTTCTGTTTACTGAATGCTGGGTGACCTCATTTGACAAGGCTGCCGAATCACGATGCGGCGCTCCGCACTGCAGGGGTGCAAGTTTAAGGATTCTTTCACAAGGCGATGTGGCTGATGAAAGTACCAGCCACGACGGGTGTAATGAGATTTCATGGCATGACGTCTCGCGATACGAACACGCCACATTATTTCTCATCACAGTGAAGTCCATCTCGTTGCTGTCGGTCTTGGCCATTGTTGTGAGTCTCAGATCTGAGTTGAAGTGAGAAAGAAAGCCTCTTTATATGATAAATTTAAGAGACCCCGTTCATGGGCTGGTACCTCATCCATCTTTCCATTAACTCCATTTTCTTTGCTGAATATAGCATTTCTAATGCATGATGCGGTCATGCTAATGTTTAAGTAATACACCTACTTTTGCCACTTTTAAGTAAGTATTCATTAAAAATAGTTTTTATTTAGTTGAATTGAATATTAGTTCCTTGAAGATTTTACCTTGTACTCTAGTATGGATGTAAAAGCAGGTATTGAAAGTCTGGTAGACTAATCATTTGCAATGGAGCAAAAATGAGAAGCATCTGCTGGCCACATTAGCAACAAAACACTGACATGTTACTCCTGTCAAGAAGTAGAAAGCCACATGCTGTTTTCTAAACTTCTAAAAAAAAAAGCTATTTAAATTTAGGGTTTGTCCTTTGGCTTCACTTGAGAAAATTTGGTCGTTTTTGCCACCCGTTGTACTCCAGGAGTGAAATGCACCATTAGTGTTCAGTTCCTCTTCCACTGATAATGGTATTCGCAGGAGTCTAGTTGCCGCTCAGGCGTACGACTGCCTCCAACAGGTCAGCTTCAGAAAGCTTTTCAAATCCCACATTTAGCAAACAGCGTGTGCTAATTCCCACCCCTGTTTCTGGGATGCAAGAGCGCCGGATCGCACATGTGTCGCAGCATTGCAAAAATTACATAATTTACTCTCTGTGTTTATTTAAAAGAGAAGCTCAGACTCCACAGCTTAACCTCTACATGTATTCATGTCTGCACTTACATTAACTCACAGAAAGGAACACATGCAGCGTGACCTCTGACCTCTCCTGCAGTAGTCAGTTTCCTTTTTCCTGACACCATCACCTGGGTGCAGTTTTCCACTTTACACTCTCACCTCGGGGAATGCAGGGGGTTGGAGGGTGTTATTCTTTTTTATGTTTACAACAGATGTGGATGTGTGTATGGGCCCGTTCACATACACTGAAGACTAATTTAGGCTCCTGCTGTTGGTCGGGGTCACGGTAACATGGTCAACCTTTTCAGATGAGTTAAAATAGAGTTATTTGTGTCAGTGTGTCAACGTGAGTTAATGGCTTTAGCTTTTCTGCTCCTGTCCCACACATGGAGCTAAAATGAGGTTCTATAAATAGGCAGTGACATAACAGATTGCACATCTGAGCCGGTTTCACTTATGCCACTGTTTCAAATGTAGATGTCTAAGGTCTTCTAAGAGATGAGGTCTTTTTGTAGCCAAACAACTGCACAAACAGCTTAAACCAATATGGCTGTTTTACAGTCTGCCTTTAAGCTTTAGTGCATGTAAAATTGCTTAACAAATAGGAGAAGTGCAGTGACTATATAGATGGGTCATTGGGATTCATTTAATTTAATTAGAAGTGGAACAACAGGACTGTAAAAAAAGAAAAAAAAAACACTAATCCACTGAAAATGTGGTATATTTCAAAGATTTTACATGTATATTTGTTGTAGTCAATGAGTAAATGTATAAGAAATACCCCAATAGTATAATGTTTTGCTCTGTCACAAAGTTTGAATGGAGTTTGGACATTCTCTGCATACATGAAAGAGAGTCCCAAAATCACCTTTGTTCAGCTAAACAGGAACTAAAAATTGACCTTTGATGTGACTGATGTGCCCAAAATGTCTTGGTCCTGATGTGGACTGGCAGGCCGTGATGCGTCATTTGCGAATGACACATCACTAACACGTTGACATTCGACTCTATGTAGCGACTTCCCTGCTGAGAAACCGCGCAGGCAGTGTGGAGACTTTATCTTGATGGGCGCACCCTGCAGCGCATCCATTTCAAAGAGAAACTGCAGTCACTGCGGTATGCGAAGGAAGAGAGAGGGATAATCAGAAGTGAAAGAAATATGTGTCTCAAATTCGAGAGAAAATTTTGACTTCACAAATTTCTCTCTTAATTTTTATTCTTTCTTTGTTTGAGGGGGGCGGGGAGTGAAAAATATGAACAAATGCCAGTCAAAAAAGCAGCTACTATCTGCATTTCAAAAATATTGCCGAATGCAGGCTGGATGGCAGAATTGGCAGAGCAAAAATATTCATCAAATCATAGTCAATAACAAACCTGCTCAGACACCTGTGGTTTTGTGTTTGGTTTGACTAAAACCTTAACTGTACAAACTGTGTATGTGGGCTGACTAAATCAGGCTAAAATGTAGGGCTCAGGGTTGATACCACAGTGTAATTTATACTTCCAAAACCATGCTAGTGTCGGCTCGACCACAGGGCCTATGGCCGTCTGCTGTACCCAACCACTAGAGTTCCTCAGGACTTTTTGCAAACATTCTTTTGTGACCCAGATTTTTGTTTTTGACTTACTGTACACACTGTAGACACATCTATAGCCTCAGTCAGAAGGTGGCACCAAACACACAACAGATAAAGTGAACATCAGGAGAAGAAGAAAAACTTGATTTCACACTGCGGGTAATTTATTTCTCAGTGATTCTTTTGAAAAAAAAAATCACTTTATTCCATTTTCTTTTATTCATTTTGTCTGAGCGGAGGCTAAAAGCTGTGCATCTCTGAGTGGAACACAAGTGGTTAGATGAGCCAAAAATGGTATGAATACTTGTCTGTGAAGTGCAAATGGCTCATGTACACACACAAGGGGAGGTATGCCATCTTAAAACAATAATAGTGGACTCTTTTAGGTTCTCAGCATGAAAAGAGCCAGGTCATTCAAATGAACCAGACTTCTCATTACTACAGCCTGTCTAGAGGGCCTGCGTCAGAAAACACTTCTACGTTGAAGCTAATTCAAAAGGTAATACATAATTTTAAAAAAAAAACAACCTGGTTCTACTTGCACGATGAAATGGCTGTCGTCACGGTTTAAGCACTAAAACACAAGCAATCCAGTATGATTGCGGTTTTGAAAACAACAAATTGGCTTGAATGGTTTTTTTGGTACAGACTTAAACACTTAAGGAAATTAACTTTCAAATTAAGATTATTCTTTTGATGGAGGGCATCTTCACCTTAGTGACAGACAAATATTCAGTAGTTTCTAATCACATCATCTACATGACCAAATTAAAACCTATCAGGCTCATAAAACAGTGAGTGTTTTATGAGGAGGAAGGCTGTAGAGAATCTGGGGTTGCAAACCAAACACAAAGAATACAGAGGGAAACTAAGACAGTCAAAAAAACATAGAATGTTCTACTAGAACTTGATAGTCATCTGGAAATAACTAGCGAGTTGCCCTGAGAAGTTGTACCACTGGAGACAAGTAAATAGGCTGCAGCTGTGGCAGGGAGCTGTGATGTCATACCACTGTAACACACTTTCAAAGACACAGGGAGTCTTCGTACCAACCGCAGACTGAAAATAAAAGGAGAAAGAAACAAGATGGAGCACACACTGCTTGCTTCTGTAATCATACTGACTTTAAGCAACAGTGACTGAGAGTCTACAGGCGTAATCACTAGTTGTGAAATGTCATTTACTGCATGCTGTATGTAAACAGGAATACGTTTTCAAACTATTTTGTATCTGTGTTGTAAGCTTTAAGAAAGTGGTTCTGGCCTTCCTTTCTAACACATTCCTTTGATATTGTGCCAGACTACAGCAAGATAAGTAAGGCTGCCAAACATTTATTTTACAAGTTGGGTTGTAACTTGTAAATACTATATTCTAATGCTACAGAATGTATGTAAATGTTATCAATCACCTACCAATGGCCCAGTATAACATTATTTAAACTCATGCTGTGTTATGCATGTGCTCTGTCTGCGCTGATGAAGATTTGCATGTTGAGTGCTTGAGGTAGCTCCAGCAAAAGGTTAGTCTGATACTTTTCAGGATTCATTAGCTAATTATTATTTGACCTGTTGGAGCACTCATAGATGTTATGATTGACCAAAGTTTAAAATGTTATACCTATGTGGAGACAGTGACATTAGGGCAAAATGCATTAACGTCCAGTAAATATGACACTCTTTACTTTCATAAACTGAACAGCATGTAATGCTTCGCAAAATTTGCTTAAGTCTTTTACCTTTCATGTAAATAGCTTGAGCGCATGGATTACTTATGCTATCATGTGTATCAAAATAAAAGACTGTATGACAGAAACCTGAGAGGTACAGAGAAAACATGCATCCATATAGTGTCTAGACAACCAACAATTAATTAATTCAGTTCTTTTTTCTTCTCCATGCAGCAACTTCTAGGAACAATTTTATGAAAATTACACAGCCTTACTTTGTCTTTCATAATAGTTTGGTTTTGAAATTACAGAGAAAATCATAAAATCTGGATCCAAAGCATTTTAGCTTTAACATAGTTCCTCTGAAATAATCTTGCATTCTGATTAATTTGAAATGCAGACTGAATTTTTTTCTTATTTACTCTCATAGCTACCGAGAGACATTTTTTATTTGTTGTTAGTTCACTGTTTTGTTTTTATTTATTTTTTTCTTTTTCCCCTGACCCAACTTCTGTAAGTCATAATGAATTGGTCAAACAGCATAGAACATCTGGAGTGAACAAGAAACTGATCTGCTGATTAAAAAAATAAAAGATAAATTAAAACCCTGGTGAGGGCAGCCGCAAGCTTGACATTGTTCTCTTCTCTTACATGAGGAAGTGCTCTGAGACCTGAAAGTAAGTAGTGCGCAACCAGAGAGTTAGAAAATAAATCATATATCACTCTCCCTCATCATTTTTGCATTTAAATGCATCTTGCCCATCAAAGACAGAGTAGGAGGTGGATGACTGCAAATTTCCACCTCACAGAGAGTGAGGATTTACTGCTCTGTGACTTCCACAGGCATGCGTCGAAGAGGAAAAGATGATGATCATCATCATCTTGTCTCTTGTAATCTTTTAAAGTAAAGCTGGGCCAATTCTCTAAAGAAAACACCGAGGGGGATTTTTTTTTTTTTTTTTTGCGGCGCTCCAAAACGTGGTGTTTTTGCACATACAAATAAACACTTAGCAAAACCGAATCCCATCCATAGACGAGTGCATGAACGCCGATAATCTCACGATTGGACCCAAGCACACATCCAGACCTCCCTCCCTCGAGTACATCTTACTGAAATCCTCCACATATTATGTCCCAGTGAATTATGATTTCAGTGCTTCGTCTCTTCCCATTTGGCCATCCTTCACACCAGTGCACGCTTAGTCATGGTCCAGTTTCACAAGCGATGGGGCGTACTTCAACGAGTACGAAAGGCAGAGATCAAACGAAATGTACAGAATGAATGGAAAAGGGCGACGAGAAGGAAGAAAATCTTGCAGATGAGAAGGATGTACAGGAAAACGTGTCTATGCAAATGGATGGGGCAGCGGAGAGAGCGGAACTACATATAATTCAGATTATCGATGGTGAGGGGGCAGGGCTCCAACTGTGATAACTGCTCACCACAACTCCAACTAGAAGGAACAAAATAAACGGCATGTGGAGTTCTCTTTGTGCGCTTCGTTTCTTTAGCCCTCGTGATTTTGTTCATGGCTTTGTGGTCTTTTATAAAAGCCAAGCTGAAAAATTCTCTCCGACATCCAGTGGCAACCAAACAACACTAAACCACAACATTGGCCTGTTTAGGCTTGCATGATCTAAAACACCAATTTTAGCTCAGCCTCTGGATTCAACTCAGGGTCACGGGTTGTTATTTAGCCAGCTTGGGTCTGGTGGACAGTAAGAAAATGAATGCACCATTAAAGCGTATAGCTCCAAACTGAAATATGATAACCCCACAAGGTGTCTGAATAACATCTTTCCAACAGCTTGCACTAATAAAGTGTCCTTGCTTTAACTATTCAAAATGTTAACCTTCATGTAACATTTCTGTGTTGGCTTGGATTTACTCCATTATATCTGCTTGTTACATCATCATGTTACATAGTTTGGATTTATTATTATTAGTAGTATTAGTATTATTTTAACATCCGGAACAATGTGTTGCAGTCAAGACATTTTCACTCGGCCTCGTTGAAATCCTTGACATTTTGATTTGAAAAGAAAAACAATATTTTTCAGCCTTTGGGTTTTGTTCAAATGTAGCATGGAGGAAAATACTTTTTTCATGTCAATTTAGTTTTTGCATCGTAACTATCCATGAAAACTGCACCTAGGCCTGTACAAATTCAGATAGTGAATTACATCTTTTCAAACCTTTTTCCCCCTCTTTCAGTATGCAACATCTACTTAAAAGCAAGAAAATATGGCAAAAGAAAATTATTAAATTGTAAAAAAAAAAAAAAAGAAGAAGCATTTTGGCAACATGCCGTCATCAGCTTATAACTGAAACACACACTTTTCTCGTCAACATTAAAACCTCTATAACCAGTATTTTTGGAGTGGTGGTTATTTCCATTTGCACACTGCTTTCCTCCTCACATAAGGGAAGTCCCATATATCCAAATCAATAAATGAATTGATTCATGTGAGCAGTTCAGAACCAAATTCAACAGAAAATCTATGGGGTCACATGAAGAGGCCTACAGACAAAAACATGACCTCAAAAATGACAGATTAGAGAAAGTTTGGAAGATAAAGTGGGCAAATGTCACCAAGTCAAGATCTTGGATGCTAATGCAGACCTAGCAAAAAATCACTAAATTCTAAACGTAATCACAATTCAGTTCAAAACTTGGAATGGAAATTAAATGTCGTCATAACTCACAGTAATTAAAAGCTCTTCAACAATCTGCTGTATAGCTTCATGGCTGTGAGCTGGAGTAATCTCCTGTAGCAGTCTGTATGACAGCAAATTTAGAGACGCTTCTGACTGAAGGCACACTTTTTCTATGACAATCTCACAAAGAACAATGTGCTTCTACAGTACATTCCTCATTCCATTCATTCCTCATTTTGCTCCTTTTGCTCAAGTTACTGTTTTGAGTTTAATATTACAACTTATATGTCATCACCAAATATTTTCATAGGGGTGTGCTACTATAACTTTTTCTTTTCATGTTTTATGTGTGCATAAAAAATGTCAATACTTAAAGTGGGCTTTTCTTTTCTTCAAAAATCCATCTTGCAACTCTCACTGCCAAGGACATTCAGTTCTTACAATCCAAAGCGTATCAAATCAGACAGAGGTGTCAATGTAAAATCGTGTCAGTGATCTGGTTCAGGAGCTGTGCAGGGGCAGCTGGAAAGGGCACGCCACCTGTGTTCAGAGTGTAACTTATAAATGTGGAAGCTCAAGAGTTCTGTAGGTGGTTTGGACAAGGGAGACGGCAGTAAAGAGATGGATGGAGTTGGATAGAAAGGCCTCGGGAAGGAGAGGGTTTTAAAACTGGGAAAGAACACCCCAACCGTCTGTGAGGGATAAGAATCAAAACAAGCAAAGTCTTATTGTAAGAGATCAGCCTGAGGGATGAGATGAGAATCCTTCACAGTGGCGTTAAAGCGCGGTAGGATTGGGGGGGAGTTTTGATTAGACTCTCACAGCTGGACTGTTTCACAGAAAACCTGGGATGAGACAGAGGAAATGCGGGGAAGATGCAGCCAGCCGTATGTTCGCTTTGGCTCACCAAGTTATTATTCCTGAGTACCCACAGACAAACATCCAACACTGCTCTCTCAAAATAAAACCCTCATTAGTTTATAATAGGCCATGACGCAAATGGGGAAAAACAGGAGATTTCTCACCCAAAATGACCCATTGCCTAATTCTTGGTCTTAGCCATCGTTAACATAAATCCTACAAAAAAATGTCCTATATAGCATCCTATATAGCGCTTGATATTAAGCTGGTCATGTAGCATCTGGAGATACTCAAGAGGCTCTGAGCAAATTCTGTGTAAGGGGGTGTGTGTTTTGAAGATGTTGGTATAAAGCCAATTTCAATGTTTCCACTTTGTAAGAATGTGTGTATGAGATCTGTTGCAACTTGTTACAAGTCCTAAGGTGTGTGTGTGCGTGCGTGTATGTGTGTAAAATTGTGTGTTTTTGGGTGCTTACATATTTAATACACCGTGTTTTATGACTGAGTGAGACGACCTCCAACTGTGCCCTATTTGTCAGTGGTGCTTTATGTCATGTATTACAAACTAATCGACCATAATTTATAAGTTGAATTGAAAACACAAGACAATTTGTAGGGGCCTCCAGATGACTAAAGCAGAACTTTCTGGTTTCTTTCAAGCCTAATCAGATCTGTAGGCTGTTGGCAAACTCCACTTCAAATCTTAGTCATGAGAGCTTCCAGTTAATATCATCCTCCTGTATCGTAAGGTAATTAGAAAAAGAAATTAATCTGAACTGAAAGGCTGTTTTGCATTCAAATTGTTTCAATTTGTTCCTAGACTTTTTATGTGAGCATAATCCATTCTTCATGCTTACAAAAAAAAGCACATGTATGCATTGCTTTCCTCAAAGTATCCATATTTCCCAACATCAATGTTTGTGAATTTATGGATTTATGAAATACCCCTATCTATTTCTGTATTGTTACCATCATCTCTACTAACCTTATATTCCACTGCCCCAGCCCAGAATATCCACTAGCCTTAACCCCGTCTTTTTAAACTAATGAGACCAAGCCAGAAGATGTGACAGAATGATCCACATTGTGAGTAGCTAATCTTTGAGTTTTAAGTCAAAGTTGTCCAGGGCTGTTTCTGGAGCTGCCTCTTAATTATTTGTTTAGGAAATAATTAAAAACAGCTAGTGGCTGTTCTAAAAGTGGCTGAATGTTATAATCAAATTAGCATAATTAGAATGACTTTTCTTTAACATAAAGTTTTCTGTGATCTTGTTTTGTCCGTATGCCAGATTCTGCTGGATCTTTCTCCCTGTTGAAGTGCAGTTTTCCTTTCCACCATCACTACATGCATGCTTAGCATGAACAATTGCTACACAGTTAACAATATATTGCAAGCAACAATCCTCTGTTGCAACATGGTCTTCCAGGAAGAGGTAATGCTGGCAGTGAATAGGTTTAGTTGGGTGTTTTTCCTAAGATAGAAAGCATTTTAACCGTATCTTGATAGCGTTGTTTGGTAAGTTGGAGTTGGGACGGACTTGGAATCTGTCTATAAGATCGGATTGAATTTACTTTATTTGTTGTATACCTTTATTTTTCCCTACTTAAAGGAAGTAATTTGAATTTAGTTATTTAAAAAAATCCAAGATCTGTTTAGAACTACAATTGTTTTTTTTTGTTTGCTTTTTTACCCCTATTGGTCCACCTAAGATCCTATCACCATTAACAATGATTATTTTTGAACATTTTTCCACATTCACAATCTAAATGGGCCAAGAAGAGGCAGTAGAAATGCAGTGATTTCATTTGGTGCAGTAAAATGTTTGAGCCACAGTCAATTTTATTTTACATTTGCTCCCCATGTGGACTGTCAAGAAGCCCAGGTGTGGCAGCTCTAACTGCACCGACAAAAATTCTGTAAAAAAATTGAGAGCTTTGAAATGGGGAGACTACGATGCTTACTTTCCCATCCGGGTCACAGAAGTCTGAAACTTTGCTAAATATAGAAATGTCTCTAAATTAACATGAAATACTGCAATTTTTTTTGTCAACATTGTATGCAAATGTTCTAAAAATGTTCTAAAATCTGACAAAAATGTTTTAGTTATTCCAGATTTTTATTATTGTTTTCTTTTATAATTAGTGTGAAATTCAAACTACTCAGAAACACTAACTCAACTCTCACACCATTTTAATAATTTTAATAATAGTAAATTGGACAAAGCAACTAAACTCCACAAGAGGTTTTGTTTGCCAATAGAAATAATGACGCTCTCTTTTTTTTAATGGTTTGCTTAATACAATTCTTGACTAATGCTGGAAATTCACAGCAAGCCTCAGATTTAATTACAGTTCCCTTACAGTTCAGTTGTGTTTCTGTTAGCAATCCATGTGTACATGCTATTCGGATTTAACACGGTAATTATGTTGCACCTTTCCTGTTTAGCAACTCACTATCTTGTAAGGCTAATACATGTGTGATTTTATCCCATTATACGTATAACTGGAAATGCTCACAAAATTGATTTCTGGTTGTACGAACACGCTCGCAGAAATCCTGGGCATATTTTACTGTTCTATTTACATATCGGTGTCTCCTGTTCCTCTGATTTTGACAGAAAAATGCATTTCTGCCTCATTATCTTAACACTGGTAGCACAAGGGAATGAGTCTGACTCTAAACGCCTTCTGCATGCAGACTGTGCACTTTCAGAGCTAAATGTGAAACAGCTGAAATCATTGTGATGTTTATAACACAGTATTGTCAATAGATCATGAATATGTAGCTGAGATATTTGATGATGCGTGATGCAGTCATGTCAATACCAAAATCAATTTCATGGCTATGAGGCAGTAGGTTAAGGTGGCAAAAAAAAAAAAGTCCAAGTTGGACCTAATAAAGTTGCCAGTGAGTGTATGTTGTACAGAAAGAGGTGGAAAAAAGCATGTTTTAAGATGTTCTCAATGTTTTATTCAGATTTGTATGTTCTTAAGCGGAGTGCAAGGTTAAAAACCAAGCCAGACGTAAGACGTCTAAACTTAAAAAAATCTAAAACAGACAACAAATTATTACTTTTAAAAAACAACAAAAATAATCAGCAGCAACAATAAAAACAATCAGGTTCATTTTGAACCACTTCTGCAGGTCCCCAGCTTGTTACAAAGAAGACCAAAAAATAATTGACAAAAGAAAGTGTATCTTTAGTTCTAAACATATTTGTGATTTATTTTTAAACTCATTAACTCCAACAATATTATTCCTTCCTCCATCACCAGTGAATGAGGATCTCCTATCATAGGGACTTCCAGCTACCTTTTGGACAGTAGCATTTTATCGAATTGGCACCAGAGGATTTCGAAATAAATTAGCATTCACCATGTTAGCCTTCACATCAGCACATGCCTGTGTGTTAACTCTGAGTGCCTGCAAAGAATGGCATTTAATTACAGGAAATCAGTGTTGTTTACCCACTGATGTATAATCAAGGCATTTACACATTTTTATGAAAACTGCAGCTATTTAATCTACGTTATTATATTGTATGCTTTATTCATTTATTCTAACTCTCCAATTTGCCACTAACATGGAGAGAAATAGTTCCCTGTTTCATTTATTAAACACAAAACAAATTGCAATAATGTTGAAAAAATACACAGCAGTCTCGTATTATAACCCAAGTCATATTCCAAATACCAACACAAGTGGCCGCCATATGATTGACGATCAAGTTAGTTACTTTTACTTTCTAAAAAGATCTAACAAAAAAAAAAAGTATGTAAAAAAAAGTTTTCAAAATGTGGAATTAAAAAAAAATGAAATCCCCGAAAGAAAAAAAAATGTGTGCGATTTCAGCTGCTGTTGGTCTCACTCCAAAGAAAAAAAAAAGAAGCATTTATCCATGGCACCTACACATCAAAGCGCTAATACCCATAACAACATCACACTGTCAATTTGTGCATTATTTATTAGGCGACTCACACAACTTTACACAGCTTTGTTGTATCAGAAGAGAACATGCATCAATATTTTATGTAAACTTTAAAGGAAGATGCGTCGGTTGATTAGGATGACAAAATGCGCCCCTCTGTGTGCAACCTGTTCTCTTTCCCAGGGCATCAAATAGCGCTTTCTGCCAAAGCACCTGTCATCTTCTGTGATATGCGCGATGTGTCCTTTGGCATCGGCGCGCTGACGCAACTGTTGCGGCGATATGCGATGCCGGCAGCAGACGCCGAAAACGTCAATCTGAAGAGTTTGTTTTTGAACAAGTGACAAGTTTGTCATAAAGCAGCCAGAGGAAATGTGAGTGAAAGTTATAGCACCCACGAAGATGAGACTTGAATGTAAAACCCTTTTCTTTTTTTCTTCTCCCCTCCCGCGTTATTTCTTCCATTTGCTCAGTCACTCTGTGCTTTTTTTTGTCTCTGTCTTTAGTGAAGTTTATACATTTGGAAAGGATGATTGCAATACAATCATCGGCTGTAGACAAACTCAGCAACCTTATGTGCATCGACCGGCTTGAAAGTGTTTCTCTTTCATATTGTACCTCGGAGGTATTTATTACCAATATCAAAGATGTTTCTGACATTCAATGGACGTGGAAACATTTTGCAGGTCTCTGCATATGTTTAGAGAGCTTTTCCTGTCGTTGTTCCAGCACTTTTAAAGTGTGTAAATAAGCTTTAAAGTGTCCCTGGTTGAATACTGGGACGGAGCCAGTTTAAGCTGTTTCCCCCCTGCTTTTTACTCTCCATGCCAAGATAATTGTGTGCTGGCAAGAGCCATCATTTTCTTTGCACTTCTGAAAAGTGTTTTTACTTTTGTTGGTTGAGCCACATTAGTTGCTTGAAAAAAAATTACCATATGCACAAAGAAAATGTTAAAAATCCCTCAAAATAGTATGATTAAGCATAATTTTACTGGCTTTGCGTGGAGCGAGATCTTTGTCAAGACTTGGATTTACTGTTAATAGTTTATGTTGTTAGAAGTCTTGAAATAGGAGAAAAATATCCCAAACATGATTAAAACACGACTTCACCTCTGGCAGACCACCTCCGCAAGGCAACGTCTTTCAGCCAAATGTTTTAGTTGAAGAAAAGCAATTCATCACACAAAAGCCTAAATCCTCTTACCAGGAGGCAAAGAAAACAGGTGGATGAAACGGCTGTAATATCCAGTTACAATAATAATGGCGTACTGTAATCATTTACATTCATTTGCCAATGTAAGCATATTAAAACACTGAAAACAGCGTGCAGCGTGAGGCGGTCTTTGATTCCCTGTGTTAGGTGGTGGTGATGCATACTTCTGACTTTCAGTCCCTCATGTGTTCTGTGCTATTGCTTTGTTGCCTAGAAACCCCTCATCAAGCTCAGAGAGTGGAGTGATCTCTAAGTGATCTCTCTCTCTCTCTGTGTTTAAATGTCCACAGCAGTCATCACTTTGTCGACCTTTGACTCTTGACCAGTTCACACGGTGCGTCTGGGTGTCGTCGTTACCTCAGCTAGGTCGACACTCAGATTGTGTGTGTGGGGGCAAAAACTATGTGTTACTAGAATGAGCATAATAAATAGCCACAATTACTTTATAGCGCCTTGACCTTTTTTTTTTTTTTTTAATTAAGCCACAGACAGTTTTGGGTGTTTCCTGTTGGGAATTCATTTCATACACCAAAACAAAATAATGCACGTTTTAGAAAGAGGAAGATAAGTGACACATGGTTTCACATCTGAAGTAAAACCAAAGGAAGTGCTGTTTAAAGATTGACTATTAACTTCACCTATCTGAATCTATTTAGGAGAAGGGAGTGTATATTTATTTTAAACACTTATTTTCCTACTTCAAGGCACTTTATGCTGCTTCATTATTTACATTTTCTTGTGTATCTTGAAGGTTTTGTTATGATAATTTCATTGTTTTAATCCTGAAGAAAAAGATCTCTGTTGCAGTGGAGGCATTGTAGTTATGTTCATGTTTGTAATATCTTAGCATATAATATCCAATAAAAAGATTTGGAGCAACAGGGACATCCTGGGAAAAAAAAAATCTTAGAAAGCTCAATAAGACCTCTAGAGACTCACCTCCCAGAGGAATAGTTCAGAATAGCACACACATGTAAAAACGGTTCAGTCATCAAAGTTCACACCAAAATTCCATTGGGAATCTCTGGCAGCATTTTATTATTTGTGCTCACAGATGCTCTAAATTCAGTCCAATTGTTTATTTTTGCATAAACAAATTGAAAAAAAAAAAACTTATTGTTTGTGTCAAATACACAAAAATCAGCAAACCTGCTCAAACCCAGGATTTCAAAAACTGTTTGATCGTTGGGGCCTGGATACTAACTGACATGGAGGGGTTTTTTGTCTCCCTTCCACCCCCCCAAAGTTTTATTTGTGAAAACTATTGGTGAACTGACAACACAGCATATTTTAGTTTTAGAGTTAGTCTTTGACTTCTAAATGATCTCCAATTTGTTCATCACACATAATCACAAAAAACCCCAACATTGGTACGTGTGAAAACGTTCAGGTGATATCGATACTTTTGCCAGCCCCTCCTCCAAATCCCCGCACGGCGTGACTTCCAGAATAATTCAACATGTCCAAATGATCAGAGTACGAATAACAGCTAAAACCCCCCAAAAACAGAACGTCAGTGTAGGATCAGCCTGTCAGGTGGTTCCTCTCCTCCCCTCGGCATGTGGAAACGTTGCAGGCTTTGTGTTTAGGGGTTCAAACCGCAAGTCCTCGAAGACCCCTCTCCGCCCCCCCCCCGTTATCGCTCCACTGCTACTCCTCACACCTGCACTTAAGCATAATATTTACCCCGCCTGTCATCAGTGCATGCGCGCGTTTTACTCCGCATCCTCTCCATGATGCCTTCCATTCTCCACTCCTCTCCGGTGTCTTATTAGAAGAGGAAAAAACAGATTGTTCTCAGGATGCTAGTGCAGAACCAAAAGTTCCCCCAGCCATTCATTTAATTCAATTAGGCCCAACCGAAAACGCACGAGCGTTCCCTTTGGCCAAGCGTAGGTGCGTGTGTGTGTGTGTGTGTGTGTGTGTGTGTGTGTGTGTGTGTGTGTGTGTGTGCGTCCGCGTGTGTGCAGCTTTTGCCAGACGATGATTGGATGTGTGTCTGGAGATCAGGATGACTATAGGTGGCTCGCCGCCGCTGCTGCTGCTGCTGCTGGAAAGACCATAGATGCGATCAGCTGTGTTTAGAGAAAAGTTAAATCATGATCCGCAGGGAATCGGGAGTGGCCGATGTTTTGCTTGTCTTGTTTTCAGAGTTCTCCAGGAGGCTCGGGATTCATTTGCACTGAGATAGGCAACAACTGGTCGAGGATTCTTTCAGGATTTTTTTTTTTATTATTATTTTTTGGGGGGGGGGGGGGTTACCCATGAGAAAAAGAGTGCAGCAGGCTCTTGAATACAGATGCAGTTTCATCCATTTGATCTCTTCACTTCTCTGAAATTTGCTGCATCTGCGCTCTTGTCACGCTCTTATGGGTCTGTGCTGAAGATTTCATGTAATAATAGGAACTGGCACAGTTGGACAGCTTTTAGGATAAAAAAAAGTGTATTATTAAAACAGGGCAGCACTGGTAGCCGGGCTAAATACCTATAACGGAGTGCGGCTTAAAAGATTTTATGCCTTAGCTAATTTGAAACTTGTTAAAATAATATTTGACCTTAATATATTGTCAATTAAATTTTATTTATATAGTGCCACTTCACAACAAATGTCATCTTTAGGCAATTTACAAATAAATTAATTAAATCATACATACATACCAATTGATTCTCGTTATCAAATAGTGAATTTTCTGTTTTCAAAGGCAACCTGCACGCTACCTGTTTTCTTAGCCCTACATATTTGAACATTATGTAAATGTAAATTCCATAAATCCGTAAATTTTAAATAGGAAAACTAATTATTAGATTACAGTGCTTCTTAATCAACATACTATCGTTATAAATTGAAGATGGACAAAAAGTAAGAACAAACTCAAAATCCCCCATCAGTTTCTAAGTTTTTTTTCTGTCCCTGAATACTTAGTGGACTCGATATTGAGGGCATTAACATTGAATCTTGGTTTTCAGAATACTACATTGTCTCTGCTCTACAAACATCACTTTAGATGCAGCCAATGTTGTTGTTTTTATGTGTTTGTTGCTTTTCCAATCATTTGTCTGTAAAAGTCTGCATGTTTTCTTTAAGGTAAATTACACTTGTCATCTTTAGGATTTTGTTTCAGACTCAAACGCAAGAATTGAACCCCAAACAATGAAGTAAAATGTTGTTTTACTGACTCCCGAACAAATGGAAGAAGACAGGCAGAGTCTGAATGCCTTAAAGATTTCTCACTGTTTGACATCTTACCACAACAAACTCCCAGTGAGATTCTCAAAAGGGTTCTTTAGGGAAACACCCTCACAAAGTTGTATTTACCCAGTTTTCGATGCTGGTTTCCTTCCCCATCAGTAACTGGGCAAGAGGAATTTGGACCCAGGAGCTTCTTTCTACAAGGCAACAGTGGTATCAACTGTTTTCAACTAACAATGACATGATAAATGCATGACAGGTCTGAATAATAATTAATAAAAAGATTAAACTTATTGTTGATTTTTTTCTGTACTGTCCTACATCTGTATGAAAACATTAAAGTTTGTTGAAGGTTTAAATGTCAGAAAGTTTGAAAACCTTTGACTGACAGCTAGTTTGTGAATGAGTGCAATAAGAGCAACTCTGTTGCCCATGTGGAAATCCAGCAGCACAGGAAGCAAAACAGTAGGAGCAGCAGATCAGAGTTTCCTAGCAGCATTATAACTGAACAAATCAAACAGCATGCAATGTCTCCAAATGCTACGTAAACTTTGAAAACCACACAGAAGTAAAAAAATATATATTTTAATAACTTTAAAAATATATATTTAGAAAGTAAAACTCTTAAGGTTATTGCTAGTTTCTGAAAACATTCACACCGTAAAGTTTCACACTCTCTCAGCAGTGACACCTACTGTTCAATACCAGAACTGTTTTAGTAATGTGAAATTTTTGAAAAGTGTATTAGACCGGACTACTTTACTGCAAAATTTAAACAGTTGATTTTTGTAAAATCGGAGATAGTCATTAACTTGCTTAGATTTCCACGTTACCACACACTTGCCATCCTTTACATGCGTTCGCATTTGTGTGAAGTCATTCCAGGACTTCACACCAAACATGTGGGATCCAAATCGGAGCTGTGGACAATTTCATCCTCTGTAAACTGACCAGGAAGTGAGCTCCCACGACCATCTTCCACTCCCATGCTCTTTTCACCTGAAGTTATGTCCGAATTTGCAAACTCCGGATTCTTCTTTCTCTCTCAGCCTGAGCCATCACAGGCACAGATTCTCTGTTGATAACCTTTCATATCAGGTCTCACATGTTTGCTTTATGGAGCTTTTATGTGAGCAACATCGTATCTGTCATGTTGTAAAAAGTGAGGCCAATTCAGCTGTTGATATCAGCCGTGTTTTGACAGATATTGTCTGGTTACCGTTTCCAGTCAGTTTTTCTGGATGGGATTTCTTCTGTCTTAAATTACACACTCATAGTTTCTTAATTTTACTGGCAATACTTTATATCTATAAAAATAAGTACAAAAAACACAAAGTTCGCAAAGAAAGAGTACTTCTTGAGGGTGGGGGGAGGGAGGAGTGCTTGAACAAAACTCTTTAGCTTTCTTTTCAGTCACTTCTTCGGTTTGATGAGGGATTAAATGTTTCACGCAATTATTGCAATATGAGACATTCTTTCTCTTGATTTTGTAATTTTCAACCGCTCAAAGGAAGTGACTCATGAACGTTGAAGAATATTGTCGTTTTTCTTCAAAAGGGAGGTGCAGAACTTTGCTGACTTGCCACTTTTCAACCTTAACAAGTTGGAGAAAAGCCACAGAGGGAAACTTATCCCAGTTTGAAACACACTGAACCGGAAAACCATTAACAATGCATGATTTTGTGTCTCACAGCAAAAGCAAGGACTTGATGGAGTTCTTGTAGTTGTAACCTCTCCACATGTACGATCGGCCGTGTTTCATGAACATAATGCTAAAGCGCTAAAAAGACAAGACGGGAAAATAAATGGCATTATAATGGAAATTCATTTATGTATTTAGGAAGAGGGTGATGTTTTTTCTTGGTGATGTTAAATTGGTTTCATATGCGAAGGTGCAGGATGTCCACAAACAAATTGCACATAAATTACAGCCGTAACCTCCTGAATGAATGCAATAAAAAAAAACAAAATGTTAAAGTCGTTTTATTGGAATTGCAATCAGTTTTTTTTTTCCATGTTCATTCTAGTCTTTTCTTTGTCACCTAGAACTAGTGTGAATTTTACCACTTGGGATATGTACAGCGTTCCAAAATAGTCTGGGAATTTGATTTGAGATTTTTATGGATGAGGCTAAATATTGGAAGGAAATAGAAAAAATATGGTAGATAAATCATTCCCTTTCACATGTTCCATGTTTTCCTCCTATTTTGCCATCTGTCTTCTCTTTCTTGTTTTGATTCTGGTGTCTTTTTATCTAACCCTTCCTTGTGTCATTTTTACTTCCTTTTCTTCCGCTCATTTCAGAATTCTGTCCTACGTTCATCCATGTCAAAATCTTTGCTGCCATACTTGCTTTCTTCCTTTCTTCCTGTCAGTCATTCCATCAGATGTTTTTGCTGATAGATGCTGCGTATTATACACGTCTACCACAAATTCAAGTGGATAGTAGGGAAAAATAGGGATTTTTTCCCATCAAAACGTGTAGGGAAACTAAGTAACAAAGTAGGTAAAACAATTGAATAGACATTTTTCTAATAGTAATGTTCACAGGCTTGCACACAAAACCAACTTAACTAAAACGAGTTCTCCCTCCATCAAGAGAAAGATATGTTTTTGCACTGAGCAAAAGAGAAATAGATTGTAATTATGTATGCAAAAATGGCAGCCAACACATGGAAGTGGTTTCCTTAATTGCTTTGTTGTATTAAGTTTGTTCCAGATTTCTCTACAGTGTGCCCAAGATCACAACACACTGAAAAATATAGTTTTGTTATTTTTTCTAAATCACTGAACACAAGAAATATATCAAACCACATCACTGCAGGCCTCCATGGCAACCAAGATGATCAGTTTCTATTAACTAAGTATCTGCTGCCATCTTGTGGATACAGAGTGAATTTGTTTCTGTTGGTGTAATACAGTGTCTACACGAAAGGTGTCGCTGTGTAGCCATTTTTTTTTGACGTCCATGAATTTGGCTCAGTCGCCTTCTAGCAGCTCCCGTTGTGTGGTGGGAACAAATACTCTTTGCTGCGTGAAGTCGCCACTAGATGTCGCCATATTAGTTTTGCAGTTGACAATAATTTATACTGAGGATTTTGACATGTACTGATCTTTTACTTCCAAGTCAGCAAACATTAATTATTCACACTGATTCAGCTTTTACCCCTTTTGCTGCAGTCATAGTGTGTGAGAGCTGGAGATGAGGGGGAGTACAGGACACTGGTGGACGGATTTGTGGAGTGGTCTGAACAGAATCACCTGAGGCTCAACATTAGTAAGACCAGAGAGATGGTGATCGACTTCAGGAGGAGGAAGACGCCTTCACAGCCACTGAAGATTAAGGGGGAGGTGGTGGAGGAGGTGGTGGATTACAAATATCTGGGAGTGGTGATTGGCAACAGACTAGACCGGACATCCAACATTGACGCTGTGTACAAGAAGGGGATGAGCAGACTCTACTTTTTGAGGAAGCTGAGATCCTTCAATGTGTGCAGCAAGATGTTGGAGATATTCTACCACAGCGTTGTTGCCGGTGCCATTTTCTTTGCTGTTGTGTGTTGGGGAAGCAGCATCAGATCCAGCGACTAACAGACTGAACAGGGTCATCAGGAAAGCTGCTCTGTACTTGGACTGAAACTGGAGACCCTGGAGAATGTGGTGGAGAGGAGGACATTGAAGAAGCTGTTGTCTATCATGGTCAACGAGCTGCACCCTCTCTACCACACAGTGGACAGACAGCGGAGCACTTTCTCACACAGAGGCTTCAGCTCCGTTGTCGTAAGGACAGATACAGGAAATCTTTCCTGCCACAGGCCATCACTTTATATAACAATAGTTAAGTCACCATTACACAGATTGTTCACATAGGACTATTGTACATATTGTATATATTATTAACATATAGATTATTATTTATTTTTATGTTCTGAACCTTACATCTTACATTCTACATTTTTATAGTATTTTATACAGTATTTTGATTTTTATTGTAACTTCATCTCTGTGTTTGTGTATGCTGCTACTGCACAGTAATTTCCCAGCTGGGATGAATAAAGCATTTCTATTCTATTCTATAACCGAAAGCCTTTTGCTGTGTCCTTTTGTTTTTCATAATCAACTGACTTATGTTTGTGAAATACTTATAGGGGTCAGCTTTGTCTCTGACCATTCTGATGTAATATTTTCTCTAACATTCAGTAAGAAACCTCTGAGAACCTTAACAAAACCAACTCTAAGTATTAGTTGATTCTGAGGGCAATTGGTGACACAAGATTAAAGGACAGTAAAGAAGGCTGAAATGCAAATCTGGTTCAAACATTTTGTTTTGTGTAAAAAAAGATAAATGCTGAAGACCATCTTTCATTTTTGTTTTTTGTTATGAAACAGTGAAAAAGTGTCAAACCTTTGAAAAAGAGATCATCATGCAGGACTCAAATCTTCAATACCACGAGGAGATTTATTCAGCACATCTGTGTTCACATTACGAATTCCACAATTACAGTAAAAAAAAATTCCAAAATCTCTTATTTCTTAACAGTTACAAGATTTTTTGTAGGAGTTCATATCTGGTGGTACTAATTTTTTTTTTTTTTTCGCGAGACACTTTAGCACCTTTATATGCCTCAGATTCCCCTCATCTGTGATCAAGCGCCCTTAAAGCTAGTGCAGAAAAAAAAACTCTTATAATGATGTATGGAAGAATTCAGAGTTAATCAAAGGCCTGTGATTAAGGACTCTTGTGCAGCAAGGTTTTGCTCATAATTCCACTTTCCCAGTCTCAAGAGCTTAATTTACAGTGAAGGTTACGGAATCAAAATTGTGTGCTGATTTTTTTTTTTTCATTTTTTTTTAAATCACTCCTCATTTTGATGTATCACAAAATACGGGTCTATGGGTTTCTTTCAAAATGATCTTCGTGGGACTGGCAGCAAGGGGCAGGATTCCACCTCCTTTTCTGCCCTCCCCCACACTCCTTCTCCACCCTCTTCCACCTCTCCATCCATCCATCCCTCTCCCCTCTCAGCTCTCCCCTTCTGAAAGCACTTTTTTTTCCCCACCCCTGGTCTCTGCACCGTAACAGATTAGCAGAGGAGTGAAGGAGCAGAAAGAGGAGCGAGAGGAGAGGATTTGCCGATCGGAAGAGAGACAGACGGGGGCGAGGGACCATGGCTGCTCTCTCCGCCTTGCTGAAGACCTGGGTCATCCTGCAAACCCTGTGCCTGGCTCTGGCACAAGTGGTGAGTGGATGTTAAAGGTTGAGCCCTGCCGGAGGGGTGTAGAGGGATGAGGGCCCTCGAAAGGGGTCAGCGGGCTTTGGATTTCATGTGGAGTCTTGATAGCAGGTAGAACTAATTAAGGAATTGAGGGATAAGGCAATGCGGACCCGAGTGGTCACTGATGAGCCTTAAGAGATGATCGAGGTAGAAATAGAAGCTTTGAAAGTTTTTCTTCTGTCTTTCTGTTTAATCAAGTAGCACCGGACTGTTCTCTGTGGATTATCAGCCTCAGGGAGGACGGATTTTCAATTCTTTGAAGCCAACAACTTCCGATTGGAGGATTGTCGATGACAAGGATTTGTCTTTGCCTGTCCTACTCCTGTTTGGGGAAAGTGGACACATATTTCTAAAAACTCTCTCTTTTTTTTTTAAGCAAACATGGAAGCCCTTGAAAGACAAACATCAGTGCACACAGATGCAAATTCACACTTCACCTAAAGACAGTCTTGTGCATTCTCGTATCTTCATCCTGGAATTTCTTCATTCTTTAACATGGATTACTGTCATATTTTGTTCTTTGTAAATGGATTTGTTTTTGTATTACAAGAGAGACTGGTTGAGGTGAAAAGATTAGGGGCTCAGCTGGGGGGGACAAGGTGGGGGTAAACTGTGCCACCCTCATAACCCCTCCCTCCAACATTCCTCTTCAATTCCTCCACCTTTACCTCATTTACTTAACACCATCCCTTTGTTTTTAAAACTGTTGTCTAGTGTTGTTGCTTTTCATCTCCATATGAAATTCTAAGGCATTTATATGACTATGATATGCTAGTTGATATAAATAATAAAAGGGTTACTTATGCAGCACTGCAAATTAGAGTGCAAAATCCATACAAAGTTTCATTATTATTTTCACAGGTTTGTGTTTAAGACATGCTTGCATTATTGCTTGGGATAAACAATAAAACTGTCTCTTGGTTGTTTCTTTATGGATGAATATTCTCTACATGGCACATATAAGTAATATAATTCAAATCTACGCAGTCCTTCATGCGTTTTCCTTTCTCTCTGCCTTCCAGAGGGGTCCAGCCGGACCTCCGGGTCCACCAGGTCCTCCTGGCATTCCTGGCTCAGATGGCATTGATGTGAGTATCCGTCCGCCCAGGTTTGTCCGGTGCACATTCTCACAAAGATCGGTATTGTGACCGCTTCCTCACCATGCAGTACCGGAGTTCTACCAGCAGATGGGGCTGTAAATAAAAACACACGGGCACAAAAGGGCTCTGTTCCGCACTAGAGAGGGGTCTTTTCAGGAGCCCAGCACTGAGTTTCTGTCGCAGTAATGTGATACATGCGAGTTATTTAAAGGAGGCAGGTTGTGTGCTGTGCTGTGCTGTGGTGGGGCGGGGGACAGGAAGCAGCCTGGCTGTGTGTAAATAATATTTGCTCTAAAATCAAATGAAATAAGTTTTTCGGAGGATGTTTTTTTTTTTTTTTTTCACTCAGCGAAAATAAAATTCAGCAGGTTGTAGTAGTCAGTTTCAGTTTCATTAGAGACTCCCATGTAATGGTGAACGCCACTCTTGACTGGCATCTAAATAAATTTACAAAGCTTAATAATGGAGGGGATGAAGGCTTTGTGTGTTATTACAGAGACGTCTCAGTTTTTCAATAGAATATATATTTATGGGAAATTACCCTTATAACATTGAAAATGCCTAACTTCTGTTTGTGTTTTAAAACGTGGATTATACACTTTAAAATGTTGGTTGAATTTAATAATTCCTTGTAGTTCTTTTACAAAAAAACAATCTACTTTGTCATTATCCAGGCAAATATCAAAAAACGAAATAATTGTTAAACCTTCTTGCTTGTGCAGTATAATTAACACAACTGTGTGTGTTTCTTCAGGGGGAGAAAGGACTGCCCGGTTCCTCCGGCCCACCGGTGAGTCCCCGCTGTGTCACTATCGCTATGAAGGCTCAGTCAAAGTAATTGTAAGCTCCGATTCACCTAAACATCAACTGCCTTGCTGCTTGTTTCATTGCAGGGACAAAAGGGAGAGCCAGGAGAGCCCGGCCCCGATGGACCCCCCGGAGAGAACGGCATTGACGTGAGTGAACAGGTTGTTGTGAGGCAGGAGTTGCTTGGATGGGAGCTAGAAGGATACGGGTCAAACAAGAGGTTCACCGAAACCTTGAATAGAGATATGGATTTTTGTACTCTACAGCCACATTAGACAAAGTGGGACTTTGTCTAATATAGGTCAGCAGAAAATGGTATGGGAATGATATGATATTTTACAAACAAAAATAAATAGAAAAAACTTTAAAAAAAAAAAAACAGTTTTTTCTATGGGGTTTTAATCTCAGTGTAAATACAGCTGTTCCAGAAACCCTCAAAGGGTTTGCTACACAGTGCTGCAACAGAGACTCTTCTCTCAAGTGGGAGAATTTGAAGAGAGCCATTAGTCGTCCACTCCACACACACACCTGACCTCTGTGCCTCTTTGGCAAAAAAAAAGCATTAGGAGGAAAAAAAAAGAAAAAAGTAGTTGCACAAGCCCTGTAAACGATACAACAAACAAGTGAACGAATAACACCAAAATACAACATGTCCTACGAGCAAAATATTATGTGTGGTAAAATTATGGTTGATTGATTGATATTTTTTAGAAAATGATTCCCTCTGATGAGATGTGGGAGATTCTGCAAGTCTGCAGATGCAAATTAAGCCCTATTATTTAGTTACTGCCAGTGTTGCAGCTGTCAAAGGGATGATGACGATAAAACCATCGAAACACTTTAAAAAAATGTCAAGACTCCAAAATGGACTGAGCTTGAGCTGAGGGTGGGCCTAAATTTCAGGCGCTAGGTATCTGAAGCAAGATTGTTGTGAAGCAGTTTACAAACAGATTCAGATTTTTGTTACTGATATTTTTTTGTAAAACCAGGTGTTATTTTTGCCCCACATCACAGTTATACACCACATTTTTTTGGTCCATGACATAAGGAGGCTCATATATTAGAGATCCAACTGACAGTAGTAGGAAGTTTAATTAAAAGCAAAGTTCACGATACACTTCAGGGGGGATAGAAAAAAATAATATCTGGGTGGTTTACACTGTGTGAACTAATACATGTTATTTTGCCATAGAAACAATTAACCTTGTAATTGCTTAAAAATAATACTGAAATTAAACTGTGCTGCAGCTTCTTAGGTCAGTCATTGCATCTCCTCTGATTCAGTCTACATCAGCAGGAAAGCTTATTTTCACTGCCAAAAGATCACATGCTAACAAAAGCTCACCCATGCAGGCTTTCTGCAGAGATTTAGCCACTAATCCGTCCAGGAATCTCAAGGTTTATTTCCCAAATACCTACCCGAACATAGTCGGCTTTAATCAAATGTGTGGTTAACCCAGTTGTGAGGTCACTTATGCCCCCCTACAAAGCGCAGTGTAAGCAATCTGCTGCCTGGTGACTCTTTCTGTATTTCATTACTTTGTCTTATATATATTATAGCTCACTGGTTTTTATGCTTTTCTTTCCATCTCCAGGGTTTGATTGGAGCAAAAGGTGATCGTGGACCAATCGGTAACCCCGGCCCAAAGGCAAGTGTTTCGGCTGACTGGATTATCCACCAATACATCACTGCTGTGGGTGGAAAGCATCCATTTCAGGAAGGCATGAACAAGATGCCTTTCACTTTGTTTAATTTCAGTCCTGGTACATTGTAGAAGAAACAATTTTTAGTCAGTAAGTTATGCATCTCAAAACATAAAGCAAACATTGTTAGCAGGTCCTTAAATTAAATAAGCTGATTGACTAAAAACTAACTTACCTTTTTTGTTTCTTTAGAAATCATAAGTGTGAATAGCAGTCATGTTTATCTAGTTGTGAGCACATCTGAAAAACAAGTTGAAAATGGTCTTTTTAGAGAACAAACGATACTTACTGAAGAGAAAAATATATATATATATTCAAAAGCTGGAAACTTTCTGCAGATCACTTTCTGAGGATTTAAGAGCCCTGCAGTGCATGCCATGCTGTGTGGTCTGATGTTGGCCCAAGCTAGTCCTGCTGAGAGAGATTATAAGACATGTTGTATCTGCAGGCCTCATTAACATGCTGGACGCTAAAGTTCAGCACAGAAAAATCCAGGCAGTGAAACTGTTTGAATGTGTGGCCGGGAGGAAAACAAAAACATTTTTTCATTTAAGACATTATGATAGCATGATGTACAATCTCTGAATACTGTTGTTTTACTGCTAATCTGTAAATGCACAAATTGAAGCAATTACATAAAGTAACAATGGGTGTAATAATGCAAAGAAAATATTTCTGGTATGTAGAACAATATTTTAAAGTGTCCATTTTCAGGACAGCAAGTAGACTTATGCAATGCATTTTTACATGCCATCATGTATGGCAAGCAAGGGATTTCTCAAGACTTAAACTGTTAATGTTTTCCATGGTTTCTTGCTCCTTATGTTACTTTATGTGCTGCCTTCAAATGCTTAGCGCGCAGCACAGAGTTCCACACTCGTTAAGCAATACACAGCTTAATTCTGTACGTAAGGTTTTACACATTTAATACATGCACTGTTTTCATCCCATAGTCAATTGGACTGACCTTTTTTTTTCATTTGCAGGGTCAACCAGGTCCAAGCGGTGAGCCTGGACGTCCAGTAAGTGTCACGTTTTCATAAGAACTCCCAATTAATGCATCTAGAAATAAGATCAACAAAACTAAGGTGCACCTATGTAGCTGGTTGTTAAGACACATAGCAAGTTAGCACGTCACAGTACAGCAGCTCAATGCATTCAAAAACCTAGATTTACTGGTGAACTTCCTAACTCGGCATCAGAATGAGGAAGAATTGGGATGTAAGTGACTGAATGTGGCATGTTGTTGGTGCCGGAGGGCCTGGTCTGTTTAACAAATTATTGATCTGTTGGGATTTTCTACACACTACCACTACTGTTTGGGATTTAAAGTTAAGTCCAAGAAAGAAAAAAAAAACACAATCTCTTCTTGTTGACGGCAATAGAGATTGAACAGACTTGGTTAAGTCACAGAAACACATTAGTATCTCAAAGAATCTCTAGTTACAAATCAAGTTAAACCTTAAAGGGCTACAGGAGCAGAAGTCAACAATGGATACCATTCCTCACAGGGAACTGAGACTAAAATTCACACAAACCCACTAAAAAAGGAAAATGACAGACCAAAAAAAAAATATGTTGCATGGACCGTTGAGTTTTGATTTCAGTAACATCATTCAGCTATATGGTCGGAATTTGGTGTAATAGTGTGAAAGCATGTCTCCTGCTTTATGTCAAAGGTTTAGGCTGGAGGTGGCGTAATGGTGTAGGGGAGATTTTCTTGTGTCATTTTGGTCTCGTAAGTGCAGAGAAAAAAAACCCAGTTTCAACTCCACAGCTTTCCTTGAGAGTAGATGGTGACCAACTCCGTCCCTTTAAAACCACAGTGTATCGGTCTTCTGATGACTACATCCAGCAGGTTAATGCACCGTGTCACAAATTTACGCTCAAGCGGGCTTCTCGACTATAACCGTGGGGTGACTGCACAACCCTGGCTTTTGACGTCACCAGATTTCATTCTGATAATAGAACTCTGGAATGTGGTTGAAAAGCGTATTTGAACTGATTTCCAGCTGATAAATTGGCAGTCATATTTTGTGCATAAATTCCTGAAGAATGCTTCTCGCATATTACTGAATCTATGCCAACTTTCATCTCTGGATTTGGGTAGTTGTTGGGAGTAGTTTCCACCAAACATGCTTAATTTTGCAATTTTTTAAAATCCCTTTTTGCTTTACTGCATTTTTGGTATTGCAAATACCTAATTAGAAAGAATAAATGTGAAAGGTGAAACAGGTGATTCAGCTCGTCTATGAGCTATGACAGTGTAAATGCTACATCGACCTAAGCCCTGTTGAAGACTACTCTAAAGACGGCACTGGCCTTCTGGATAATGTACTGTGATGCAAAATAATTGCAAAAATGATTTAGACAACACACTTAAAGGTTGATTTTTGATATCTTCACGATGATATGGAGTGTCAAAGTATCATTCCATAGGATTTTGTCAAAGGTCACAGTATGTCTGAAAGGAACTCGAGTTGATATCTTGAGTTTATGGTGATTTGGCAGGCAAAGCTAACTTACAGTTTACATTGCTTGTCACAGCTTTTCGGTATTTATCTTTTGTAAATAAGAAGACATTTTCATGACCGAGGGAACCTTGACGCTGCTTTATTAGTTGATGCCTAGATGTTTATTATCTAACATATTTGTATCCCAGCTGGCTTTTTTGTCGTGCCTTAATGTCTAACCAGCTGCATCCCCCTCTTAGCTCACTGAGGCCAGATGTGACATATGCTGCCTTGAACTTATAATAGAAACGATTCAGCCTCTCTCACGCACACACACACACACACACACACCTATACACACACACACACACACACACACACACACACACACACACACACACACACACACACACACGCAAACAATCCAGCTTCAAATTACATGTAAGCACAGTCTGACGCCACTAGGTGGTGCTCTGTGTCCATCTTACTCACAGCCTACAGCAGAACTGCAGGTATTCAATGTTATGCTTGGGTGCCACACAATTAGTTAATCCTTTGTTCAGCATTATGGGGTGTCTCTGTTTGGGGGGTGTGGACATCCAGCTGTCTAACGCTGCACTGTCACAAGATCCTGCCCAGTGGGCTAAATTACCTCCATAAAGGCCTGATTCTTTAATTATCCTGTGAAAGTTGATTCTAAAAGACCAAGCAAAACAAACAGCCAGTGTTCCGAGTTTGTGAGCACTGTGTAGGCCTCATTCAGTACACTAAACACATGTTATCAAATCATTGCTTTTTTTGTCATTGTTTCAATTCATGAAGCATCAGTCAGAGCTCTGATATATATGTCTGTACCACAGTGAATTAATCCTGCTTCCTCTTTCTGTTCCACACAGGGAGTCGGCCTCCCAGGTCTGGCTGTAAGTTGTATGTTTGCCATTTCACAGAAATGCTTTGATTTTATTTTTTTTAATGGAAGTACAATGGATATATTCTAATGTTCTTTACTGTACTATTTGTCTACATTACTTTGTGTGCGTAGGGTACCCCAGGGCCAATTGGCCTTCCAGGTCAAATTGGATCGCCTGGACCAAAGGTAGGCCATCAGTTTTTAGTTAAACCTCCCCTGTTTGATCAACTACTCTGCTGTTTCCCCTGTTTCTATGGATTATTACCCGAGTGACCATAATAAAAAGCATCTTCCAGTCATATCCAATATGTCTCACAGCAGCTTGCAGCAGAGGCTTGTTCAAGGTGAATTTAGAAGTGGCTGAAAGTGTCGACATTTATTTAGGGAAAAAAAGCAGCACGCAAATACTGTAGCCTCTCTATGAGAAATGATGGAGTTTATTTGACGTATGTAGGAATTAAAGCAATGACGGCAGGTAGTCATACCTTTAATTAAAACTTACTAAAATAAGTCATTAAGATAGCATCAAAGGTCTCTTCTTAAACATAGTATTATATTTCAATTATTTAAAATCGGACACATAACATCAACCAATTCCAAGCCTGACATCAGACTAGCTTTTTCTCATTACCACACCTACCAAGACTCTGTGAATGACTTACACAGCGACAGTAGCTACTGTCATAAAATGAAAGTCTCTTATTTCCAAGCAGCAATACCTTGTAACAGATTACCAGCCTTAAGTCTTCTGATTGCCCTTACAGCAGCAGCAGTGCATTGCAGTTACCTGTCTTACTATAGAAGGCTATCGCCGTCATCTACACCTCACGGTAACATCGATGCTAACAATCATGTGCTGTCCATGCAGTACAACAGGAAGCATTTCTCAATTCTGCCTCCTGTGGTAGCAGGAATACATTGCAATCAATTATGTACATCGCAGTAGAGGAGAGGCTTCTACCTACTGCCACCGCAATGTGGTATTAGTTATGTACTGCGACCGCCTATTAATGCAGCAGTAGAGTTGAAAACTTTTGTTGTATTAGGAATGCTTTTCAGACATTTGCAGGCCTAACAGTAGAATATAAAGTGGTTCTTGGAGGCAATGGATAGAGAACTCGTATTTACCACCACCTTGTGGCAGCAGCAGTACACTACAGCTGCCTGTATTGGAACAGCTGCAGTGGAACTCGATGCTCTTCTCACAACCGAGTCTGTTTGCTTGTTTTACTATTCTCTGTTATGTGCTTCATGTAGGGCGTTTTGGGACCTCCAGGTCCTCCAGGATTCCCTGGACCTCCAGGCAAACCGGTAAGTGTCAGTTGAAAATTGTTTGTAAAGGGAAATTGTGATCCCTAACTGCAAAACAACAAAGTTGATCCTGAAGTCACATTTTAAAATAAAATGATTTTACTGAGCATATAGTTTGGTGAAAATAACATTTCAATGTATTGCAAATGTTTTTACATAAATGCTCATAAAAACAACAGTAATATTTTGCTCTGAAATGCTAAAACTGTAATACAAATTTTGTCCTTTTACTTTCATCAAAATAAAAAAAAGAAACTAAGAACTGACTGGATGTTTGCATCTCATACCAGGTATGAAGCTTATGCTCACTGGATGCTATCGCTACCAAGATTTAGACGTCTCCAGTATCTGTGATGTTTAAATTTGGCTTGAAGTTGCTTCAGGGCAGTGATTAAGCTCAGCGAGCTGCTGTCCATACATTATTGCTGCAGAAAAACCAAGCTTGGGTTTGGTCCGGCTTTCTGTCTCCTCTGTAGCTGTATGAAAAACCTTAATGTTCCCAAACAGAGTTCAGCGATAGTTGGGATTCCTCTCTGTTTTGGTGGAACTTTTTAAAGTTGTTCTTTGGAACTTTGTATTGCACACTTTGTTGTGCGCCTATAGAGAACAATGCTGTGCATGCTTTAAATAGGGCTGAAACGGATACAGTCAGTACGAACACTCATCCTGTTATATATACCACATAAACAGATACACTCTCAATAATAACTGGAGACATCTTAGTTTATATTACAGTAATAAAACAGTTCCTACTGTTGCTGACCATTTGTTACCATTTTCCATCTTTCCACTGATAGTTTGGTAATGCATTCCAAGTCTTTTAGGGTCCTTTGTCATTACCCTAATATTTAACTCCCCCTCTAACAGCTTCAACTCAGACTTGTGACTGGCTTAGTCCAAAACATTCATATGACGTCCATTCAGACAAAAGACCTAGAAATGACTTTCAATCTATTTTCACCAGGGTTATGAGTAATTTTGGACTTGATGGCATGCCAGCCTTTTCTTTTGCACAAACGTCTGCAGCAGTACTTCCAATTAACCACAGAGTTCTACTTGGATGAACTTTAAACTTCACAATTTCCATATGATGACATATGTTGCACCAAGACTGCGGAGATCAGTGAATACGCTAACAGGTGAACATTAGGCTTAATTAGGCTTATGGCTTTGTCGGTCTAATTGAATGTGCCTTATGTTGCCGGATGTGATTACAGGGCGAAATGAAAGGCCTTGACAAACTACTAAGATTGATGATTGTTTGTTCCTGCAGAAGAAGAGGTTGATTTTTTTTTTTTTGTTCTTTGTTAATGCATGAAAATACCTGCTGTAACCACAGTGAGCTGTTTGTATAGGTCCCAGCAGACAGAAAGTGTTAAGGCAACCAAAACACTTCTGAGAGTTAGGCTTTTTTTTTCTTTTTTTTTTTGAAGGTGCATGTACTCCCCTATGCGTTTCTCCGAGTGGCTCCGAGAGCGCGGGGGTGGGGAGAGGGAGTGTCTTCACCTAGAATGATGTTCACTGCCCAAGGGAGTGTATTTGTTTAACTTTAGTGCTGTCCTAGGACAAATAAACCCCTATTAGATCAGTGGGGTGTCTCATCTGACTGCAGCAGTAATACATCAGTCTGTAGAGATACCTCACTTCCTAACTTAATCTATAAGCAGAGAGATGGAAAGATAGAGAGAGGAATCGCTGAAAATAATGGGGAGAGCGCTGAGTCAGCATAAGGAGGGCTGGGTGGGTGTGGGGGGGGCGAGAGAGAGGTAACTCTGTGCCAACTGAGGCCAGCAGACTTCCCTCATGCTTGTGTCTAAATGTCCGTCCAGGGTCCTCCAGGCAAGTTTATTGGTCTCGAGGAGGGCAGTGCAGACTTGCAGGTAAAATCTTTCACAACTAGTCTCTTAACATTTTTTTATTTATTTATTTATTTATTTATTTATTTATTTATTTTTCGGCACGGTTTCACTTCTGTTAATCTGTCTTCTTCTTCTTTTGCATCTCTTAAAAACAGTGTCCTCTCAACTGCCCAGCAGGACCCAAAGGCCCTCAGGGACTTCAGGGTGTAAAAGTAAGGCTTTGCGTCTCACTGTGTCTCCCATTACAAAGTTTGCCGCAGCACCGTCCTGACTAAAGCGTTGCTCCCCAGGGACACAAAGGGCGTGCCGGCGTTCTCGGAGACCCCGGCAGCATAGGGAAACCGGTGAGCTGCGCGCTACACAAGTACCTGCAGACGTTTATGTTTTTTTTTTGTTTTTTATTTACAGCATTGCACACTCAGCCACTGCTGAGAGCCACAGGAAGCAGGGATTAGTTTTAATGAAGCCCCCCGAGGCACATGACTGCGTTAATCTGGCAGCGATTAGTCAGGCCGGAGTTCGGACCTGCAGTCCGCGTGCAGCGGCGTGCCAGATGAAAAGAGACGGTGCAGGAGCCAGGTACATGAAGGGGAGGATGAGAGAGTCAAGGTTCAGGCAGACCTCTCACCTCACCGTTTTAAGCAGAGGTAATGAGCACGCCGTCGACTCCTGGGGAGCAGCTAGCCGAGTCCGAGGACTTAGCCTCTGATCTTCCCACACAATGAACCTTCTGGCAGTGCTTAGATGCTGAAAAACACTCGGCTCGCCCGATAACCACTCCACACAGGCCTGGCTTGGATTTCAGAGGGCCTGCCTTAACTCAAGGTTGCTCTGTCTTTTCTTCATCTTAAAGACACCCGCCAGGAGCTGTTAACATCTCCGGCAGGCTGCTCAGGCTGAGACTCAGATGTTAGCTGAGCAGAAATGCTTTACTTCCTGAATGCTAAATCACTTCTGAATAAAAAAAAATAAATAAAAAAAATGCTGAGGAGGCCACTCATCTTTATTTGAGCTCCAGCAGAAAACAATGTGGAAGAATTGCACTTCAGGAACTGTTAGACGGCTGTTTTAACACAGTTGACTCAGGATTATCATACTTATGCTAAGATGAGTTGACTATCTCTTATAGAAGCAGGTTTTATCTGGTCTAACATGTTCAACATTAAAAGTTGGGACAGCAAACTCAGTGGTACAATGTCTGCAGTAATGATTATCAAGTCCTTCTCACAAATACTTCTGTTTGTAGTTAAAGTCACCTCCACAAAGACTGTATTTGCTGACACAATATTAAAACATGTAACTACATTTACTAAGTGAAACACGTTATATTGATTTATGTGACCCAGACTGATGTTTTCAAACCGTCATTTCTGTTAGTTCTGATTTTCTGCCTGTAGCTGTTAAAAACAACATTTATGATTTGAATCGTGCATCAAATTGATTAAAAAAATAACACTACAGAAATGTGAAAGGTATGGTTACCTCCTGCTCAAAGGCTGTTATTTTCAACAGGAACTATTAAACTGACAAAGAAGCCTCACTATAGCATATTTTCACATTTATTAAAGATGAACGTATATAGTCAGCGAACAAAATAGCAATTTGGACCCGTTTAAGAAGCCAACATCATTCAACATGTATCATGCACGCTGCGTGGATGCTGTGTGCATGACGCAGAGCTTCATGAAGAAAGTTTTATCAATAAATCTCTTATGTTCCGTTCAGCCTCAGTGTTTAGTGTTTTGACCAATGATGTGTGTGTGTGTGTTTCTACAAAGAACTAGAAAGAAACTGGAAATAAATTATAAAGGGATGACCGAGAATATTTGGGTATTAATTGCTCAATGATAAAAACCGTAACAGGTCAAATTAAATTAATTTATTAAGTCCATTTCATTGTGCCAATGAAAACCATTCACAAATGTAGAATCAGTATGCTTGTAAGGAAAACTAGAAATAAACACAATCAACAAGACACATAAAAAAACCACCAATTCAAACTTAACAAAAAACAAAAGTTTGTTTTTTTTTTCTTTTTACTCGTAAGTATGAATTTTAGTTTAAAACTTTCATGTTTGTTGTAGCTGTAATTAAAAGAATTTCTTGTCTGCCTGTCCTCAACATTCAAAATGGTCGTTTTGCACACGAAACAGTTACAGCAAGGTGACTTAATTTTGAAACACGAAGCTCACTTTGAGTCGCCCACCTTCAGTAATAACATCCACACCGAAGCTGCTGTTAGCACAGCCTGTGTCAGTGCATCTCTTAAAGGAAGAGATCATTTTTTAATATTTTCAGAAACAGTGGTTAGTATTTACATTGGATTTACATCTTATAATCCCTTTCTGTGAATGCGATCAGGTGCATAGAGTTGACACGACATACAAAACCCTGACAGGTGAGGAGAGCCATGACAAAACTCTCAATAAAACACATTTTTTTGTAATCTAAAGATGGTCAAATCCTGTCCATTGTTCATTTGAATTCCTGGGAATCAAAGCTAGGAGCGTTGCTAAACCTCAGCCGATCAGCTTCCAGTGTACAACAGCAAGCATCAACGTTCGAGTTAAGATTTCCCTCCGGAAATTTCACAGCTGAACAACTCTGACCCCCTTTAACTCCGACCCGCTTTGCATTTTTGCAGCAATGTACCTTGAAGTTCATGTGTTTGTGAGGGAAATAGGGTTCTGTGTGGGCAAATTTGGATTGGGCCATTAATTTTTGATTAGCTCGCTCTTGCTGGCTAATTAGTTTCAGCTAGAACTTTATCAAGCTTGACTCAGCCAGTACACAGTATACAACCATCAAAGGCCGGTTAAGGCATCAAAAGTAACCGTCTAAAACTGCCTTTGAAAGTACTTGCTCTCAGGTTTTAAGTTTTCATGAATGAAATGTAACACACACACACACACACACACACACACACACACACACAACACACACAACAAAAATTTGACCTTCTGTTGGTTTGGGAAATTAACAAGTCTGTTTTATCTTTTTTTTTTTTTTTTTTTTTAAACAGGGACTCAAGGGAGAAGTTGGTATCTCAGGGGAGCAGGGCATCCCAGGACCATCGGTATGCTGCAGATTCAAAATTAGTTAATGCACGTGATTTGTTGGAGCTCGGCACAGGAAACTGGCATTTGTAGAGCTCTGTTCTCCCCATTACGTTACTGACTTTTCCTTTCCTTCCAGGGTCCGTTGGGTCTGCGGGGCTATCCAGGAATGATGGGTCCTAAAGGAGAGGCCGTGAGTGCCGCGCTTTGTTGTTTTCAATTCAGACGGAGCCTTGTTGTCTCTTTGCTCTGCGGATGCGGGACAATTCAAATTCTGTGCTAAGCACCAAGAAGGCACAGCCCAGCTCAAGCCCCCGTCTATACAAACACCATCCATTACCAGCAATGGGGACATATGGAAATGATGCTAGCACAAATCTCTCTCCTTCTCTAATGAGTCGGGGTTGTCTGGGTCCACTGTGACTCCATCTGTAGTTAATGATCCACTGTAGCTATCCATCTTACTGTTAACATTAGCCAAGTTAGCCAAGTTAGCACCCCGGCTTAAAGCCAAAACAAGAGTGGCTGGCTTTCTGCGCGGCTCCCATTAGTGGAGTGAGTTAAGCAGTAATTATCCCTTTATCACAATAAATAATAGGCAACTTAACTTTCCCTCTGATCTCAGGTGATTGATGGCACTTTGTTGTTCTCCGGCAGGGCCCTCGTGGATACAAGGGCATCGTTGGACCTGTAGGAATTCCTGGACCTCCTGTGAGAACACACACACACACACACACACACACACACACACACACACACACACACACACACACACACACACACACACACACACACACACACCACACACACACACACACACACACACAGACTTACTTCAAAATAAAGTTCTGATTATTCTAAGGTACCTTTTATTTCTTTTTTTGCAGGGTGAGGAGGGACCTCAGGGGCCACTTGGAGACTCAGGAGAAAAAGGAGACAAAGTGGGTGAAACCTCTACAGTCGTTGCCAAACAACAACAGCTATCTCTGAAAACTTTATCGCATGGCACCGTGCGCACGCTGAGGCAGACGCATTTGTTTTCCGCAGGGCGGCCGAGGCATCCAGGGCCCACAGGGGGCCGTTGGCAAAAAGGGGGAGAATGTGAGTGAAGCCTCTTGTTTGTGTGTTTGCTGATGTTTTCAAAGAGCGTGCCAAGTAAAGTCCTTTGATTCATCGTCCGCCTGCTATCCCAGGGTCTTCCGGGTATCGATGGAAAAGATGGCACACCTGGCATTCCTGGAATCAAGGTAAGCACCTGCTGCTGTGACGATCAGAGTCTGGAAAAAATGACACATGTTTAATCTTCTTCCTTTCTTTTCTTTTTTTGATGTATTTTATGTAGGGGGCTCCTGGGCAACCCGGTATGCCTGGCCCTCCGGGTCCTGCGGGGACAGCAGTAAGTGATTTTTTCTTTTTTTTTTTTACAATTGTACATGAACCATTTTCCAATTTGTCACAGAACAAAATCAAACTCCAATGTTTCTTTTTTTTTTCTTCAATTTGTGCAATCCACCAACATAAATGATGGCATAAATCGGAAATAATCTGATTTTATTTATTTATTTTTACAATTACAAATATGAAAACATTATGGAATATACACAAACCACCCAGATTATATTTGGCTACCCAACTTGACAGACTGGGTGCAGAGGCATCAATCGTGGTCATGGTGAGACATGATGGTGAAAGCGTCATGCAGAAGGAATCAATCTCAGCCGGTTAGAATGGAGTAATTCTGAAGGAAGACGTCTTATAGGTAACAAAGAAACGTGAGATTTAACTGGAGGTTCACATTACAGCAGAGAAACAACTCAGAAATACAAGCAGAACTACAATTGAATACTTTAGATAAAAAGCTTATTCAGGTGTTAGAATGCTCCAATGAAAATCCACATCTAATTCCGGTTAAGAATCAGTGGGACGACCGGAACATTATTAGTCGCAAACAGACTCTGTGTAATCTAACAGATATTTGACAAAATTTGTTCAAATCTGTGACTGACATAAAGACATGCCAGACACTCCAGACTTTAATTACTTGACACTTTGCTCCATCTTGACTAAACAAAACCAAATCACACACACACACACACACAAAAATGTTGCAGTATGTTGGAAGCAAACTCGTATGCTTGAGTTCCAGCTCTGGTTTCTGGGCAGTCATCCAGGGTAACAGAGACCCTTTGACCCACTCTGTTTTAGAATACAAACCACCTTGAAATGGTTCTCTGCTGCCTCCGCAGACCATTTATCATTATCAGGCCAGTGGGGGAACACACAGATGTGTGTGACCGCGCGCGTGTGTGTGTATGTGCATATCTGCGTTATTTTGACTAAGAGGTAATGAAGCGCAAAATGCGCACTTTGCTGTGTGATCGCTCCTGTGACACTCGGGCTCCGACAGACTCAAGCTCTGGAACTTGGGCTTTTTCTACACACTTAAACACAAATGCGCACAAATGAGCAGGGCAAAACGTTTGGCTCTGGCTTGCTTTGTTGTGCGCAGACATTTTTTGCCACTCCACTGATAGCAGTCGGTTTTGCCCTCTGCTCACACACAGAGTTTGGATTTGATGTGCTTTAAAAGCTGTGCTAATTCTGTCTGCAGGGTTTGCCTGGCACGCCGGGAGGGAAAGGGGAATCTGGAAGAAAGGTATGTATGCTTTTACATGTTTTTTTTATTTTTTAGATATTTCTGTTTTATTTCTTACTGCATTGTGTTGCTTTTTCAGGGGGAACCTGGACCGAGGGGCCACAGCGGCATGCCTGGTACTCCTGGTCCTTTGGTGGGGAATATAGAATTTAAAATTTATACATATATGCACACATAGCTCTTTTTATTTATTTATTGTTTTTTTTTTGCTGATGGATCGAACATTGAGAACAATTGTGCAAGTTTATTGTTTCTCTGTTAGGGTGAACCAGGTATTCCTGGAGAGCCAGGTATGGAAGGAGTTCCTGGACCTAAGGTAAAAACCGATAAAAAACTAACAACAACAATGAAAAGTAAACAAAAAATAATAAAAGCATTATAGGAAATAGATTTGTAAAGTTTGTATTGAATTGCCATTGTTCAGACTTTGATGATATCAATAAGTAAGTAAATAAAACCTACCCGTTTCCTATTTACTCAAGCCACAGAACTAACTTCACACCTATTTTTGCAGGGTGACAGAGGACAGCGGGGGCCAGTGGGGCCACAGGGAGCCGTTGGCAAGCCTGTAAGTTGCATTACATAATTATTAAAGCTTTTATTTATTTATTTTTAAAAGATGATTGCAAAGTGAACACTAAACACCATATTTATCTTCTCCTACAGGGGAGCAAAGGAGAAAGAGGGCCTATTGGTATCCCAGGCCCACAGGGACTCACTGGGACTAAAGGAGACCAGGTTTGTGAACGATTTATGCAAAGAAGAATATGCAAATGTAAAGTTATCCACATATAGTGTATACATTTTTCATAATAATCTAATGTAGTTTAGCAGGCCTGACCATTGGGGGCAGCATTTACCAGGGGAAAGAACTCAAATGAGGTTCACTGTAGATCATTGAGTAAGGCAAGCAATATAAATGATAATCCAAGCATCCTCATCTTCCTTGTTTCGGAGATGAGACAACATTTTTCTTTCCTCACACTCTCTGGTGTCAGTGGCCTCAATCAATATTTAGTTCTTGTGCGTTTCGAAGGATAATAGATTCTGGATGTAGCCACATTCACATGTACCCACCTCTCTCCCTCTCTCCCCTCTCCTCTCTTTCTTCCTACCAGGGCTTCCAAGGAAAAGTTGGTCCAAAGGGAGACATAGTGAGTAGAACTTTCTGCTTCTTTTTCAAAAACGAGCTGGTCAGAAATCCAGAGCTCAGTGCCCACAAGATTATTTCCCTTCATGCATCCCCCTTCCTCCCCCCGCTTTGTTCTGCTCTTAGCTCTATCTTGTTTCTTTCAGGGCGACCCGGGTGTCGAGGGATTGGCTGGCGAGAAAGGCGAAAAGGTAAAGAGTAAAGTAAAGTAAGGTAAAGGGTAAAAGCACAAGGCAAAGCGGCGCCGAGCTCCTTGTTGCAAAGAACCCCAACGAAATCTGTGGACAGGGAATTTTCTCTCTAAAGATAAGATTCAAATCACCAGCAAACTAAAAGGAAGCTGCAGTTAAAATACACATGATAACTCAGAAAGGACATAATTTATAAAAAAGAGACAAAACTATTTGTACAGGCTTTTGTGTAGTTACATTTTTATACATTTGTTTACCAAATTCCATTTTGATACTGAAGTCAGTCGTGTTGTTATCCCTCAATATTTGTCACATTTTCCCCACAAAATTTCAAACTGTTTACGTAAAACACAAAATCGTACTTCATTTTGAAAAAAACAAACAAAAAAACAAATGGCTTCACCCAGTAATGCTTTCGTTTGCTGTGATAGGGTTTGTCTGGAGAACCGGGGCCCAAAGGACAGGTGAGTGGACAAGATCGCCGTTTGACCGTCTTGCTGGCGTTCTATGAATCTTTCCTCCTGACCGCTCTTTTCTTCACAGCAAGGAATCAGGGGGGACCCTGGACATAACGGACCCACCGGAGACCCCGGGAAACCAGGGGATCCGGGGCCGCCTGGGCTGCCGGGTCCAAGGGGACTCAACGGAGAGAGAGGAGTACCCGGCGTACCGGGCATTCCTGGACAAACAGTAAGTGATTCACTGCAACAACATTTCTCTTTTCGGCTCGTTTCACTAATGGGACCTGAGGCTTCTCTTGCTCCCTCCAGGGGCGCGACGCATCCGACCAGCATATTATCGAAGTGGTGCTAAAGATGTTGCAGGGTGAGCATTATTATCTGAAATTCACCTTTGATGTCCGTGGGGAGGATTAGATGAGCTCATTTCTTTAAAAATGAGGAAGAAAAAAGAGACTTTTTAGCTTTTGAAGCAGTCGGATGTTGGTCGTCAAAGGAAGGGTCTTAGGAATGACTATTCGGTTTTCTGCTACAGAAAGACTGCAGGCTGTGGCAGTGAGCGCCAAAAGGGCTGTGCTTGGTGGCGCAGGTGTAATGGGACCTCCGGGGCCTCCTGGTCCACCGGGGGCACCTGGCCCCCAGGGGCCACATGGCTTACCTGGCACCCGTGGTATCCCTGGTATGATTGGAGGACCTGGGCAGATTGGCAACACTGGGCTAAAAGGTAAATCACCAGAGCACTGGAGTGAGATGAGACGGTGCTTATTGTTGGTTTTGCTAAAGTCGGTAATGTCTTTGTCTGTGTCCAGGAAAGAGAGGACCAAAGGGAGAGAGAGGGGATCCAGGTAAACCTCACCCAGGTCAACCAGGACCTCCAGGGATACAAGGTGAACATTTCCTTTTCTAACTCAAATATGCAAAGATTACACTGTTAAAGCTGTAAACATTATTTCTAAAAAACCTTCAATTGTGGTTTACCAAGCCCTAAATGATGTCAGTCCTGAACTTGCAACAAATGGAATAAGGGGATAAGAGAAGGAGAATTACTTCCTAAACTTGTAATTATGTGTATCATAAGTTCTGTTACAAACCTCCAATTGTTGGATTTTGATTTCAGTTTCAATAGTACATCACTGATTATTTATTGTAGGAGAAGTTACTGGACAATTAAGTGTTGACTGTTTTAAAGTAAAAAAAAAAACAGGAAACTGAATAACATTTGACATTTTGATAATGCTTTATTTAAGACTAAAGACTGGCATAATACTGAACATGAAAAAGTCTTCATGAATGTTTATGAAGTGTCATTCGGTATATGAAAAGATTTGGTGCTATTCTCTGCGGGTATCAAATGCTTTCGATTGTTGAGACAGAGTCTGATGGTTCCTCGGTTGGACTCGAGAAAAAAAGACAAAGTGCCTTGGTGTTTTTTGATCGGTGACTCACCACCACCGACTAGAAGTCTTATATCACCCTCATATACCATCAGCTATAACAGTGCGAGCCTCTTAATGTCCTCCTATAGTTCCTATAAACTTCAGAAGCCACCAAACTTTGCCACTGATGGCGATATAGAAAGCGCTGGAAGCAGCTGCTATAAATAACACGTCTGACATTTCTGCACGTTTTACTGCATCCGTCTCCAACCCCATAATGAGTGTTTTTTATTTGGACAATTTCTGCAACACTTAGTTTTATGTCTGTCAGGAACAGTTAGGGGCTGTTACCGAGGAGCCAGACAGCTACACCCATCTCTGGAACTCTCTCCCAGATTATTTGAGAGCTCCACAACCACTGATTGATTTTAAAAGAGGCTTGAAGACTTTTTTAGTTAAGCAAGCCTATTCTGCCTCTACATGATTTTTATGATGTTGATTTTATCTCTGATTTTATTTGCACTGTGTAGCACTTTGAGATTTTTGTTAATGAAAAGTGTGGTACAAATTGGATTTATATTATTATTATTATTTATTATATATTATTATTATATTATTATAAAACATTTCCATGTGACCCACAACAAACTGAAACTGAATTTGGTCTTTTAACAACGAACCCCAAGTTGAGTTAAACTCTATACCACCAATTTATTTTTTCACCCAACAGATCAGCACAATTTTGTAAAATGTTATCTTAGCATTGATGTCACAAAATAAAGAAATAGGAAGCAAGACATTGTAGCTTAACTGGTGGACAACAGCATGACAACATTTAAAACAAGCTCAGTCAGATTTAGTTATTTGCTGTAGAGTTGAGTGTCCATGGGACTGGACATAGGACACTGGTTGGTGTTTACTTTAACACTATTATTGCTCCTTTATACGCTCATTTCATGTGTCCACTTTGAGATAGCTTAGTTCTTTTCTCTTCCTGTTCACTTAAGGAGCTACAAGCTCTGATGATAAAATATTGAATAAGTACGCTCTTGAAAGATGTTTGGTCTGTTGCTTGACTCGGTTTTATCAGCTTTTCACAACCGGATTACAGGAAAAAAAAAGTTTGTGCAAACGCAAAATGGAAGAATATGGAATCGCCCAATCATTGGCATTTATAAAAGCAAACACCTGACCTGATATTAGAAATGATTTACCTTTGCTGTTTTCTCAACTAAAAAACATGAACGTTACATCACTGAATGTGATGGTTAATGCCAATGGATTTATCGCCCTCCTTCCCTTGTAAGTTGATCATGAATCCACTGCGAAACGTCCAGTCAATTACAAAAACTGACAAGGCACAGAAATATCATCTTTAGTTGGTCTGAGCAAAACAAAATTGAAAAACTTACATCGGCAGAATAACGTGATTCCATTTTGTTCTCTGAAGTTGGAGGTGACTAGTTAGAAGCACATGATTGACCTTTGAGTTGGGTTCAATTCCAATCAAATTACCATCGCACAATGTGCCGTACAATATTTGTGGCTGTTAAGTCAGTATTTAAAAACCCTCAAACTGAAGAGAAATGGCTTATATCGGTAACAGTAGTTAGCATCAACACGACTACTTTATTCTACAAGGGTTTTTATGGACCAGTTGAAAATGTCTATTAAAGAAAGTAGAGAGCTGCACAGGGAAGACAAGAGAGACAATAAGGCAACTGAAGGACTTGGCGTTACGTCTGCTGCTGTAGGATAGGATCCTGAGAGGAATTTCAAAGGCGTCATTAACTCCAGCCATTTAACAGATGCTCCTGAGTGGGGATGTGAAAGGACTGCAACAGTACAAGCTAATTCAAGCTAAAGGAAATTCGTTCTGTTCTGCTCAACTGGGTGCAAATTAAATAAATGAATGCCTTTCCTTCGGTGATGTAAGCAATGTGCCTGCATACGGTTTCGGTCTTCAACTTAAGTTTCTCTCACGACCTTCCGACTTTACAGGTCCTCCTGGCGTTGATGGTGTGGCTAGAGACGGCAGGCCCGGTGAGAGAGGACCTCAGGGAGGAGCTGGTGAGCCGGGTCACCCTGGTAAGGCAGGGCCCCCAGGTCTTCCCGGGTTCTGCGAGGCGGCAATGTGTCTGGCGGCATCAGCGTACACCTCGCCGAGATTACAAGAGGCGGGGACGATCAAAGGACCCAACGTTTAGAGACCCCTCTCTCTCTAAATCAACTGTCGGGGGTGGAAGGGGATGAGGAAAGAGAGAGACTACTCTCCTCACTTGGACAACATCAGGAAATGAGAGTTGGGGGGGGCGAAGATAGGGAGGCGACTGCTGTTTAGCTTCCCAGCCCCTATCCTCCATCTCTCCTAGATATTACAACAGGAAGTTTTTTGACTGGTGGGATATCATGATCTTAATCCCACACATCACCATGACAACAGCAGCTCACAAGCTACCCACATCCTTAAGAATTCTCCAGTGTTGTTTTTTTTTTTTGGATGATGTCAGTGTCAGTCCCCGTCCAAATGCCACACTCCTTTCCTTGGCAGTGAGACGGGAGCAGATTCAGACTGAACCTCAATGTCTCCTACCTACCGACACACTGTCTCCAAGCCGAGAGAAAATGGAAAAAAAAAGTGGTGAAGAGTGCTTTTCTTTAACAACACGGTCACTTAGATGCAATAACTTGCGTTCTCGAACGTCATCTTACCTCTCTGTCGATTGAGACATCAAACCTTAAAGCTGTACAATAAGGACCAATAAATGATTGCAGCCCAAGTTTTCACTCAGTACTGTATTATGAAATGTATCTCCTGATCTGTAAGCTTGAGTGAAATCCTTGATTTAACTCATGTAAATTGCTTCCCCCCCCTCCCACCTCCTGGTCCTCCTCCACGCCCCTCACCCCTCCGCTTTCTACCTAAGTCTCATTTTAGAACCTAACGACAAGCTTTATCTCTTCCCCTTGTTGCCAGGCAACAGCATATCCCAATAGGCACTCCCATCTCCCACAATGCAGTGCTGTAAATCTTTGTAAATGTGTGTTGATTATTATGTGCAGGAATACTGTGCAGAACTCTCAGAAATGATGACTCTTCCTCGAGACAATTGCTATTAGTTCAATTATGCGTTCCATGCCACTGTCAGATTTACACAGGATTACCGATTTATGTCATTAAAAAGAAGCTATTTATTGTTCTTGATAATAATCACATGTAAAGAGAAGAGGGAGGGTTTCATTCTTCCCAAACCAATAAAGAGGAAACGTTTTATAAAATCCAATGTTCTTCTGTATCAATGTTGGGAAGGTATTTAGTCTCTTTCAGATCCTTCTATATATATATATATATATATATTGTTTTTTTTTTCCAACATTAAAATTATTGATTAATGCCTTTAAATAAACTCCCTTGCCTCACAAGTTCAGCTTTTAGCAAACATTTTGCTTTACTGAGCCCTGAAGTCGCCAAAGAACAAGCATCACACTTCTTTTATTTACTGTACACCAAGACAAAAACTACAGAGACAAAACATCAAGAGTTCTTGTGAGGAGATGAGCTGTTAGTATCAAACGTTCCTATTTGAAACATTACAAAGGACCTACAGAATAAAGCAGCTGCAGTGTAACTCAGGCACAGAGCTATGGGGGGCCTGGGCCCAGATGGGTGCCCACGGGGGGCCCAGGAGGGAGGAATGTTTCAAGTTGCTTTAATGTCTGATTATAGATGGAGAAAGTGCGCCCTTGCCTGTTCAGAAAGGTGTATGTAATGTTAAAGTTACTGTCCCTGAATGGAATATATAGTAGTCAGTCCCGGTGACTGTTTGACTCACGGTTTAGCCAATGTGTTTCCTGGGTAAAAATGAAATGAGAAACGCGACCCAAATCACACCGCATTACCCCGCCCCTCTCCCCCTCAACAGTTTCCAGCAGGTGATACATGTGGGCACCCTGGCCCAAAGCTGACTTGTTTCACTAGTGGTGTAACTATATAAAGAGCCCCAACTGGGAAGGGTCAAAGTGTTACTGAGAAATAAACTCTTACAAAAACTTGCAAAAAATGATAAAAATGTCAACAGAAAATAAGTTGGAAGGGAAAAAAGCAACACAACATACAAAAAGTCATAGTGAACACCAACACAACTTTAAAAGGTATTCTGAACAACAAACAAAACAAATTAAGCAACAGTTAAATAAAACGGCTTCTAGTCAGATGCTACATGGGGATGCCAGCTAGTGGCTCCGTTTGCATTTCTGGATGTGTATTTAGCTCTGCTGACGCTAAAATGTTGACCCACCATTGGTGCGTAATGGACGCCCTTCAAACACTGACTAAAGCAACTTTTCACTGTCTACTGTAAGGAAATGTGACTGATATCTACTAGCATAAGCTTGAGATTTTGGTTTGATCTGTGGTCATAATTTATATTTTGAGTCCCCTGGGTTGGAAACAAAAAAAAACCCAAAATAACATGCAATAAAATTGGATGATGACCTTTGTATTTTATTCGAGTGAAAATACAAATATGTGTTAAATGATTTTCAATTGTTCATTTTTATGATTTTTTATATATTATTAAAGTTATCATAGTTGTATGGAAAGACCCAGGTGTTGGCAAGAGAGATGCAGGTCTATAATGAGGATTTATAGGAAAATGCAAAAAAAAAAAAGCGAGATTCGGAGGAAGTCACTCAGGAGAAACAGGAACCATGGGGGGAGGAGAGGGTACAGCAATAAAATCCAGCAAAGTGTGACATGAAAACAGACGTTACAACGCTGAGGATAAGTGATTACCGGAATGATTCGCAGGTGAGATAATTACCAGAATGCATAACAGCTGTGAGGTGAGCCTGAGGATATAAGAGGCTTATATCGTACCCGTAATGAATGCAAACGGATGTGCAGCAAAGAAACAAACAAGAACTACAGAAATTGAGTAACTTCACAGACACAAGACTGTAACGAGGCACAGAGTAACTTCAAAAGGTCAACATGGTACAGATATAAAAAGCAACACTTTAACACAGAACAGGTGCATATTTAAAGGACAGTAATAGGAAAAGTAATGAGTGCACACTGAACGTTTGGAAAGAGATCAAAAAGGTTGCTACAGTGCAAACTACCAACAAAAGCACTGACATTAGTAATTTTAGACATGCTCTCTATAAAAGATGAAGGGCTTTTAAAAATCTACATTTAGTTGCCAAGCAACAAAAATCTTTATTTGAATTGCATTTGGAAATTACCTCAAAGCTCAAAAGGGTACTTAGAGATGCTACACAATGAAAATGAAAAGTTGGGAACTTAAAAAAAAGGTTTTTGTTGCTTTTTGTGACTGGCCTTCAATAAAAGATGTCAAAGTGGCTGAAAAAAAATTAAAAATTGATATGTCTTTTAATAGAGTGTATCTGTTTTTAACTGTTCAACTTCTGGTCTGGTGAGTAGCTTTAAATAAAAACGCCAACAAAAATAAAACAGAGAGTGTTTGTTTGAAAAGGATTTTAATTACAGTTTCTAAGAAACAAAAGTATGACCACGGTTCAAAGTTCAAACTGGTTGGAAAAGTACAAAAATCTGTGTTGTTCAAACTTCAGAGCTATAAAACTGGCTGACAACAATGTTGCATATTGACGATTTATTGACGGAAGATTTAACATTACTTTGAAACACGGTAACTAACAAGGAACAAATAAACATATAACAACAATCAAGTGATTGGGACATGAATGTGAAAATGTTCTTCATGCTGAAATGACGGTGAGGAGTGAGGATTGGCTGAGCTGCATTTATGAAATAATCATGATCAAGTGCATCAAATGTCTATATTATTTCCAAAAAAAAGATCCAAATAATGCAAACTGGTTTTCATTAAAGCTAAACTGTAATAAAATATGCAAATAGATTAACTTTAGTGACAAAGACACAAAAGCCAATTTGTTTTCTGTCCAAATACAAGGTACTTCTATAAACAATTTGACTTTCACTAAACCCATTTTTTTCATTTGAAAGCTTATAGACATAATTTTTTTTTTTTTTTTGCAAAATAACCACTGGCTAAAAAAGGAAGCTCTGAGTTGTATCAAAAGCCAATATATATATACATATAAATATCTACAAAACAATCCATCAAGGAAAGTCTGTCTGTTACTTGGAATCTGTTTCAAAAGAACTAAACTACATTTCCCAGCATGCTGTCTGTTTAGGTGACATTCAAACGTGACAACATTAGAAATGCATGGGGTCTACTCTGAATGCAATTGTTCGAGGACTGGAACAAAGATAGGAGAAATGGAAGCAACGTAGTAAAATAACTTTTTCTTTTTTTCTTCTGCTAACAGAATTAGACAAACAAAATGACCAACACAAGGAAGAATGGGGGGTGGAGAAAAAAGACAGAAGTTCTGACTTTATGAAAGAAAAGGAAAGACAGATTGTGACTCTTTTCTCAGTTCTGAAAGTTCAAAAAGATGTAAAGCGTAGTGGGGGAAAGGAAAAATCAAAGGGTGTTAAAACGGTGAACTGGCATTTTTAAAGGTAGAAAAAAAAATGGTTCAATAACAATTTTCTGTCGGTGTGTCTTTGCAGGCCTCAGTTCCAGCGGGACCCTTAGAAGGAAATGTGCTTTTCGCACATATCTTTTTTATTTAAAAAAAACAAAAAACTTTTGCTTTCTGTCATGTGGTCTTACTGAATAACTTTGCGTCCTGGTCTTTGGTTTGCTTCCTTCCCCAAATACTGTAGTCTCTTTGCTCCAGTTCCCTTCATCCCACAGTTCCTTACCAGGGGCCTTTGACAGGTGGGCCCTTGGGGCTGTAGTCCACTTGATGGCTCATACAGTCCGCAGGATTACAACGGCCTTCCTTTCCTTTGGCTCCAGGCTGTCCAGGAGAGCCTGGTATCCCAGGAACACCCTGCTGGCCAACAGGTCCAGGAGGTCCCATTTTACCATAGCCTGGAGGGCCTGGAACGCCTGGGAGCAAAGGAAAAAAAAAAAGAAATTACAAGAAACTTCCTCAGTAACTGTCTTTAAGCCTGGAACAACACTGAAATTAAAACTAACCTCTCAAATGACCATAAAATAATTTGATTTCAACATTTCAGTGGATAATTGCGCCAAATTAATAAGTAAAAGTTTTTTGTTTTTACTTCCTAATGAATAAAAACTTCAAGTTAAATGGATTAATTTAACATAGGAGCAGCAACACAGGAATTGTAATCGTAAGTAAAAGGAATACGAGACGCCCGCTTCAGAAATGACATCCAATCTGTTATAATCGTTGAGCTACATCTGTTGTCAGAGGACGGAAATAATAACTCGAGCCATTTGAAGTGTTTTTCCACTTCCGTGAGAACACGTTTGCTTTTTAAACTCAAAATTTATCAAGCGGCTCCATGTGAAGTGATTGCAGCTGCCGGTCCTCCAATTTAGCCGACACTATCTGAACCCGCGATGATTAAGGATTCTTGGATATGCTGATGTGACTGATATGAGCGAAAGTGGTTCATTGTAATTATAACACATTGAGAATAATAATTTAAAAAAAATATTTCATCACATTGCCAGTGTTTTTTTGGTGTTTTTTTTCTTTTTATCATCAATCAATTCAAATACTTTAATTAGTGGAAATGACTCAAATTGAGCTAATTCTGTGCAACATCTGGCGCAGGTTGGACCTGCTTGAAAACTACTGTGGAAATCTAGCAGGGGAATTGATTGCTGCTAAGTCTTAAATGCACTATTTTACTAAAAGTTAGCTTGGCCTAAATTGTTTTTTTTTCCCATCACCTGGTGCTCCAGGTGGTCCCACGTCTCCCATCTCTCCAACACCCTTGTCACCCTTTACTCCTGGCGGTCCTCGTGGTCCTACGGAATTAAAGAAGCATATTTTAACACTTGGAAAACAAAGGCGCTAATAAACCTTAATCCTAAATTAATAATAAAAATAATAATAATAAAAAAAGATTAAATAATGAAAACCCATTCACCGGGGAGTCCTTGTCCTCCCGGGCGACCCTGCCTGCCGAACTGTCCTGGCACTCCAGGAGGACCCTGCGGTCCAGGAGTGCCTGGAACACCATCTTTCCCTGGGGGCCCTGGTCGGCCGGGTGATGCCACCATTTCTACTGGCATCTGCATTCGAGACATGTAGTAGCCCATTCTCTCTAAGAAGAGGAAGAAGAAATGGGGAGAAAAAAATGAAATAAATATTCAACAATGACAGACAAACTTGCATTTCAAAGAATTCACAGAATTAGTTTCGACTAAAGGCTCAGTTTACAGAGAAAACATCGTTATGACTTAGAAAACGGTTCATTATGCACAGGAAGCATCCAGGCATGTGCTTGCGAACTCTCTCACCGTCGAAGATCTTGATGACCTGCTGCCGAATGAAGTTTTTGATGTCGTCGTAATTAACGAACGCCTATTGAAAAAAACAGAAAAAGAAAGTATTAGTGGCTAAAAACAAACAAATAAGCAGGCAAACATTAATGAAGGAGATGAGTAGGAAATGTATTGTTTAAAAAAATACAATACATACAACACAGCAGTACGTATTGAGTATAGAAATGATCTGTGGTTGATTAAAAATTAAAATTCAATAATAAAAAAAAGAGAAATTAAAGTGAATCTCACATCGTTTCCTGGAGACCCAGGGGAACCCGGAGGTCCCGGTAGTCCATCAGAACCCGGGCTTCCTCTTTCCCCTCTGGGGCCGACCGGCCCCATCATGGGTTGGGCGTCCTTACCGAGATATCCTCCCCCGCCTGGGGGCCCCGGTCTGCCTCGCTCGCCTGGAGAGCCCCTCTGTCCAGGGGCCCCCGGTTCTCCCTGTAATTCAACACACATAATTTAAAGATAAGAGTTTACAGAGAAAAATAAAAGGTCTAAATATGCTTAAGTATAGCCTGGGCTTTTCCTTAAATTTGGTCATTTAAGGAACAGTATCCCTTGTAAAAATATATGAGAAGCTTTAAAATAAATTCAACTTTTGTTGCAGTGGCATAATTCAACATGGAAATGTTGAAAAATCCAACTTTTATTAAAAAAATTGATTCAGAGAAAAATATTCAGCAACAAAACTTTTTGTCCTACTATAACAAAAGGCAAAGAGAATCTTGATTAACTTCAGAGAGGATCTAGAGAGATTTTCCAAAGAGGAACGGGGCAAAGATCTCCATCTCTGTACGCTTTAAACTTCATGGATATATTTTTCAGAAATATTGTATCTATTAGCTTTTCATTTTTGAAGTTATAAAGCCATGTACAGTTGAAACACCTTTGTTAGCAGACAGACCGGACGTATTTCCAGCAGACGTACCGTCGACCATGTCACCTTGACTGTATTCAAACTAAATGTTGGGCGTTTGATGTTACAGCGACAGAAACATAATTGATTTATTTATTACTACTATACAAAAGAGACCAATAATTTTACCTACAATGTGATCTAATTTTCTCCTTTTTTTTACCCAGCTCAGCCTGAACGTCTCTGTTCAAATGTCATTTTCAAAAATAATATTCATTAAGATTTTGCTATTTTAAGAAGCGAGCCTCTTCTTGGCGACAGCTCCGCTCCTGCGTCTCTATCGCGTCCCACACAGCAGCGGCTCGCCGTTCAGGCCGTGTAAACACCCTCAAAAACAGCCCCGCTACATTAGCGACAGTGATTTATCGAGGACAAAGCGGCCCATAATGGACGTCTAATGTTTACACGTCACCGACAGACGAGCGCTTCCTGAAATAGAGACGAGCGAGGAGAACGGAGGATCCCGCTCTCGTCTTTCTTCCCCGTTCTGCACCACTAAAACCCTGACAATGCTGTCCTGTCAGCGTGACAAATAGCCTCATCTAGCATCTCCCCTCGTGCTTAATAGCATTATCCCAGAGGCTGAAGAATAACTCTATCACTGTGCCCACCTACTGTAAGCCATTGTCTGTCTCCCGGGCCGAACGGCTAGGGGAGTCTGTTTCTGAACCGGCTGCCCGTCTGATGAGGAGAGAAGTGAGGCGAGGAGGACGGAGGTCGACCCGGGGGAGGGGTCAGCGGGTTAGTGAACTGATGACTGTGTTAAGTGTGGGTGCTGAGCGGGCAGAAACGGCAGAGAGCGCGAACGCTTTCAGGAGCATCGTGTGTCAACAGAAGCCTCCCCGGGCCGCGGCACAGCGGAAAAGAGCAAACTCTTGCCGATTCCGGATAGTCTGAGGACGTAATGGATGGCTGACGCTCTGCTTGATAGCACACATGCGCACACACACACACACACCACACGCACACACACATTGGATTAAGACATCACCAAGCTGAGTCATCCCTTACCTTTTGACCTGGCTGTCCGCTGTCCCCCTGCAGGCCTGGTGTTCCCTGCCACAAGAAGAAACAGGATACAGTGTTGGATTTTTTATTTATTTTTTACCACTAACTTCCACACTTCTGAGTCAAAACTTGCAATTGCAGTCAAAGCTGCAAGTTTTTTGGGGTACTTTTTTTTTTTTAGTGACTCATATCAGTCCATGTATCTATATTTTGATCCCTATTATTTAATAATTGGGTAAATCCTAAAGGCAGTCAGTTGCAATGGATTTCATTCACATGGTTCACGGGGAGCAAGAGTGTGTATCACACAAACCAAACTTTCTGGTTTTTGTACAGAAAAGAAAATCTAAATTGGGCAACACTTTCCATTGTATATCACTGAAAGTAAAATACACTGAAGTTTGTAAATGTTATGTGACAAAGTATGGAAAAGTCGCAAAGCATTGTGCGTATTTCATCGAATTATACTTTTACCGTTACACTTTAGGAAACGACCTCGGCTTGATGCTACTTACATCTTTGCCAGCAGCACCATCACTGCCAGGCTCTCCCTGAAAGCAAACACACAAAGATTGAAACATGCTAACGTCTGACAGTCGACTGCTTGCAGGTGAACACATTCAGAGAAGAACCAACCATGAGTCCTGGATGCCCTGGAGGTCCTGGAGGTCCAACTAACCCCGGGAGGCCTCTCTCCCCAGATGGACCCTTATCTCCTTGCATCCCCTAGAAAGGAAGACATCACTCACATATTTAGCGTCCACAGATAATTTCAGATGATTCATTCTGCATCAGAATGAAACAAGAATTTTGCACAATGAAAAGACTCCGGCTGGTCACCTGATAGTGACTCTGCAAGTAATGTGGAATTACAGTAATGTTTGAGATGTACTCTTACCACTCCCGATGGGCCAGGAGGCCCCGGAGGTCCCGCTGGCCCCGTGGGACCCTGACGATGACAGAAAACAGATTATTCAGGTTTGACATGCTTAAAAAAATAAATAAAGATTAAGGAAACATGTTCAAAGTATCTTAAAAGAGAGGGATGTTTACGATCTGGCCTGAAGGTCCCGGTCGACCCTGAAGTCCTGGGGTACCCTGGTCCCCCTGCAGAGACCACAGATTGAACTTTAGATTATACTTTGAGTTTGTCTGAATAGTTTTTATCATTTAGAAAGTTGCAGAGAATCATCAGCAAAATTCTGGTGTGATCATGCCTGAATGTTTGACCACTTCTCTGGGTAAAGTAAGTAAAGTCCCTTTCAATTATTTGGTTTCGCCAAAGAGCTTTAGGGTCTCGATTCACAGCCGTGATTTTAATATCAATGTGAGCAAAAGTGCAAAGGACTCGCTTCCTGTGAAGCTCAAACCTTTTGTAGGTTTGGTGGCCAAACTGATTGGGGCATTTGAAAGTGGTTTTCCACAGATGTTAAACAGAGTTGGGAAGGACTTTGAACTAATTTAATTCGCTTTATTCCTTTAGAAAATAATGTAACAAGGGCCGTTGTTGGGCATCATTTAAGCTGTACATCACCATAAACCCTAATCATTCTCTTTCTAGGGTGACATAATTACACACAAAAAGAATATACACAGCAAGAATTTGGTGCTTTTATGCTTAAAGCTCAACTCCCAGAATACACACCTGAATTTTTGATTCTACATTTTTTTTGTGATTCAAATATATCAGTACAAGCTGCAAATAAATACAATATTAACAACGACGATGAGTATATGCAAACCTTATATTGCAACTAAAATTTCTGTTTGGGAAATGGTGGAGAACAAAAGTACTCACGTCATGTCCTGGCCTGCCAGGTGGTCCTTGTGGGCCTGCAGGCCCGGCATCTCCCTGTTGGGATGCGACACATTTTAAAACGACAACTGGAGACTCAATGAGGGAAAGCAGTAAAACTTCTTTGATCATAATCGAGCATGATGCGCGAGAAACAGGCCGTAGCTGCACAAGTGGAGACAGTCACGTGCGATTGTAAGGTAAGGGGTTTGTTGACTGACCTTCTGTCCAGGAAAGCCTACGTGTCCCGTTTTCCCTTTGAATCCCTGAGGAAGAGACATCAAGGAGAATGAGGCAGGAGGCACGGTAAAAAAAAGAAAAAGAAAAAGGAGTCGGTGCTGCTGGAGAAGGTGGAAGATTGCGTTTGAAATTTCAAACACCTGCTCTCAGCAAGAACACAAACTGAAATGCAGCGACGAAAAGAGAGTTGTAAGGAAAAAGAAAAATATATTTTTTAGAGAAGACAAGTGGAAGCTGTGCTGAGGCTCAACTCGAGTGTGTTTCCCTCTTCTCCTGGGTCAGTATGTTCGACACAAACACAGGGAGCGTCATGTAATGCATTTGTAAACAAGGCCACGAAAACAGGCGTTATTGTTCATTGTGATGTGCGGTGTCTGTTTTCCTGCCACTGCCTGTTGCTTTGAGTCTGAAAAGATGAAATTTGGTCCAGTCTGACCAAATCAGTTTCATCCACACGATTGCTGTGACCTTTATGTCACCATAGTTCATGGCAAACTACAAATGGAAGTTCTCGTTGCTTTAAAATAATAAAAAAAGACTCTGCTTTTACACTCCTACCAATTTTGAAAACTACTTATAGTTTATACTTGTACTTTTGCGATCGTGTGCAGCACTACGTTTATCTACCACATAAAATCCCAGTAAAGCCCTTGGTCATTTTTGGCTGTAATATGGCAAGAGCAAAATAGTTAAAGGGGTGTGCAGACTTTTAAAAGTACATACCTTTTTTTAATTTGTATGTTTGTTTTTGTTTTATAATGGATGGAAAGAAAATTAAGAAACTCTGGCAGTGTAAATGATACAGGTGATACTCACTGGGATTCCTCGAGGTCCCGCTGGGCCTGGGGGCCCCGCCTCGCCCTGAGAATGATGAAAGAAAAAGGGAACACACTCTGTTTCAGAATATTAACAACTCAGATGCAGGTTTTTGCAAGCAGAATCATTCGGGTGATTTTTGGCGATTGAGTTGTGCGACGTACCCGCAGTCCTGGTTTCCCATCTTTTCCGTCTATTCCCTCAATACCGGGAGGTCCCTTTTTAATATAGCATATATATTAGTAAAAGTTCCAAACATCTGCAACAAAGATTGCTTTGTGCATGTAAGGTGGGAGGGGGAATAAAGAAAGTAAATAACAGTTTCACCATCAGGCCTGGAGATCCTGGTGAGCCAGGCGGCCCAGTTGGTCCCTGGGAACCTGTGGAGCCGTCGTTACCCTTTGGAAATGCAGTATTTTTAAAATACAAATACAATGAGTTAGTTGTTTTGTTTTTTTTCTTCAATCTGTACTCACTTTTTCTCCTTTAAGCCCAGAGACGCCTTCTCTGCCAGGTTTGCCGGCAGGACCAGGAGGACCCTATAATTACACAAAGTACTGACAGTTCCTATCATTGTTGAAATAACCATAAAAAATACAAAAGATCTTTTTAGGAAGTTTACGTACCGGTGGTCCTGGAAAACCTGACTGTCCTTGGAATCCCTTAAATAATAATAATAATAATAATAATAATAATTTAAAAAGTGGCCATTATGTCTTTTTTTTGTTTTCAAAATGACTATTTACAGCAAGTACTGACATGAAAACAGATGTGGAAAAGATGCAGGAAAAGCTTTAAAATAAAGTAGGAAACTGTTTATACACTGTTCACTGTTTGATTTAAGAACATTTACTCAGTGTTGAAACATGCTCTATTCTAAGAAAAGGCTCAATTACTGGCTCTCCCTGCCACAGATAATCTGTACAAACACTTTTGACACAAGATTCCACTGTACTTATCAGTAGGCATGAGATGCATTTCCGTATATCCATCTTTGGTTTGGAGTCAGAGTGACCCAGTAGGTCTGTGTGCAGCTCCAGTGTCCCATTTTATATTACCGGATAATCTTTGTGAATGCGATAACAGGAAGACTTTTCTTTCCATCCGGGGTTTTATTAGTGTCTAATAATAGACATTATGGAGCCTCGCTGACCTGAAGATGTCACTTTCTGCTGCGACTCGTTTATGGTGCCGCTTTGGAGATTTGTTTGCACAGAATTCACTCGTCTGTCTTCACACATATGGACTTCAATGACATCCCATTCTTAATAATAAGTATGACTTTGTTGTTCTGGGTATGTATTTGCTGAGGTGAAGGAGTGCGCTTATAGAAATTATTAACCATTATTCCAAAAGTACATTAGTGAGGTCAGACACTGATGTTGGATGAGAAGGCCTTGCTGATAGTCTCCATTGCATGTAGGTGACATACCTGGTCACCTTTGGAACCAACAGGCCCTGCTGGTCCTGTGTCTCCTTTAATGCCCTGCAAACATTGAACATATTTTTTTCTTACAAGTACTTACAAAAGAACAAATATAAAACTCATTTAAGATAAAAACACTGACTGGAGATCCAGCCTGTCCTTGATACCCAGGGCTACCAGGAGGACCCTGCAAAATGAAAGGAAACGTTAGGCTTTACGTTAGAACATGGGCCTCAAGTAATTTTGTATAAGTATAATGACAGTGAAACCACTTACTGATTCTCCTTTCTGTCCAGCACCTCCTGGGCTTCCACGCTCACCCTTCAGTCCCTGACAAACATGAAAAAAAAGAGAGCAGTGAATCAGCGTGGTCCCTTGTGTCATTGGAACCTGTCTAAAAATTGACAGGAGCCTGTCAGTTCTTTAATAATGAGGCAGCAACTTACGGGCAACCCAGGTGGCCCCATAGTTCCAGGATAACCAGGCGTCCCTGGAGGGCCCTGAAGGAAAGATCATGCGATCAATCAAACAGGGAAACCAATTATTTCCACTGTATGTTATCATTCCAGAGGAAGCTGCTTGTCAGGAATGTACCTGCTCGCCCTTCATTCCTGGGAGGCCGGCCGACCCTCGTTCACCCTGCTGACCCTGAGGATGACAGCGGAGGGAACAGATCAGAACAAAGGAGAGGTACAGTGCTTTGTAAAAGTACAAACATTTAATTACAATGGGCAACAGGGGAGGAGGGGCAGTGAGGATGAAGGATCCACACCGAACCACTCGCTCGTTTCACTTTATTTTACTTTGTAGTCACTACTTCAACAATAACACTCATTATCCAATATATTGTTTCTTTACATGTTACAATGTTTGCATGGGGAGTGCACACATATCAACACTGCAAGGTCAAAATGCAGTTATGTTGTATCCATGTGTCTTTATTTAAGAAAGATATTTTGACTTCTCCTTCCTGGTTGCCAAAAGGCATGGCTGATGTCTCATGGGACTGAACCACGTGCTTCTTGGAATTTTTTCATTGTTTTGTATTAGTTGTTTGGTGGCAGCCATCTTGTCTTCCCCTATTGCATCCACATCATTTAACTAAACCAGTATCTAAGTTCCTTTATGTGTCACTTCAGCCGGTCAGTTTGTCTTATGTCTGTTTGAGGTTTTATTAGTTTTCATCTTTTGAGTCTAGCTTCTTGACTTGGTCTCTTTTATAGGGTTACTAGTTATTTTTTTCCCAATGTTTCAGTTAAACACCTGCTTGGTCCTGGATATGATCAAACAGAAAGTAAGCAGTGAAGTGAGGAATTTAACTGAACTAAAGAAAATAAAATATATATCTATGCATAATTTTCAAAAAAAAAAAAGTTGGAAAAATAAAAATATAAAGAGAAAAATATTCATTTCCCTCTGATATCTCTGAATAAAATCAAGTGCAAACTTCCCATAGTCCAGTGCACTATAGTATAGTGCTACAAAATAAAAGACTGCTATTAAATGAATAAATAATTAAATAATGCAATACAAACATACATAAATCTTGAAAAAATATTTAATATATAAACTGTTATTAATTAAAAATAAAAAAAACTGCAGACATTTTTTTAATCAAATATTTTATTTTTCATTTCATGAGGCTATTTTTTTATTTAATAGAATTCAAATTACTAATAGTACCCATTCATTTATTTAATTTTGAATCAAACTGCTCTCCATAACATATCCCCTAATGTCACTGTTTTGGTCTTTGTGGAAAAAGTTTGGCAGAAAAATGACACAGCACATTGTCCTCACTACACCATCCTAATGGCAAAAAATTGTGGTGGCGGCAGTATTATGATATGGGATAGCAGCTCTTGCAAGATAAATATTGGCAAAGAAATGTGAAACCCATACTTCGCTTTGTTTCACTTTGTAATTTTTTCCACTTACGGATGTTTATCATAAAAATCCAGAAAAGAAAACAAAAAAAAACGCTAATGTTTGTTTTTGTAACATAACTGAGAGTTATGGAAATGGAAAGTCTCTACTTATGTAGTTGAATTAAAAATAATAACAAAAAAAGCCAATAGCAAAGAGAAAGAAAAAGCTTACTTGTTGGATTGTAGTTATTTTTTTCCTTTGGTCTTTCACCCTGTGAAGCAGCGGGGTGGTGATGCCCACTCATAGACAGCTGCTGTTTTGGTGTAGTAAACCATTTTCTATCCTCAGATATCATTGAATCTTTGAACTCGTGTCTCTAGTTGCGGCTTCAGCTGCTGCAGCCCAACGCTTACTTTTTAATAAAACACTCACACACTCGCAAAACACAGTCTAGACGACAATAATGTGCGAATGAAAGGAAGCTACGTTAAAAGTTACCTGTCATAGTGCGGTAAATGAACACCGAGCAAAATTTGAGTGTAAATATTGATACACATGTAGGTGTGAGCAGTTGCCTGGCAACAGCCTAAAGACTGTAAGCAAAGACAGATGAGGAGATGAAAACCGGATTAACTGACATTTTAATTTATACCAGTAGGTAGAAACTGCTGCAAAAAAAAAAAAAACTGCTGCGTGATTATCTAAATTTGTTCTAAAAATAAAATTTTATAAGCAAAACATTTCTACCACATGAGATGAGATATTAGAGTTTGTCATGGTTTGGAAGTTTCTTAAAAAAAACTAAACTTTTCAGGAAAACGAGCTCATACACAGTTCCAGTACGGCTACGCTGCAAATGGATTTTACTCAGTGATCACATGGCTCGAGCATTTGGCACCGCCATTCTCTTCAAACAATAAATCAGCATGAGAAGAGCGGGGGCTCTCAGGAGGGCGTTCTAGGTCCAGCTTTGACAAGCAAAGTCTCTTAGACGGTGGAAACAGTTGAATGAAAATCATGAAAGTGGCCATACATCATTGCTTTGCTTCAAAATTACCTCACATACAAGAATACTGCAACCGACGTGAGGAAAAAGAGGTTTTTTTGCCCCCAAATCAATAAATCTCAAATTTGAGAGGTTTGGTAGCCATGAAGAAACCTTCAGGATTCCATTACAAACACGCATAAAACTTTGTTCATGTCAAAAATACACAATTTCACAATTCTGGTGTTTCTATTAAATGAGAAACGCAATTACAATCACACGTGAACAACTTTATTCACGTGATAAGTCATTAAAAAACGTGCCGCGCCATCATCCTCCAACTGCTTCCTGCTGTCTTCTTTGTGGTTTGCGCCAGTGGCCACATCTGGTGGTTTGGTCATGTGACTCGTGTGACGCAAAAACCAATTTCAACATGGCCAAACAAATAAATAAATGCCTCATTCTAATGCTAAAAATTTTTTTCAGCACAATTATTTTTGAAATGTCAAACTGCACAAATATAGCCAAAACACAGCTAAAGAATGTCCTTCAAGTCCCTACGAAGGTCTTGGCCATGACTGGTGTTCAGAAAACATTTTATAGTGGATTCTTTACCCCATGCTGTCAACTTTGACAGCAAAACTTTTATTTGTGTCCTTTTTCTCCCCATCAAGGAACAGTTCTGTTATTATTACACTGTTAATGAGGTAGGGTTAAAAAAAAAGGACAAAATAAAATACAACTGTGGCATATTTTTGTTTGTACTGCTCTGAAGACTTTTCTTTTTTTTTCTAGGCCTGAGAGAACCAATTGAAGTGTGAAAACATAAGTGAGACTTACAGATAAGCCAGATGGGCCCTGAGGACCTGGGAAACCAGGGGGTCCCTGTGGACAGAAAGCAATGAAGACAACACTTTCAAACACCTGAGACAAGCTGAACCAAAGGATAAACACAGACCAAAACAAGCTCACAACTTTAATTAAAGCAGGTATCTATTTATTCTTGAAAGTGAACAACACAACCTAGATCCTGCTGTGGGAATTGTGCATTTATGACAACATTAGTTTAGGTAGAAGGATTAAGTTTAGTTTTTTTTTTTTTTGTCTTTTTCCACCGTGTGCCACCAGGGGGCTCTATGACCACACAGGAAGTGGCATGCACTCACTCCATTTATATGAAGTCACTTCAAATCTGGGCTTTGAGACAAAAACCCAGCGGTGCTGTTCTAAAACGATGATAACAAAGAAATGAATCCCTTCCCCCCCCCCCCCCCCCCGCTCACTAAAGTTCTTCCAAAAATAATACATGACTGCAAAGTGCACTAAACTTTTCTGTTTCAACTTTTTCCTCTTGTCATAAATTTCACAGACGGCTAAGTTAGTCAAAGTGTGTGGAGGATTTTAATAAAAGCGTCACCAGCAGATGAGATCTCTGAACAGATATTCAGCAAGGGGGAGATGTATCTATTACTCCCATTAAAAACTTCACAAGTCCTTCAGGTTTCCCTGTTTTCAAGTGAAGATCCGATGCGAATGGTGAATGATCCTTACCATGATTCCTGGCGGTCCTGGCGAGCCCCTATCTCCCGGAGACCCCTGAAGAGGAAAAGAGGAAGATCTTTTCTTTTTCGGGTTTGTTTGGACACAGAAATATGACCAGAAGAAGAATCATGTTAGACCCAGGAGGCACTCTGGGAAGGACACTCACAGGGTCTCCTTTTATTCCAGGTGTTCCAGGCACTCCTGGAATCCCGGGTGTTCCAGTGCAGGATCGATCACCCTGTGGGGAAATCAAATACCGGTGTACGGATTTCCCACGTACTGTATATATGCAGTGCTGTGCAGGAGTAGTTTTTTTTCCCCTCCCTTCAACTTTTTCACATTTTTGCCACATTGCATTGCAAACATCAATGTGTTTGTTTTCTAGAATTCTATATGAGACCAAGTCAAAGTAGTGCATCATTGTAAAAAGGGAAAATCAAAATCAGAAAAGATGTGTGCCCCTTTACTCTGATACACCCAAAACAAAACAAAGTACACGTCAATAGAGTCAACTGCTTTGTGTCGGTCCCCCATTTTAGCATCCAGGCAAATTTCACAGAAGCTTCCGATCATAATGTGAAAAAAATATGAAAATCTTTCAAGGGATGGTCACACTTTCAGCACAGCACTGTATATTTATACATGTCGGGTAATCCTTATTATGGCAGCAGTTTCAAACAAACCGTCGCTTCAGTCGCCTGTGTCCTCTGCAGTCTCTCCAAACACTATAAAGGTAGACGAGAGAAGCTATTAGAGCGCTGGCTCCCCCCCCCCCCACATCACACAGAGAGCGGATCACAACAGGCCATGCAAGCTCCAACACAATGCAAAACGATGGACTGTCATTTCGCATTCATCACGGCGGTGACTGCGGTACTGGAAACGCTGCATATAATTCCAAGTCTGGGGTTGGTGGGGGGGGGAACTATGCAGCGAGGCTGAAAACATTGAAACAAGAAAACCCGCTCACACAAAGCCTCACCCTGTCACAGCTGTCCATGACTGTCGCACCAGGCTTGCCCTGGTCTCCTTTTTCACCCTTGGCACCAGCCATGCCCGGGACCCCTGGCAAACCCTGAGAACAGCCCTCTCCACAATCCTCCTGTGTCGCACACATAGAAATAATGGTTTATTTCTATATACCCGAGGATGCTCGCCGACACAAGTCATGCTGCCTCGATAAGTCAGAATGCCGTCCTCAGTTCAACAGCTAAAACTCGAACACGTTCATCGCAATGAATTAAGTTTATTGCAAATTTAATTCGTGCGTTTAGTTTCTGATCATTTTTGATGATTACGGCTTACACGCTTAAAAAATAATACTAGAATTAAAGGAACATTATGCTCCAATTATGCCTTCTTCAAGCCAACAGTCTTGAAGAAGGCTGCTGGCTTGACAGCTGCCCAGCAGAGAGTTGTTGACGAGGACGGTCACAAAAGGTCATCGTAAAAGGAGCTGCCAGCTCGAACAGAGCTGTATCCAAGCAGAGTAATGAAAAACTGAGAGAACGGAGTACGTGTTGTGGCTCATGGAGCAGGAAGACCTGCCATCTTCAGAAGACTGTGAGGCAAAGACTATTCAAGAGTTTAGGGGAGATTCACTTGAACCAAAGGCAACATCAGGAGAGCCTGTTTAGGACTGAGGCAGATTTGAATTTCAACCTAGCCAATCAGTGAGCAGAAAAATCAGTCGTGAACGATGACAATGTCTGTTGTAGAATTGTAATGGTTTTAGCAATGGCAGTGGAAAAAGTTAACGAAGACATTCAGTCCATGGTGATCACAAATATTGTTTTATTGAATTAAGCTTCATGCCCTCAAGCTGGAACATCATATAGATCATGGCCAAGTGTTAGCCTTTGGGTAAAAATTAAAACGTCAGCAGCATCCATGTTTCTAGCAAACAATTGTTTTTAAATAGCTGAAAGTCCCACTCTGTGCAAAGCAAATGGTAGAACAAGATTCTATTTTTTTACTGGGCTACCTCAGACCAAGCGTTGAGTGTATATTCTGTACAATATAAGGTTTTTTTTTAGTTGATGAGCCTTTCTGTATTTAAAAAAACATATTTTTCTTTTCTTATTGGTTTTATCAAAGATTCTGATTTTCTGAGACACTAAATTTCACATTTTTACTAGCTGTAAGCTTTTGATATCAAAATGACCAGAAACAAATGCTTGAACTACATTCCTCTATGCATAAAGGAATCTATAAAACACACAAGTTTTGAATTGACTTTTGGATACAACATAAACTTACTGATATACATTCTTATGCATTCCAATACCACAGAATGGAACATGTGCCAAATCTAAATGGTTTGTACTTACATCTTCCAATTCTATAGGTGTATCTCGAGGCAGAGTGTGTGATCCAGTATAGCTCTACGTGAAGGAACAGAAATTCAGTTAAACTCATTTCAACCTTTGAAACAGAAATCTAGCCTTCAAAGTATTTTTTCACAATCACTGAAATCGCCTCAAAACAGTCCATTTCTCTCTTTTTTGAGTTTATTATACTTCAAATGTCATTCGGTCCAACTAATAAGCAAATTCAGAGCTATATGAGGGACTGAGCATTTTCAAGGCTGCAGCATTGCAACGAAATTAAAAAAACAAAAACAAACAAAAAAAAAACAATTACGTATTCAGTGAAAAAGCAAACCGGTAAGACGATGTTTCCTCCTCATTCTGTACGGGTGTTTTTTGTCAAATGAAAGGTAAACTACGTACACACACACTCACGCACAGGCACACACCCGCATACACAAACACTTTTTTTCATGATTGATGTTTTGCTTTCCAGATTTGAAAATTGACTGCAATTCCACACATTTGTAATCTGATTGACACCCATCTGGTTGAACAAAATTACTCGCACCCAACCTGCCAAAGCAGCACGCTGTTAAAATTAGCACAGTGTTCATCAGAGGAAACAGGCTTTTTCTGACAGCAGCCCTCCTGGCCTAAATTAACACAGACATGTCTGTTTTTATCCAACTCAATCCTTATTCACCCACCTGCTAGCAGTCTATCTCGTTTTTATCTGAACTCTGAGCAGTTTTTTTTTTTGTCACTTTTGCTACTTGCTGGAGAAATACCATTTCATCCAGCTGCTGAAATCGCAGAATCGATGGGGTAATCTTCACTTCATCGCCACAAATCTTTTCCATCAGAAAACCCGGCGCAAAGTGCCGTTTTCCTAGCAAAACACCGCATGTCTTACTGTGTGTCAAAGTGAACAGGACTGAAAAAAGTGATTACATTTAAACCAAGAGATTTACCTAGATGAAAACTGATGTTTTTTTTTTTTTTTATTCCACACTTTATTCTTTTAGCATTCAAATAACGCGATGTCATGAAGACTGCAACTGAAGAAAAGTTGAAATACTTTTCATCATTAGTGTCATAGGACTGAGCGGGGTTCAAAGTCTGTCCTAAAGAGTTGATGTCCTGCATATTTTAGGTCTCTACCTGGTTCAGCACATCTGAATCAAACTTCTTGAGGCTGGTAACATGTTAAGCAGCTGTTTCAAACATTAAAATCAACTATTTTGGAGCCCGGGCACATTTAAAACAAGCAGGACGTTTGTCCTTGAGGACTGGAGTTTGACATTCCTGCTGTAACAGAAAGACTGACGATTTTACCCAGATGTTAAGAGAATATTTCAGTTTTTCGTTAAATAAAGTTGTGAAAAGTACATATGAGTAAAAAGCATGTTAGTAGAAATAGACAGAAAAAAAAGTCAGATTGGAGAATGAGTGAGTTAAATTATTGGCATCACTGTGGGTCCTGTTTAAAACATAATATGTTTATGGCTTAAGTCAATGCTTTAAAGCAAATGTTTATGCAGGATAAAATTTGCATAGCAAAGTGTTTCACTTTGAAGGACTTTGGTGTTACAGCAAAGTTGCAAAATTGACACTGTAAAGTAGTCAGTTAGTGTTTGTCGATTTATTGCAACGCACTGTCCAGTGTCACTGGTCACCAATGCACTACAAGCTACAGAGGGTCACACAAAACAAACCGATATGCATGCACACATTCTCACTCAACGGCAATTTAGAGAAGCTAATCAAGCATCACATGCTCATTTTCTTTAATAAAGGAAGGATTCAGAGTTCTTGTGAGGAATCCAAGGATGCACCATGCAAACGACATGCAGAAAAGTCCTGGTCAGGATTCAAACTCAGGACCTTTTTTTTTAGTATTATTTTTTTGCTGCAAGGAAACAATGCACCACTGTGCAGCCTTATATTGAGAAACACACCTCACAATCTCTGAGAAAAAAAAGAAAAAAACGTCTGAGTAAAATGTCGCCAGGCGCTCATGTCGGCATCTCAGATTTATAAAGAGCGTTGCTGTAGGAAGTGTTTCTGACTACCCTAAAAAAAAAAAAAAAGATGCAACAGTGTCAGAGCTTTGCAATCGAGGGGACATATGCAGCCAGAAGAATATATTCACTATCTCCACTAAACAAAAGCTGTTCATTCGCACACTGGGTACATTTGCTGTGACAGTCAGCTCTATAAAAGATATAGAAAAAAAAAGGAGCCTTTCCCCGGAGAGTGTCTGTCAATAGCACCTGGGCTGTTATCAAAGTCATTACAGCTCCATTTGACTCTGTTCAAACTGAACCCATTAGCCAGGACAACTACTTTATGCGACACACTGTTGACCATTACTCTGGTAAGAACAAGACCTTGTGCATTAGTAGACTTGCTCAGAGGAAGGTTCCCTGTAATTATATGCCACTGTGGAGAGTTCCTTTCTTCGTCACAGTCTGCAAATGGCTAACTTTTGAACATTTCAAAGTTGCTTGTGCTAATGTTTTAAAAATCTGTTCGTGAGACTCCTGAGAGGAAAAAAGTAGCAGCTCCCTTCAGAAAAATAAAACCTGCTGAAGGCAGAAAGAAAGTAATGGAAAGAAGGTAATGGAATTATTTTGAAGGAGAAAAAACCAGGGAAAAGAACATTAAACAAGAACATGAGTGTGTCCAAAGCATCCCCCTGTTGGTTCTTCTCGCTTCAAGCCATAGGAATTAGCCCCCCCTCCCCAAAAAATCTTCTCTCTCTTAAATTATGCAGTTACACATCACAGTTTTTTATATACATAAAGACAGTTCTTATGTACAAAAGAACTTTCATTTAATAGTGAAAGTGACAAAATGCCACTTCTCTTTATAGATACCATTACATTTATTACTCCCCGTACCACAAAGGTAACCCACCCACCACCAAATGATGATGTTTGCAGATGTTCCCCATAGACATTAAGCATAACAAATAATACAACACAAACCACAAAGACAATCACAAACCACAGATAAATTCAAAGTAATTCACCTAGTTTTTTTTCCCTCTTCAATATTACCAATTGATTTTCTGCTAGATAATTAGATTCTCAGACCTCCTGAAAATAATCATCATATTTATTTTTTAATGTAAAGTTTCAAGGAGACAGCTTCTCGTTACTTCTTAAGTGACTAATAACAAACTCATCCTGACTTTTATTTTTAACTCCAAGTGCAAGCCATGCCAGCATGCCAAAACAGTAATGTAGTTAGGTGCACCAACTATCATAAAATTATAAAGATGGTTAAGACTTCTGGGGAATCCATCACTAATGTTCTGCCTTTTGCTGGGGGCAAAAAAAACAATATCCAAAACTTTGATTCAAGGTAAATTGACCTTTTTTCCCCTCTTTGATAGAAGAACGTAACCTCATTAAATGTTCATAACTTAATGAATTTAAGGATTTGCTTCTATACAGATTTACTCTCTCTTTTATAAATTGCTAGGCTTCATAGCAGGATGAAATAGATATGAACAGGGTAATACATAAATAAGATCTCTTCATACATTTGGTAATTAGTAGCATGCATGGGTACCCCTTTATCCTGGCATCAAGGAAAGGTGACACTAAAAATAATTCAAGGACATTAAATTATTGAAAAATTGATGAAGCATCCACAGGTTACTGATGATGGGGAAACCTTCTTGAACATCTACTGGTCTGCTTTTGGCTCAACTCCCCAAAAAACAACAGAAAGTCCCCTCTGGTTGGGCTCACCGCCTACAGGAAAGGAACATGAGGCTGACTGCCATTGAAGTTGGGGGCCTGGCAACTTAGATGACAGTTTGTGGCATCATCATCTGGCTCTTTGGGTTTGTAATGTTGATTCATTGGTGGAACCAATGAATCATTGGTTCATTATATATTCCAGGTGTGGAATATTGGTTCCACACCTGGAACCAGGTGTGGAACACATTCAGGAGAGTTTTGTTTCACGTTCCATGAAAGGTCAGGGACATAGATTCTAAATCTAGGTCATGCTCACCTCCTCTTTTCTCAATTCCTTCTGTTGCCTGTTATGATGGAAACTGGTCACCAGCAGTAATGCTGATGCAGTTAAGTTGAAAATGAGGTCTTTTGTGTCTGATTGTATTATGGATTCCTGGAACTTGAGTGGTCTGTACCGAGTATTGTGCTGTGTAACCAGAGAGCATACAACTTCTGGGCCTGATGAAGCAAGGCCGCAGGCAGAAGCTATGAAGAATGACTTTCAGTTGGCATCATCAATGTCATAGCAAGCTGTCTGTTGATTTATAAAGTATGGAGGGACTTCACAGTCGATAGAATACTGAGAATCTCCTCACACCAGTTATCAAAGTCCTTTGTGGACAAGACAGAATCAGAAAACTTGGGAAGAGTGAGTCCATAGCTATGGCACAGGCCACTGAGACAGTTCAAAACCTCTATTGTCACAGGTCGCACGGAGTAAGAATTATACTATGATGCTGAATGTTTTAGACATTGTGGGGCTATCAATGTTGACGCTTTTCTTCTGTGTGTCATAGAGAGTTGAAACAACAGTGGCAGACCAGACTGACGATCCTAATGAATAAGAAATGGGAACAAAGAGTGTCCTCCAGCTGCTGAAGTACCCCACTTCCCAATCTCTCAGGCTCCAACTAATTGATGAATCTCATATTCAGGAGAAAAGTGTATTTTTCTTTTTTTTATCGCGGCCACAGAGAAGTAGGTCTGGAGGAAGTTTATGATTATGTGGCCTGAGGCATTTTGTCTCTGTTAATGTGGCGGTAGAGGTGGATGGGGATGCTATCTGGACAGATAGCAGCTGCCCCTCATCACAAGTCCAAAATGTGGTGGGGTTCATGGGAGCACCAGTATTATACATTTAAAAAGTGAAAAATATACTTTGCTCAAATATTTTAGAGATAAACCTTTTAACAACTCCCATCACTGGCAATTGGAGATTTTGAAAACCTCCCACAGGCTGTCATGGAAGTGTGGGCTACTGTTTCAATTTCTCCCACAATATATATATACATATATTATCTGTTTTCATAAAATTAAACATAGGGCCCAACACATCAACTCTGAAGAAGCACCTCTCATCCGTTTTTCACTAATTTTACTTACGCTCTTTCCAGGCAAACCCGGATTCCCCGGTATGCCGTCGTTTCCAGGGATACCCTGAAAGAAGGAACTGAGGTTGAACTAGTTTGTTTCCAATCGAGGGCTGGCCACTCCCATCTCCACCAGTGGTTAAAGGCAGAGTCAAAGGGGCAGGGTCAAACAATGAAACCAGTTCCTTGTCCTGCCATATCTTGTGAAAATTACCAAAAACAAAAGTCTTATGCCCAAATATGGTTGAATAGACATGGCTTTATCAATTCATTCCCCATTTCTGATACCTCTACTTACACCTTTGACTCTTGCAGCATTTTCACTTTATTTGAAGGTCTGTTTCTTTGAAAACATTATTTAGAAATTAGTTAAATTCGTGTTAAAGCATTGAATAACTTTGTAAACTTTCTGAACTTTAAGCCAGACCTTCAAATAACTGTTCATGTCTCGGCAGACATTACGAAAGCTTGCTCAGTTGCTTCCCATTTGGGTTAAAGGCTTGAAGCACCGGATGGGGTTAGTGTGTTTTATCAAGTTTGTTTGCTCCTTTTAACCTGGTTATGTTCAAGCTTTTGCAGACATAATTTCGGTTTATGGTCATTCCATATCCTACATGCACTTCATGGACCGCCTAAAGAAGCAAAGCATGTAAAAGCCTTATTTTCAGTATATACCCAAAGGCCCAAGCTGAAAGCCTATGTCATACAGAGATGTTGGAAAGTTCTCAGAACCTTTCATGTTCTCTACGTGTCTTTTTTTTTCCATTTCAGACTCAATATGGTATTTATGATATTATATATTTTCACACTGTATCCCACAATTACAAAGCCAATATAGGCTATACATTTTATAGTGATGCTTCTAACTTAAAATAGGTTTTCTTGTGATGTTTATTCTGTCTGTTTAGAGTCCATTTTGACTCAATTTATGACTTTTACATAATAGAGATGACAAAAATTTGTCTCCTTATGGGGTCATGTTGGTGTACAGTGAAAGTGTTTTTCTCCTCTACATATTTTTTTTGCTTTTTTGCCACTTTAACTTAAATACAATAGCCTAAATGACACTTTCAATGTGGAACAAATAAGAAAAATATACAGCAACTCTTTGTTGTTCAGAGTGCTTGAATTCTGAGGCAGCTACAGAAGTATATAAAAAACATAAAGGAGATTCTAACAAAACCCCACAAGAGAAGTAATTCTTCTTAACAGACTTGAAAGTACTTTTGTGGATGCAATTGTGGAAAATTGTGTGACTATTGTTCAAAAAATACCTAATCCATTGAGTCTAAAACAACACACAAATGTAGAAAACATACAAAGGGTTTGACAAGTTTCCATCAGTATCATACTCACAGTTCAATTCAGACAAATAGAGCAACTCCTGAATTGAACTAAAAAAGAAAAACATCCTTATCACCATCCAACAAGCCCTCCATTTTACCTGAGGACCTTGGATTCCAGTGACTCCTTGAGGTCCAGGGGGGCCAGGAGGGCCAGGAGGTCCAGGAGGGCCCTACAACACACAAACAGAGACCCCAAATAGAACGACAGTAAGAAAACAAAATCCTAAACTGAAGACTTCTGTTTTCTTCTGGAGAGAAAAAAAAAAGGAGAAGGCGGCTTCAAACAAAGCATAAGGTTTTTTTTCAGACAATTTGGCTGGTTAATAGATCCGACCTGAGGCCCGGGCTGCCACGTGTTTGTTGGGGTTCCCGGGGCTCCCTGCAAGGCAAAGACAGGCTAAATCAGAGCAGCAAACATGAATAGTGTGATGTTAAAAATAAATGTAAACAAATGTCAAGCAAATAAGACATGTAGAAGAAAAACAGTTTTTTTTTTCTTCTTCTCTTATAAATCTCCTGTTAAGTTACAATTAACCATTTGAAAGTAGTGTTGCTATACTTGGTCTTCTACAGCACAGTCCAGAGGTTTTTCTTGAATTTTCAGCATATGGTCATGTGATTCTTGGAATCTGTGTATGTGTGTTTTTGCAAGTGTGTACTCACAGGTCCACCCACAATTGCAGGCCCGGGCGGGATGCAGTTACACTCTCCTCGTTCCCCCTACAACATCGGTGTATAAATAGAGCAATTAAAGAAAGTTCAAGTAAAGCTGTTTTCTCATCGCTAAGCTCAGCTTGCACAATAGAATCATCATTCTGTCTGCAAATTAGTCCAAGAACAAACACCACTAATTTCTTTGTGATTTGTAGCCAATTGTCTTACTATCTTTTAATGTGGTCGTGATGAGCAGTTCTCCAAGATTGTTAGGGTTTACTAGTTTTTCTTTTTACATTGGCTTTGGCAATATATGGCAAGCATATGAATAAAATAGGGATAAACTGAGTCATCATTACAGACTGCTAGCATCAGACAGAGAAAATATCAAATATTTGTGTTTTGTCATGTACCGTAATTTACTCACCCCTACTATTGTCGTATTATTTATGACAATGGATGTTAGAATATACATTCCGTTTAGTCAAATTTTTTAAATTCAAAAAACTTTTTCAAAACAACAGGTGCTAAACATACTTTTCATTTATTTGAAATGAAAAGTATTTTTCCATTATCTGTTAGCAGAAAATCATCATAATTAACAGAAATAAAGGTGTTAAAAAATCCTGCCTTGTCTAAATAATCAATGTAATGTGTTTCACTTGTTGATGGAGTTCCTGAAATGAATGGACTTTTCAATATTATTCTGGCTTATTGAATGGATCTGCACGTAAATGTTTTTTTGTTTTTTTTTTCACTTGTGTAAAAATATTATGAAATGAAAAGAATGAACTCCTGACATATCTGATTCCTTTGAGTTTTGGTTGTGTTGTGACCCGTTTTGCATAGTATGCGAGTATTGGGATAAATGGTGTAAAATGTACAGGGGGCTACAAAGTCACCTTTTCTTTTTTCGAAAACTAATGATCACCCAAACCTGTTAAGATTGAACGTTCAAAGCTCTAAGCTCCAAGTGTTTCAGAAAAAGGTTTTTCTTTCTTAAAAGCTGCTTTTAATTCATGCTAATGATAAAATACTGAAGAAGTTTTTCAGTGGTTTTATAGAGTGTTTTAACTAGTCACATTGCATGCTGGTTCTGTGGTATCATGGAAGCACAGAAGTACATTGAGGACAACAGTGCCCACTGCAAATATACTGCTGCTAATCATTGATTTGGAAAATTTTTAATAAATGTATCCATATAGATATCTGTTATCAAGGTAAATAGCACTCTTGCTGATCAGAAGCAAAATCTTCTTAATAGTTTTAAACTCCAATCCTCAAGTTCAAGGTACTACTTACTACCCAGTCCTTTCAAAATACATAAAAAAACTGTCCTTTGTACCAAAAGCAATTAATTTCTTAAGCGCATGCTGAAGCATTACATTTTCAAAATAATAAATACATCTTTTATGTTTTGTTCATAAGGTGTGCTGTGGTGGTGCAAGTTTTAAGCACAGTCCACATATGGAGGCCTCAGTCCTCGACGTGGCCGTTGCAGGTTCGATTCCAGGCCTGGTGACCTTTGCCGCATGTCTCCCCTTCTCTCATTACCCACTTTCCTGTCAACTAACTATCAAATAAAGGCCAATAGCTCTAAGCTTAAAAAAAAGAAAAAGTTTTGTACATGTTTGAACAATTACAGGTTCCACTTTCAGAAATGCCATCAGGTAACCATGGTGAATGACTAAGTTAAAAGCACCAAAGCCAGGAACTTTAGAGGATGTTATTGTTGATTCTGTGTTAATCTAGCCAGTGTTTAAGTGCATCTTTGTTGAAATTGTGTTTTACTTGCTACTTTTTTGTTGTTGTTTTTGCTTGCTTAATAGTTCATATAAATGGCTAGAGTTATGTTCACTGAGTAAAATGTCCCTATTTTTTGGGGGGGGACAATAAAGTATCTATTCTCACATTTAAATGATGCTTCATTAACATCTGAATCCCCCGTCCCACACCCCGAAAGCTCCGCCTTCTTTAATTCTTTTAACTCTCCCTTCCTCAGTGACAGTCTGGACCTGCAGCTCTGACTCAAACGGTAATTATTACTCATACACAGCGTCTCTCTTCAGGGCCGCAAAACGCCTCCTCTGCCAAGAATGTCACCTCCACTGATGCTTTATCTGTAGCCGCGGGATCCCACGTGCACAGGTGTGTCAGAGTGAGTGCGTCTGTGATGCCGGGCACGGTCAGTGGAGGGCATTAAGCCTTCTCTCGTGATTATCATCTGTTCCACCCCCTGATCTTCAAACCCTTCCAGTTCCTGTCATCCAAACAAAATGGTAGACTTACCTTGTCCCCCTTAGCTCCATGAAATCCCTGCAAGAGAAGGACACACACAAGCAGACACACACAAAGAGAAACCCATGAAGTTACTCTTTGTCGTTTCACGTGGAAGTGAGCTGAGTGCAGCTGAGGGGGGTAAGGATGAAATGGGAGCAGACATCGCCTCTCCTACGGATCGAGGCAGAAATCCTGGGTAATGCCTAAATCAAGAACAATTCCCGAGAAAAAAATAAAAAGCTCAAGGGAAACTAAAACTTCTAACCGAACCAAAACATTAAGTGTAGCTTGGAACTTTAGCTTCTTCCATAAACTGCAAATGCGCAGAAAGATAAACATGCAAATGGAACGAAGTCGTAAAAATAGACAGAAACTTACGGGTGCGCCGTCAGCTCCTGGAAGCCCTCTGGGCCCGGGGGCTCCGTCTTTACCCTGCGAGTCGAAAATCAGTCGCGTTGTGTGAGAGCCAAAATAAAAGGATTATAATAAGCCTCGTTACACCAATACGACATATTAAAAGCTACCGGCGGTCCCGCTACTCCAAATCCCGGTGGTCCCTGTGGACCTGGGAGTCCCATATCGCCTCTTGAGCCCTGTGAACAAAAAAGACGCAAAGCACAGTTTAAAAAAACATTTTTTTTAATTTTTTTCCAGATTAAAATGGCATAGTTTTAATTCAAAGGTCTACCTTTTCCCCTGCAGGGCCAACAGAGCCTGGCAATCCTGTAACACCAGGGGGTCCCTCAAGAAATGAACAGGATAGACCAGGTTATAAATGTGCATCATGGTAAATACAGAATGTGAAGGTGGAAAAGAAACTCACTACTAGTCCTGGGAGACCTCTTGGTCCCTCAATGCCCTGGGAAAAACATTTAAAAAAATGAAGCAACAAGAGAAGAAGCGGGAAGGTTTTTAGCTGTTGAAAAGTTTATTCAATTTCCCAGAAGTTGAATAAATAAACCATCAGAGAACATGGTTGATGGATTTTAAGCACAAAATGGTTTAGAATCTTTTTCCTGTTTTGCCATAACGCAACCGTAAACCCAAGTGCATTTTCTGGGTATTATAAATGATTTATGCCACTCGTTTCAGATTTTTACTTGTAAAAATCAAATATAATTTCCCTTCCTCTTTACAATCCTGTGCTATGTGTTGCTCTCTCTGATAATTGTGAGAAAAAAAAGAAGCAAGTCTTACTTGTGGTCCCGGAAGGCCCACTCCTGCAGCCCCAGCATCGCCCTGTTGAGGGCAAGGCGCACCACAAATCAGAACGACAGCAGCGTAGTAAATAAAGAAATAAAATGAAATCCTACATATATATATATATATCTATATGTGTACAATTCACACCTTGCTTCCTTTGGGACCAGAGGGACCTTGCACACCTGGTAAGCCAGGATTTCCCTAAAGAGAACAAATGCAAACTGAGACTTTGGGGAGTTGAGCAGTTTTCAAAGTGCAAAGCTAAAATTAAACTGAACTCCGGCTCACAGTTTTGCCAGGTTTCCCCGCTCCCGGGGACCCAGGATCTCCTTTTTCTCCTTTGGGCCCTGGCACAGCTACACCGTCACCCAGCGCCGTGCCAGCAGACGAGCAGCTAGTACATGAATCACCCTGGCAAAACAAACCCAAAGCCTGATACACAAACCTTCAGGATGAGTCAGAGCAGCATATGTTTGGGAGCTGGGACCAATATGGCCGGTTTTTGAACAAAATATATTAACATCCCAACAGATTGGATTAATAGCGGTTTTAAGAAAAAGCAGACAGTCTACATTTTCAACTCGTGTTAATATTTCTGAATAAATCATCAAAAGAGGCGGATCAGACTGCGGCACGTTGAACTGAAATGTCATGTTAGCTTGTAATTTTTACCTTCTCTCCCTTCAAGCCCCTTAATCCATCCTGACCGGGGTCTCCAGGCAAACCCGGGACTCCAGGGTCACCGTTCAATCCCTTGTCTCCCTGTTCTCCTCGCTCGCCCTGGTCGAACACAAAACACACAATCAGAAACTTTTCTGGTTTTTGACGGGAGCCAAAAATAATAGAGCCGACAGAATGGAGCTTAGTTACCGACTCCTGATTTATTCATTTATCTCTCAAATAATGAAAGTGGCTCCAGCCTCATTATTTCAACAACTGTCTAGTTCCACTTTGAAGTTGGGGTTGAGAGATTCCAGTGAATAAGGTAATTTAAGGTATACTAGCTTTGTTTCTGACAGATTTTTTTTTTCTTCTTAGATTTTTTTTTTTAATCAGGATGATAAAGGTATTCCAAATAAGTTTTGAGATATAATGTGAAGCAGTTGCTGGACTATTTGTACCCCAGCTGCCTGAAATATTAAAATAGTATCACCTGAACTGATCCTTGTGCTGGTGTTACTTATTCAAGACTCATTATCAATGTCTCTCTCGCTACAAAGGCCTTTCTTGGGCGTTTAAATGCATGATTTAGAAAGTGTTTGGGCAATGAGTTATTTAAAAAGATTGACACAATACCCAGAAGGCTTGATTAGTTGGTTTTAACTTAGCAGCCAAAAAACAGGGCTCCAAAATGTTTGGAATACGTTTCTCAGGGGTTTGGGGGTTTAGCAGCCGGAGCACAAAGTGAGTAAATACATGTACACAAAATAATAGAAAACGTACCTTTTCTCCCTTCGCACCAGACTGGCCTGATGGTCCCTGTTAAAAGTAACAATGAGCAATCACTCAGCTGCAAGTACGGAGCAAACGTCTGTCTGGTCACACAAAGTAAAAGCCGTTGACACAAAGCGACGGGCAGAAGCACACGACAGTTTAAACCGAATAGGTGGCAGAAGCCAAAAGAGATTTTTGTCTTTTACTATTTAGCTGCTGTTCTGTTGTTCGGTGAGATTCCCTGCATATTATGTTTGCACGATGAGCATCAGGGTGGATTTTGCCCTCAGGGTTGAAATCTTTCCAGCATTGTAAACTTTTCACTCTTCCAGATGGCGGCTAATCGGTTTTACTCCGTAGCAGAACAAAGAAGCTCGTCTAGTGGAATTAGCTAAAAATGTTATTTTGTGATGCCGGTTCAGCTCGTACACGCCGGACTGATTAGTTGCACTTAAACTAGCTTATGACTGAGGGAACTTATCAGTGTTCTCTTTAAGCAGGGTGTATATTTCTCTTTGCTTAATGAGGATATAAACAACAAGGTGCAATAAAAACCACTAGCAAAGATCAATGACTGTGACTGGGATTAATACACTGTAGCAATGACGTTAATCCATCTCATTAGTACGATGATTTTCTTCAGGAACATTGAAAAAAAGTCGTTTTTTTCTATTGATATTTTAAAAACAGATATACCTGTTTGCCTTCAGCTCCAAGTCCTGGAGGTCCAGGGGGACCTGGAGGGCCGGGTTCACCTTTTCTTCTCTCAAGCAGGCCACTCGGATTATTACCAACCTCTGATGGCTGACACACACCACAGTCGCCCTGTGGATGGACAAAGACCTAAAATTGGTCTGCACAGCAACAGGGGTAATGACTCCTTGACACAGTCACACACACTCACCTTCTCACCCTTTGGGCCAGGCGTTCCCACACCGGGCTTTCCATCTTCACCCTGTTGAAAGATCAGGAAGGAATCATCACCTTTTTTGTTGTTGTTTTTATCCATATTTCCACCATTTTGTATTTTTTTCAATACATGTTATATAAAGTTATCACAAAATATGTTAATGTAAATGAATGACATTGTACAGGCATGTACATAAAACCAACCAGAATTATTAAAGGTCACAAAGGTCAGTCACAGCTTGTACGTGCCAATGCTTACATGAATAAATAATAAAACAAATGAATAAATAAATAAATAAATACATACATACATACATACTCTGAGGAGGAAATCCCGACCCCACTAAGGGACAAGGGTGTTAAGAAAATGAATGAATGAATGAATGAATGAATGAATGAATGGATGGATGGATGGATGGATGGATGGATGGATGTTTTCAACTGCCCAACTGATGTGACTTTGAAATCAATCCAGACAATTTTACAGTTGCCTGGAATGAGTCATGTTCACGTCCTCGTAGCTCTATAGTAAAGAGCTTAGACACTTCAATGAAGTAGCCTCTGAAGTCAGTTGATGAAAGCACAAAAAGCATTGAATAAGGAATGGTGTGATATCAAATTTCATCAATAATTTAAAAGAACTATAAGGTGAAAACCACTAAAATTTTCCACCTTACTGCTCCTATGCGTTAAAATTATTTTAATGACACCAAAAGTTACTTAGTGACTTTAGCTTGTGCAACATGACATGAGCGGACGTGGTGTAGAAGCTAATGAAGTGACATCCATCACTCTTGTTAAATCAGGCTCCTTTAAAGCTACTAAAGCTACCATTGGCAAACTGCAAGCAGTGTTTCCATTAAGCAGCTGGCTGGAGGCTGTCCTTAGCCAGACTAATTAACCTGCTAATATCAGCTCCCAGCTTTGTTCTATAAAAAGAGCGGTGCATGCTTTTACTTAAAAAGTACACCTGAATTGAACAGGTTTCTAAAGATTATAAATTAAAAAATTGAAGGTTATACATTTTTGCTTAAGTTTACATATCAAAATGGGTTTCTTATAGTTTTTTTAGGTTCATTAAACTACGGTACCATAATAAGTGTAGCTTATTAATTTTTTTAAACACTTAAATGTTTAGAATCATCAAAAATATATATCAAAGACAACTAGAATAAATGAAAAAAGTAGTTGTCAAATTAAAAAACAAATTAATCAATTCACTCTAATAAAAAGTCAAAATGCTATTTAAACAAACTTATGGTCAAGTGTTGACAAGTTATTGCTCCTCCAACCTATTAAACGACAGACTAAGCCACACTTAGAAACAGCAACTGCTATCAAACATATACAATAAACTGTCAACTAATTTTTTCTAAGTCACTCCAGAGGATTTCTGGCACTCATGTCCTTTTCCAAATTGTTCGTACTCCAGCCAAATTGGAAGGATTTTGAGCATGAAAGAACTGCTTAATCTCATGGCACAACAGCTTATCTTGGATTTTAGTCCACACTTTGACTAGGGCATGGCAAAATTTTGCACCAAAGTTTTGCCCCAATTTTCTCCAAACTTGACAGATCGGTTTTCAAGTCCCTTAAGTCTGTTCACTTAAAGGACAGTGGCCAGACTTTATCCTTGAATGTTTTCTGGTGGCCAGTGCCATTTATGATTCCATCAAGTGAGGAAAGCAACACCCACTGTTTTCTTTTTTTTTCCATCAATTGTCAACACAATTCTGTCACATCTTGTTTTCTAGGACATCCAAAAGCAGCACTGTAGTTAACTGCAGTGGTAGAAAAGCAAAAATATTCCCTTAAGTATCAAATGTCGCATGAACTAGCTGGGACGTTTATTAAAATGTGATTAAAAATAAAACTAGTTTGAAAATGGGAGAAAGAGCTTCAACAGCTCTTGACAGGACTTAGAATGATCTGTATTCAGCTATTGTTAAGGAATGTATTTGTGTTTACTGCATAGTTTCTAACTAAGTTGCATATTTAGCTGGGTTTTTTTTTTAGCCAAAGTGTCTTGGAAGAATTAGCAAAACAGAGAGAGGAGAGGACTGGACCTTTGTTACTCTGAGAATACAAAGGCAGAAGCAAACAAAAACAGCTGGAGGGTCTCCAACACCCACTTCACAACAGCCTTATGTTTCTGGATCACTGTCAAATCGATCTAAAGCAAACTTTCTTATTATCTTTAAAAGGAAATTCTGTTCAACAATATTTCATCTAGCCTAATACAGCTTTTATTTTAATATTTACAGCTGTAAAGCTTGAATTAATTTGAAAAGTTCATTTAAGCATCCATCTTATTGGACACAACATGAAAAAGTGCAAATAAAATGAGGGAAAAAAACAACTAGGAAAGAAAATGTATTTGATTCATGGCAAAGTTGCAAAGGCTGTTATCCACTTCTCCTACCTGTGGACCTCTCTGTCCATCCTTCCCCGCAGCCCCCCTTGGTCCTGGTTTCCCCTGTTTGCATGGCCACATTTCATTTCATTACATCACCAGGTTGAGAAACAGAAAAAATAAATAAATAAAAAAATCAGATTCAAAGAACTGAAGCTGGACTCACCGGCTTTCCGGCAGTTCCCGCGTTGCCAGCATTACCCTGCAGACAGGCAGTAAAAAAAAAAAAAAGATCACTGAAATTCCCCATTTTGATAAAAATGGATTGCTTTTTAAATTGGTAATTCACCCCTCAGAGTTAAATTGTACCCTATGGGCAGCTATGTCAGATGATATTGGTTTTTGAGTACCTTGGATTTTTTTGCTAATAAGCTTCCTGCTGCGAAAAAAATCCCTATGGGAGACAGTTTGGGGCCTTAAAATTAGTGCAATGCTGTGATTATCTTCTCGACGCAGTCATTAAGAGCGGTGCTCCAAAAACCAATTGAATGGGCTTCACTTATACAATCCATATTTGTTACTTTGCAGCACTATATCTTTTATATACGTTACCTACCTTCTCTCCTTTAAGGCCAGGTGAACCCACATTTCCTGGCTCCCCCTGGGAAATAAAAACAGGACAATACGTTACTTTAATGAGGCCTATGCACTTTCCCTTTTTTATTTTTTAACCCTAAAAACTATTTTCTTACTTGCTCTCCTTTCTGTCCAATCCCAGGTTCCCCCTTCTCTCCCTTCTGCTGCAGAGTCTGAGTTTGGATGAACTTGGGTGGGAGTTCTCCGAGGGTGGGGCACACAGAACACGCTTCTCCCTGAAACCCACAGAACACGTGTGATCTCTTCAGATGTCGACATCTTATTCTGTGACCCGCATATGTGTTCTTTCAGTCAAACATTTTCACATTTTGTCCTGTTACAGCCACAAACGTCAAAAGCTACCACACAATGGTAAAGTGGAAGAACAATAGCAACAATAAAAAACGGTTTTCAATGCTTTCAATAAAAAAATGAATCTAAACTGTTACAGACAAAGATGAAAATCACACTAAAATACATTTTAATAACTGAAACTTTGTTTGGTTAGCTTGGAAAAGTCCTTTAAGAACAATTGTAAAGCTTGGTTAAGTAATTTGGAAGCTATATCTGGCTGACAACTTAATGGAGAATGTTTCTGAAGCAGAAGATATTTAATTTCAGGGGAAAGACAGACACCATACCAACCTTTTCTCCTTTGGCACCATCTGATCCGCGTTCCCCCTGCCAAAACATACAAAAAGCACAGAATTCAAATTAATCCTGGCGCATCCTGCCAAGGCAGTTTGCGCTGCGATCTCGCGTATGAACACGGCACTGGAAGCATTCTGGTCTCCGCAATTAGGCAGATGTCGATGCATATCGGTAAAGTGCGAGTGTGGGTGCAGCGTGGACTCGGGGTCATAGACTAAAGTTGACTAAATTTTGTAGTTGCAGACCTACATGACGTGATGTTCTGAATGTGAGAGTTTGAGTGGACTTTTTTTTCTTTTTTTGCATTTTTTGCAGTTGGTTCAGCTAGTTTTGCTTGCATCTGCTCTGGGAAAGAGTGTTCAAGCAGTGCTGATGTTAGCATATCTGAGGAATGCAGATGAGCGTGTATAGGTCACACTTGAGTAGAATATGAATTAAGTACACATTCAAACAAACAGGTAAGGAACCCCATACCTTCTGTCCCGCTTTGCCATTTGCACCTTCGACACCCTGTCAATGAAAAAAAAAAAAAAAACAGGGGGAGGGGAAAGGAAGTAAAAAGAAATGAACAGATGTCAGGATGTTTGTTTGAAGGGAAGCCATAGTGTAAGGTCTGTGAACAAGTTCTTTTTTTTGTCTTTTTGCTTTCTTATGTTACATATTTCAGGTAATTAAACAAGTGAGATTGAGTTTAAGCTTGATGGTCACAAACATTTCCTCAAAAGTCTTGGGGATCATCAAGAATTTGATTCATTTTGGCACATGTGACGGATATTTATTTGTTTTACTTGGTCAGCATGGGTTACTGGGTTTTATCCCTGCCGTTTATTGCGAAGGTACACAACCATTCCATGTTTTTTTTCTCCACATATAAATAGTGGCTATAAGTGGGGTTCATAGGAGTCTCAAAGCTTTAGAAATGGCCTTGCAGAACATTTCTTTGTACATACTGTCTGCTTTATATATATATATATATATATATATATATATATATATTATATATATAATATATATGTATATATATATATATATATATATATATATATATATATATATATATTATATATATATATATATATATATATATATATATATTATATATATATATATATATATACATATATTTATAAAAAAAAAAAAAATTCCCTTCTCACCCTCTGCGGGTGGTCTCTTTCATCCTCTGAGCTCGGGTCCTCTACCAGAGGCCTGGGAGCTTGAGGGTTCTGCGCAGTATCTTGGCTGTGCCTAGTACTGCACATTTCTGGACTGAGATGTCTGATGTTGGGATCTGTTTTAGCCACTGCTCCAGTTTGGGGGTGACTGCCCCGAGGGCCCCGATGACCACAGGCACCACTGTGGTCTTTACCTTCCAGTTCTTTTCCAGTTCCTCCCTGAGGCCCTGGTATTTCTCCAGTTTCTCATGCTCCTTTTTCCTGATGTTGTAGTCACTTGGTATAGCTACATCCACCACAACGGCTTTCCTCTGTTCTTTATCCACCACCACAATGTCCGGTTGGTTCGCCATTACCATCTTGTCTGTCTGGATCTGGAAGTCCCACAGGACCTTAGCTCGGTCATTCTCCACCACCTTTGGGGGTGTTTCCCACTTCGATCTCGGGGCTTCCAGTCCATATTCTGCACAGATGTTCCTGTACACTATGCCCGCCACCTGGTTATGTCGTTCCATGTACGCTTTCCCTGCCAGCATCTTGCACCCTGCTGTTATGTGCTGGACTGTCTCAGGGGCCTCCTTGCACAACCTACACCTTGGGTCTTGTCTGGTGTGGTAGATCTGAGCCTCTATTGCTCTGGTGTTTAGGGCCTGTTCCTGTGCAGCCAGGATGAGAGCCTCTGTGCTGTCCTTGAGTCCAGCTTTGTCCAGCCATTGGTAGGATTTCCTGATATCAGCCACTTCAGTTATTTGTCGGTGGTACATCCCATGTAGGGGCTTGTTCTCCCATGATGGAACCTCTAGCCCCTCATCCTCTGTTCCCCATTGCCTGAGACATTCGCTGAGCATATCGTCCGTTGAGGCTTTGTCCTTGATGTATTTATGAATCTTGGATGTTTCATCCTGGACAGTGGCTCTCACACTCACTAGTCCTCTGCCTCCTTCCTTACGGCTTGTGTACAGTCTCAGGGTGCTGGATTTGGGGTGGAACCCTCCATGCATGGTTAGTAACTTCCAGTCTTAACATCCGTGGCCTTTATCTCTTCCATTGGCCAGCTGATTATTCCGGCAGGGTATCTGATTACTGGTAAGGCATAGCTGTTTATTGCACGGATCTTGTTCTTGCCATTGAGCTGGCTTCTCAGGACTTGCCTTATTCGTTGGAAGTATTTGGCTGTGGCTCCTTTCCTTGTGACCTCATCGAGGTTGCCATTTGTTTGTGGTATTCCCAGGTACTTGTAACTGTGCTCTATGTCTGCTATTGTTCCTTCTGGGAGTGAGACCCCTTCTGTGCGGACAACCTTCCCTCTCTTTGTAACCATCCGACCACACTTTTCTAGTCCGAATGACATCCCAATGTCAGTGCTGTATATCCTGGTGGTGTGGATCAGTGAGTCGATGTCTCGTTCACTCTTAGCGTACAGCTTGATGTCATCCATGTAGAGGAGGTGACTGTTTGTGGCCCCATTCTTCAGTCGGCATCCGTAGCCAGTCTTGTTGATGATTTGGCTGAGGGGGTTCAGGCCTATGCAGAACAGCAGTGGGGACAGAGCATCTCCTTGGTATATGCCACATTTGATGGACACTTGTGCAAGTGGTTTGCAGTTGGCTTCAAGGGTGGTTTTCCACAGCCCCATCGAGTTTGCAATGAAGGCTCTTAGAGTCCTATTGATGTTGTACATCTCTAAGCATTCAATGATCCAAGTGTGTGGCATTGAGTCATAGGCTTTCTTGTAATCTATCCAAGCGGTGCACAGGTTGGTGTGTCGGGTTTTGCAGTCTCGGGCGACTGTGTGGTCTACAAGGAGTTGGTGTTCGGCTCCTCTGCTATTTAAGCCGATGCCCTTCTGTGCCGTACTCATGTATTTATCCATGTGACCACTTATCTTAGCCGCTATGATGCCTGATATGAGCTTCCATGTTGTAGAGAGACAGGTTATTGGCTGATAGTTGGATGGGATTGAACCCTTTGAGGGATCCTTCTGTATCAGGATTGTGCGACCTTCAGTTAACCTTTCAGGGTGAATCCCATTTTGTAGCAACTGGTTCATTTGAGCTGCCAGTCGCTCATGGAGGGCAGTGAGTTTCTTTAGCCAGTAGGCATGGATCATGTCAGGTTCTGGTGCTGTCCAGTTTTTCATACCGGAGACTCTTTCTTGGACATCTGCCACAGTGATGGTTACCGGGGCTTGTTCAGGGAGGTTGCTGTGTTCCTCTCGTAAAGAGGTCAGCCACTTTGCATTGCTGTTGTGGGTCGCCTCCCTTTCCCATATGCCTTTCCAGTATTGTTCAGTCTCCAGCCTTGGTGGGTCTGCTCTGTTGTTAGTGTCCTGCCATTGAGAGTACACTTTAGCTGGTTGGGTGTGGAAGAGCCGGTTAATCCTCCTGGCTTCATTCTCTCTTGTGTATCTCTTCAGGCGGCTGGCCAAGGCTTGGAGCCTTTGTTTGCCTTTGTTATATATTATATATATATATATATATATATATATACAGTATATATATATATACAGTATATATATATATAATATTATATATACTATATATATATATATAATATATATAATATATATATATAGCTCTAGCTGACGTGTTAAGGTTCTTCTTAAGCTAAGTGAAGGTCTGTCAGTAACCAGTTGGGAACTGGAATGGAAAAAGTGGAAAAAGGAAAATGGAAAAAGAAAAAGGAAAATGGAAAAAGTCTTTGCACCTTTAAGGTGCAAAGACTTTTTCCAGAGCACTGTAGCTCTCCTTTTTTGCCTGCTCTACCTTGTTCTCTCTCTCTGCCTTAACCAGGTATGACAGATTGATGCTGGCACTATTGGAAATCGTTGCACAGAAAATCTCATAAGGCTAAAGATTTATATTCTATCACCCCTCCTCCACAAATCATTCCCCATTTCACCTGCTGGAGTAAGTGGGAGTTATAAAAGGTAAAAAAAAAAGAGAGAGAGAATTTGGACTCACTGGAGGGACAGAACGAACGAACCCCTCGCCTTGGTGACTAAACTTTTGACAGCGTATCACGTCTTCTCCCGTTAAGCTGCCGCAGCACCGCAAGAATTACAGGGCACACACAACCCCGAGGTGGAAGTAAACGCTGGGCTTTTCCTCAGAACGATAAGAAAGATTAAATATACACCCCATCACACGAGCGCTCAGGGTTCAATTGTCAGCTACGACTCGCACCCCTATCTACAGCTCTAATAAAACATGCAGCGAAATCATAAAAATGTAAAACGAAACATCCCGGCAGGTGCGGAATACATTACGCGGCAAGTCAAACCGGTGTACTTACGGGGAGTCCTCTCTCTCCGATCCCCGGCGATCCGGGCTCTCCTTTAGGACCAGGCTTCCCCTGCAAGGCCACTGTTTTGTCGACGTCGGCTGGTAACATTGGGCACACTTCGCACGGGTCACCCTGAAGATATGCACACAAATTAAACACACGGCGTGTTGATCGGAGCGCAGGGACGGGCAGATGAAAAGATTAAGGATTGTGCTAATGTGGCATTATTAAACCTTCTCTCCTTTTGGACCACCTGGGCCTCTTGGTCCCTGGGAAAACAACAGAATCCCTGTCAAACACTGATGTACCAGTTCATCATTACAGTACAGTCTGTTGGAAGCCAGTGCATGCACTGCTGAATATCAATCAATGCTTAAAAGAGTCTCTCACCGGGTCCCCTGGCAATCCGTCTTCTCCTTTCGGTCCTGGGTCTCCCTGTAAATGGAAAGTTGAAACTGAATATGATAGCATGAAACACGAATTGATCTCGTCAGTAAGGTTAGCTTGGAACTGGCAGCAGGATCCCCAAAAGAGCAGGAAAGGTTGGGCATGGTTCTCAACTCTTATTCAATTAGCCACCATACTCAAAATGTGTGCTTAATGACTATAATTTATTTTAAACAATAGATTCACATGGAGAACTACTCTTGATTTTGAGTGTTACGGCGGAGGTAAAGGTTAGAAGGAAAGAAAAGAAGTTGGATTGATTTAATAAACAATGTGTCACACAGACAAATGTCATAAAATTTTATTGTCTTCATGTCAACAACTACATCGATTTGGTTTTTATTATGCTACACTTTACATACCAGAAACTAGACTTTTTTTCTTTCTTTATTTATTTTTTGCAATTTATTGTTAAGGCTATAAAGAGATTATGTGGGACACGGTAAAAACAATATGGAGATGTGGTATTGACTATTTCTATTCAAAGTGATGTCTGTCTTGTGATGTGCTCTCCAGATTAAAACTCTGGTACAAACTATTGCTTAAGTCTCATTGCATATAATCTAGACCCTCCGAACGGGGAGGGATTTAATAGTGCTCATCACCAATTTGTTCCAAGTCACTGTACCAGGAGTCAGAATTAAGTTGGTAAAAAGGAAATCAAATATTCTGCTTTCAACTCGGACTAAACTGTAAAAGCTTATCTTTCGGTGTAGATTGAATTTTTTTTTACATTTTGGATGTCCAAACATCAGGACGTGAATGCGTTCACTGATCAGCACAAACATTGTTTGCGATCAATTCGATCGCATAGTTTCACCCAAGTTTATACTCCTTGTTAAAAATTATTTAAAGTGTACAATTGTTTAGAAAGTAAACATAAGAATACACCTCTTTTCACTTTTAAAGAGTGTTAAAACCTGCTACAAATGCAGCATGTCACTCAGTTCATCAGACAAGTTTCAGCAAACAACCCACCTTCCCACCTCTACCATCGCCAGGAGGGCCCTGTGAAGATAAGCAAATTATTCAATTTACTCTTGAGTGCATTATTTCTTTTTTCTTTACCAAATCTTCTATAGTGAAAAAGTGTTCTCACCGGTGGACCTGGTTTTCCGAATCCTGGCAGACCCGGAAGTCCGGGCTTCCCTGGCTCCCCAGCTAAGCCCTCCGGACCCACCGATCCCGGTGTGCCCTGAGAAAACAAACCCGACGCAGGTTCTATCAAATCCAAACTGGGCTGCATGAATGTGACAGGCAGGCTGATGACGGAAAGCCCAAGAGTTAAGGCAGACAAACCTTCTGTCCCTTGGGGCCGACGACACAGATGGACCCTGCCCGACCCTGGGAAACGGTGACAGACAAGAGTGGAGAGTGACATCATCAGCGTGTTCTGAGAGGGAACAAAACGAGCGCCGCTGGTGTTAAAAGAAACGTGGAGCTTGTCTCCTTTATAGAAATGTTCAACTCTTTTAGACTTCCCTACTTTATTGAACATCATTCACCAGAAGGAAAAAAAATAGACAGGGTTATCATAACGCCTGTGAGATGAATTGTCTTCAGTGGTGCATGTGATATTTTCTGCCTGCCTGACTCAAGCCACATCGACGAGCGCATTCATTTTCAGAATATCATATGGATGGGAGGAATTAAAAACAAAATCTATCCCCCCTCTGCCCCACCAAATCCATCTGGCTACAACAATCACTTAGCTTAGAAAACTGCTAAATGCGAGTTCGTCGGATGCCAGAAAAAAACTGCTGGAATCTCTTGGCGCCCTGCTAAGGTTGTAATTTGTTCCTCAAAAGTTTCCATGCGTTTGCGGGCTCATTGCACCGTTCAGGGGAGGAAGATTAAAAGGTTTAAGTCTTCCTGAATAGACGGCTGCCTGTGTGAGAGACAAACGGCCCAGTCAATGAGGCAGCATTGATTGTGCAAGCTTTGTTGCTCTAGCCTAATCTAACAGGCATTAGCAGGTTGACTTAACGCAACAGGAGCGGGCAGATATCAATGAGAGCCCGAGTTTAGAGAGCGGTATCACATGGGTTTACCGAATATCCGCTTAGGCCTGATAAAAGTAACCGCACGGCAGGATGAGTGAGCATCTCTCGGAGATGTCCTCTTTTATTTATGCGATTGTAAAAACCGCATTTTGACCTTACTGTCTGACTTGCTCTAGATGTGTTGAAGGAAACAAGCACGAAACACCTACATCCTTCCCCGGTGTTCCTGTCAGGCCTTGCGGACCGATCTCCCCTTTCTGACCTTTTTCTCCCTGGACAAAACCACAGAGAGAATGAGAGGTTAGAATCTAATTGGATGATCATTAGGGGGTTACGTCTTGATTATTAATCACCAAAAGTTTCTTCAACTGTTCACCTTGTACCCAGCTGCCTGACCCCGGTTGGAAGCCGTTCCCTGTGGAGGCAATCAGCGGAGATAAGGCCAAGATCAATGACTTGGTTCTAAAAGAAGACAAAACGTACACTACACACACACATACACGCCCACACACAACCTGGAGCACAGCAAACGTAGTAAGCAGTCAGTAGCCTGCGTGGGCTAACACCAAGAGGCTATTGCCCCATTTACACCAAGTCTCAGAGAAAGGAGCTGGTCTTTTCTAAAATCAGGGAAACCTCAGAGGTTTCTACATATTTTGTCAAAAATACAACTACAGACTTTTAATGGCAGCAGGACAATTGCCAAATTCAAAAAAATATGTATAAAAATGTTTCTTCAAAAAGGGATCTAAATCCCATGGATTTGTATTCACTGTGACGCCCAGAAAAAGAATAGTGTGACTATGTAAAGTGTACAGTGTGGTAGAAAAGTGGAGGAAAACAAACAGAACAGGTGATCCAATTTGCATATATTCCATTAGTTGGTCAGAAGCCAAGTAAATTTATCATGTTTATTAAGTTGAAACGTCAGACAAATGTATGCCATGCAAAAAAGTTTAACAAGCTCAATTTAATTAATCGTGATTAAATAATCGTGAGCTACATTCTCTGTAGATGTCCTACTTTATGTTGGTCTATAACATCAAATCCTAGCAAACTACATTGGATTCTGTAGTTTTAAAGCGCAAACTGTGGAAAAAAAATGTTGAGGGAGTGTAAATATGTTTACAACTCGTATGATACACATGTTAGCCGGTTGCAGGTTACTCATTAAATCCCACTTTCGTCCTGCAGGTCCACATGTTTACACTCTTGCATGGTTAATAAACACTCTACTGGTAAAATAAAAATATACAAAGAGCAACAGGGTTTCCAGCTGCATAATTAATACTGTGGCTGAATGCCTGAAAAATGAGGCTCTGCATAAGAATCAACCCAAAAATGCTGAAGGGGGATGGAAAGCGCTGGTACGTGTTGCTGCAACCTGTGACTGAAACTCTGGCACTCACCGGCTCGCCTTTCTCGCCCTTCTGGCCCCTGGATCCATCTGTGCACTGAGGTTAGAGACAGTTGGTTGGCACAAATTTTCACAAATCACTTTTGGCAAGAAGCAGGAGAAAAAGAAAAAGGGCCAATCCTAGCTCACTGTAGGCTATGCAAAAAAAAAAAAAAAACAACTAAAGGAAAGGCAAGCAGCATGAAGTGGGAAACAACGACTAGTTTACTTACTGGACCTGAGCAACCATCGCCCTGAGAGACAGAGAGATAGAGAGGATGGATGATTATTTGTGAATGCGTGGTGAAATCAGAATGCTGTATCATGTTGCTATTTGATCAAATTGCTTCCCATTAATTAGTTTCATTCATTTTAGCTTCGCATTATATCTACATCCTTCATACTCACCCGACCGTCGTTTCCTCCAAGGTTTACAACCTGAAAAACACACACACACAGGGAACATGGTAACGTAGCTCTTGGATTGACATTTCTAACACGATCTTATGGAAAGAAGTAAAGATCAGCGATCCTTACATTTTCCTCCTTACTCAGGAGTAAACAACCAGCACACTACAGACAGACACAGAGAAAGAATAATTTAACACTGCTTTGGGCTTCATGAAGAAATTAAGTCTTGTAGTTTCCACTGTCACCTGACAGTGGCACTGTTGCACAAAATTCCATTTTTCAAAATCTCCCTGCTGCTACATTATGCTGCTAAAAGAGGATGAGTTGTATGCAGGTGGGGCCACACCCAACACACACACACACACACACACACACACACTACAACACACCACACACACACATCTCCCGTGGGAACAGGAGATCAATAGGAATGTCTGATTCCCATAGCACCGGAGTGAGCAGACCAGCTGCTCCTGCAGGATGGTGCAAAAACATGATCACAGTCACATGCACACACCAAATAAGGACAACAATTATAAATAACTGAAGCGTTTTTTTTTCTTTTTCTTTTTTTTGGCGGAAGCGGGTAATTAAAGCTGAATTACTGCAGCCCGTGTTTCTGAGAGTCTGGCTTTCACACACCAGGAAGTTTCCAATATGCTGAAGTTGTGACTATGCGAGCTTGCCGAGACGAAAGCGAGTCGAGAGAAAAGAGAGAGGAGAGAGAGAGAGAGAGAGAGAGAGAGAGAGAGAGCGAGAAAGAGAAGGTTGTAACAGCACAGAGACAACGTGTAATTCTAGCTCTTCCCTTTATTCCCCTCTTCCTCTCACACGCTGCAGATCTATCAATGGCTGCCTTAACCAGCTGCAGTGATAACTCACTCTTTCCATGTTCTCATTCGCGATTGAACGCAGCTTAAAAAGATCTACTGAAAGCCTACGGAGTACTTTATTTATTCCCAATGTTGCATTACAAGGCAATAAAAAAGAAACACTACTCTTATGAGCTCATATTGCTGATGTTAGTGCTGTTAACTAATTCAGATAGCTAATAACCCATCCCCTAATATAAAAGTTTAGAGTTTGCATATTGACTCTTAACTTCACATGTTGCCATTAAGAGTCTAGAATGAAGATTAAGCTAAAAGTGAACATCGGAATAGGCCAGAGGAAGGATTATAGTGACTTTGAAAGTGGGATGGCTGTTAGTGCCTGACTATCTAATCAGGCTAAATCTATTTCATGAAGAATTGTAGCAGTTTGGAGACAAAAGATGGTCTCAACAGTACTACAAGGTGGACCTAATACAGCGGTAGATGAGTGTGTTGTTAGCCTTAACAGTCACAGAACCATCTGTTTTCTGTCATATCTGTAGTGAACATTAAATACTACAAACGTCGCCCTTTAACTTTATTGTTACATTGAATTTCATTTGCTCAAAGTTTGCTCCTACTCTGTTTCTTTGTGGTTTAGAAGGTCTTTAAATATAGATGTTTTTGTCATTTTTGATAGTTTTTTAATAATCAGGACATTAGAATAAAAAATTCAGGAAGATTTATGTTCATTAAAAAGATTCTTCCAGCATTTTAAACAATCTTTTGTTTTATTCTTGATCAAAAAGAACATCATACACAATCCTTTTTTGTCGATTTTAGTGGGTTTTTTTTAAAAAGAAGAGGCTACTTGACTTTTATTAGCACCAAAGCAGATCTGGACACACCCTAATCTGTATCCTACATACGACAGATTGATATTTGGGCATATTATATATTGGGTGTGTGACGAAACCCTAGTCTTAAAAAACAACGTTTTCAGTTTTCATATCATAATGTATGCACAATATTTGTTTTGAATGACCTCAAGAAAAAAACTCTTAAATGCAATTGAATCTTGCATTTGTATAAATATTTCAAATCAATGACACACTTTGGTGATACCATTGGTCAATCGTCAGCTTGGATAGACAAAAACTCTCCAAGTATTTAAAGTGAAAAAGAAAAAAAAAAAGAAGCAAAGGGCTTGGAATTACAAATACCAATAGAAAACAGGACTGAAAGTAAAGTGCTCTCGGTAAAGTGCATGGGGAGGTTAAGCTTTACTGCCCAGTGGCGACTTTGTGGCTGACTCCACAGCGGCTAGCTGTACCTCATCAAAAGACTGGGGCACTGAGCCGTGTACAGATGGTGGAGAAGCAGAGCCTTTTTTTTTCTTAGAGATGGGTCCAGGACCTCTGATGTCATGACAAGATGAAAACAGGCTTTCAGAAAAACAACTTATCCAGAGTGGAGCCCATCGTGTGTGGTATAGACCGCTGCTGGTATGAAACTGTAACAGACTGTGTCCCATTGGGAAAGACATCTGGTGAGTAAAGGTGATTCTTATTGAAAGAGGCACCTCATTATTTCAATACAGGCTAAGAAAATACAATGCGTCTGTCAGACGCTGCATTAGCAGGAAGGATTTGTGCATTAATTAATGATATTCTTTTAAGTAAACCGCCGTAAAGACAGGAAGTACAACAGGAAGTGTGCTTGGAAAAACGATTGTTGCATCGCAGAACAAGAGAAGACCCAAAAATATAAGTTCTGTTCACATTGATGCAGCAGTACAAGGACAATTGATTCATTCCTGTTGAAGGAACCATCCACAGTTAAGCAATGTTGGAGGGAAATTACTGTTCCTGTCCTTGTTGTTCCCGGTGAAGATTTCGGGAGAGTTAAAAGTGACCATCAGGGGATGGAAATGCTCCTGGATTCATCCCATCATCACAACTGCCTAATTATATCCTGATTCTACTAATTTCTACCAGAACACAGCATAACACATAGCCAGAAAGGTAAGGTCAATGCATCTTACCTGTCCTCAACAAGTTGTGTGGAGATTGTTGAAGTTAATGGTTGTAAAGCAGCTATGCAAACATTAATGTTTTGCTGTTTCTATGCAACTTCTTACCTTGATTTAGATCATCTAACCTTCATTTTTAGACTTTTTTAGCAAACAGGAGAAAGTTGTGAAACCATTTTTGGCATTTGAACGAATTCATTGTCATGCAAGATAGTTTTGCAGCTTTTCTTATTGCGGTAGCAGAAAGCCTTGGATTGGATTTATCTAACAGCGGAGGCCACAATGTTTTGATAAACGCAGCAACATGTCAGGGTGGAATAACGGCCCACGGCACATTTAAAGCAAAGAAATCGTTTATTCCTTTATGTCCCATGCACAGTTCATTCTCTAAACTTGGCGGGTGTTAACATCACAGAGGCCAGTATTATTGAAATGGGGAAGTTTTTGATTTACTCCAATATTTGCACTCATTCTGCTCTGCATCTGCTTCTAGATGGGAGACCTAGGACATTTGTATTGGTTTGACATTGAAGTCACTGTCAAATACTTGGCAAAGTTACTGTGCTGGGCCTTGTAAGCTTTTCGCCATAATAATTCCAAAATATGAGAGGCTCTGGGGACGATGCCTAGCTATCATAATGAAAAGAGAAAACAAAAGGCAAGAAAAATGCAGCCATTGCATTGAAAAATGACATTATGTAGGATCTGCCTTTTGGTGAACTCTTGAAAAAAAAAATTGTTTCTAAAAGACAAATATAACTCTTCAAAAGTGTGACCTAGACGTTTCTCAGACAAAGTGGAATCACTTCGGAGCTTTTATTAAACCTCATGGATTGAAAATGTGTCCTTCAAAACTTCTGACAATGCTTACGGAATTACAGTCAGCGTTTCAGAGTGTATCTGGATCTGACAGTGCTTGTCAGCAGCTGCCAGGACAAACTATCATTTCCCCAAATGGGCAGAGTAGGGGAAAAAAAAGAACTAGACTGAGAGATGCCTCAACAGTATGAGACTCATCGCCATTGAGTCTAAATTGCCAATGAGTCATACATTGATATAATTCATGAGTTTCCTTCCAGAAACACTGAAATGAAATAAAATTCTGTCTTTCTAAACTTTCTGATTTGACAGATTACAGTGACGTTTTAGCAACAATTAGCAAATCATCATTGCTGTCTTTTAACTTCAATGTTGTGGATAACTCTGAAACTGCAAAGTCAAATAGAGCTAGATTGTGTTTGCATGGTCGCCACGGCAAACCTTTAGAATTGTCCTCTTAAGTATGGATTTGTCTCATTTAATTGCACACCCCATTTTAAATCAGTATAGGACAAATCTTTTGTTTTGTTTTTTCCAGTATTTCCAGGTTGTCCTGAATGCAGCCTCATCTTATCCAAACGTTCTTTCTTTCTACAAACAGGTGGATTTATTTATCAGTGTTTAGAATGTCAGCCAACGAGCAAAATATGCCAAAGTTAGGTAAGAAACATTATTGCTTGTAAACACTACAGGTGAATGACGACTTCTCTCGGTGGTTTTGTCCTGGTCATGCCAGGTTGTTTTTTTTATGTATTCATCTTTGATTGGTTTTGTGGTAATGCATATGTGGTAGCATGTTATTAGCAAATAATATTTGAAACAGAATATATTCTTGAGATCATAATTAAAGTTGTGTCAAATTACCAGATAAGCATCACGTGGCACTGTGTGTTTGGAATGTGGCAATTACCTGCAAACTATATGAGTCACTTAACCTACTGCTAATATAGCTGTTGATAAAAGTATTGCGTAGGCTGGCCTTAATTAGTCTGCATGGAGTGAAATTGTAGCGCCAAGGTTGCTTGATTGATCTCTGACTTTTTGCTAACATGATTTACTGTAGCCCTTTTTCTCAAGTGCCATGTTTGATTAAGCCAAGACTGCAGCTTAGCAACAAATCGCGAGCATGCAGATTTTCCTGAATTTTTATCCACTCCCGTTGTGTACGACTTGTGCTTTATCCTGTGAACCAATGCCAAAGAAAGGGAACTACATTCTGGGACTGCACCACTGAAATTGCCTTTTTGTGCTGCTAAGAGATTTCTGCAGATTGATGGGAGCTGAGCCTTTTGACTCACACGACCATGAAGCGCAGATGTAGAAGGGGGGGGGAAAGGCGCAGAAGAATAGCTGATGAGGTATGAGATGAACACTGGTGAAAATTGGCTCTTGACTAAGCTTTGGGATCATGCAGTAGAGGTAAAATTTAGCACACATTCATCCCGTTTATTAGCATAATAACATTAATTCATGAGCCTGCTCGGTGTTAGGGATAGCTGAAGAAGTGCATGGTATCCACCCTTCTAAATCGTTCTTATCCAGCGGGTAAATTACCGTACATCTGCATAGAAAAAGAAAAAAATCTGAGCTCTCGTAATCTAACCAAATTAAATTCACTTTTATTTCCTTCCTCTAGCGCTATGTTGAGCCACGAGCGCCAACCCGCGTAATACCCCACACATTGAGGAAGTCAAGAGAGGCAGCCTGATACATTAGTAAGCACACACCGGAGCAACATAATGAAGCGTCTGGAGTTTTGTGTTCTATTTGTGAACAGAGCCTGCCTATTGTAGGTGAATGACAAAAATTAATAGGCAGAAGGAACACCCCGACTGAGACTGGTTGCATAATGAGGCGTAAATCAGTTTCTCAGTCAGTCAGCAAGTGTTCGAGAACGGCAGCAGGAGACGGCGTCAAATGCACAACCTGCTTAGCCTGCACATTGTCCTCTTGTTTTAATTTAAACAGAACATGCGACTCTCTGGACAGGCTTACAGAGACAGCAAAAGACTCAATTCAAAGTGTTGCTCTAGTCCATCTGGAAAAAAAAAAAAAAACATGTCTTTTTTTTTTTTCCTAAGACAGCAGTAGGAAACTGGAGCACATACTGGGAACATGCTTCTTTCGCTTTGTGAACCGAAGAGTTTACAAAGCGGTCTTAGCTGGAGCCAGTTGTCCCACTAGTCTCATTAAAATGCAGCAATGTTAAGTCACGTGTGTGCGAGTTTGTGTGAATCGTGAGTCTTACTTTTTCTGCAAGATCCTTGGATGCAAAAATATCCTGTTGGCGGAGAGAAAAAAAAAATGAAGGTCATCAGACAACATTATTGTATCGCAGGGAAGTAGTTGCAGACCATCCTTTTAAATTTTGCATCATTTAGAGTCCATTGCATCAGATAAACAACAACAAAAGAGAAAAAAAACAAACAGGAGAAATTTCAGCTGCATTGATACGTCATTAGGACTTATTCTGTACTGTATTTTTAAGAGATAAAAAAGGATAAGGTTATGAAGAACATGAAGTACTGTATCCTATAAGCCCCAAGGTACGCAAATATATAGACCCCCCTGCTGTGTGCAGAATAGCAAATTGATTTGGAAAACAAGAGTCAACAAGGAAGTAAAGGAAGCAAGCAAAAGCTGAGTGAAAGGAATTTTACTCAGGACAGCAAAGGCAAAAAAATAAAAACAGTGGCATAGAGAAGAAGGGAAAAGCCATTTTACAGGTAGTGTTGAACTTCATCATAAAAACTCCAGTAGTCACACATAAGGCTTTAAAAAAAAAGGCACAAAGGAGACTTTGGATCTTTTGAAGGCCGGATGACCTTTCAGTTGGAAACTGGGTTGAAAGCAAGAAAGTGAATTTAAAAAAAAAGAGGCTTACAGTGCAGCAAGATAAGAAACACTGTGGGTGAGATTTGTCATATTTCAGGAAGGCAGCAACTGCTGTGACCCCCCACCCTTACACACACACACACACCACACACACACACACAACACAACACACACACACACACACACACACACACACACACACACACACACACACACACAACACAACACACCAACTTTATTTGATGCTAGTTGCAAAGAAAGGTTGTTTGACATCATCAAAAGATGGGGTTTGGTACTGAGGGTCAGAGGAGTCAATTATACCTCTTGTATCCTGCTGCCCTGCCGGTGAGACAACCACTGCAAATTGCACCCAAACAATTGATAAGGCCAATGTAACCTTACTGTAAATCTCCCCAGAAGGTTTACTTTATTTGCATAGTACTGTTATTTAAACCTCTATCAAGCTGAGTTACTACAATTATGAAGATGATAACACATTTGTCTAGATATTAGCCATACAAAGTTGACTGTTAATGGCATTCTACTTAAGGTTGATAAAAAGGTAAAAAAAAAAAAAGGTGCAACTTACAAGTCAATTGTACTATTGCATACCTGAATTTCATTTGTCTGGTAAAGAAACAGCTACTTGGTACACTCTTCTCAAGATGTCAAATTCTTGAAAGTGAAAGCTAAATTTACAGACTTTCTGATTAATTTGATTATTTATTATCAGACCACATAAGAAGCACTTACAGATAAATTGGCATAGTATTTTCAAAAGCTCTAAAATTGAAAAGGCATATGAGACCATAATACTGCTGCAAAAGAATAATATGAAGGAAACATCCTTCACAGGTAATATTGTAAATATCTAAAACACACTCTTTTTAATGATTAGCTGCTTGAATAATTGCCGATGGACAAAAATCTTATTAGTCGTTCCACAACAAAAGAAGTCTTGATTTTGCTCTGAAGAAAATTGGTCCTTACTCCTACATTTCTAACCCTATGTAACAACCAACTGTGCTGCTTTGTTAACTGTAGCTTGGAGGCAAACAAGAACAACAATATGGAATTTGATTTCAGAGGAGCTTCTTTTATGTTTGTTTTTCCTATAACAGTGCTAAAGAATAACTTTTCTTAGCACCTTCACTCGATTAATTTTACTCAGTCAACGTCGGCCAAATTAATTTCAATACAGTGCAGATTAGATACGTTTTAATTCACTCCAGTAGACAGAGGTTTAAATTCAGTCAGTTTCAATTAAGGTTATTTTATGCTTTGCAAAAGCTTGTGTTGTTCATCTCAATACAACAAATTTCACATATCATATTAAAGCCATTCAAAGGGCTCTTTGCACTTCTCATGTATTTCCACTCATATTTCAAAGAATTAATTTGCTCTTAATTGCAGAATTTAAATTATTAGGATATAAACGTAAAGTTTTAAATAACATTAAGAAAAGTAGGAATTTTTATCCACACTCAACTTATGTACACATATGAAATAAATAAAGATGACAAAAAGGCAGACAAAGCCTGTGTAATCAGTTTAGAAAACAGGATTTCACTTTTTGGCATAATTTCTCAAAAGTGTCTTGAAAACACATCAACAGTCGTTGCTTTTTAAATTTGGCTGACCCTAAATGAACCATCCTGTTTGTTTGGTGAATACTCCATAAACAGAAGACACAATAAAGCATGCATGCATGCAGAGTTTAATGTGCCGTCACCTAGAAAGGCTTTGTTTAATGGAAGCTGGTATATGGTTCAGTATCATCTAGGCTGCATGCTGGAATCTTGGATTTCACAGTCCATTTACTGTGTAGGAAACTAATAAACAGATAAAAATAGAACGTTTTCTAGTCACTGTGTGAATTTGTGTGTGCGTGTGCTAGCAAGTGTGAAAAAAACCAACAATAGGAGAAAGGTTAAAGAACAGAATCAGACAAAATATGGGGTATAATTATTAGGCTTTAACAAAAGATTTTTTTTTGCACAAAGGTTTCACACATTAAAGTCATTTTGTTGTTTTTTTTTCTTTATGAAATTAGGTAAAAGGTTGATCTTTGCAAAGCATTTGGAGCTCTGCTGAAGACACGCTCTTCACGTACGGCAGGGAAAATATGTATTCAACGTGTCAATATTTTTCACACAAAAAGGTTTTTTTTATGCTGATTGATATCTAATACACACATACAATTAATTAATCCCTAAATTATGTACGATGTAAGCGAAAGATTGAATAAACTTGAAACATTTCAAGAAAAGGAGGCCCTGAAAGGAGTGGAAGGGATAACTATCTAAGAAAACAGCCAAAATTGTCAGAGTTTGGAAACGAATACTTGGATCCATACGGACAAATTGATATCAGATGCTTTAGACGCTTGTCTGTGGTCTATAGAAATGGTTCTCATTACACAAGCATCACACAGGACATATGTGCCTGAATGAGTAACAGACACGTTCAAGGCAGTTTGAGGTTGTTATTACCAACAAAGGCTTTGCTACTGTAAAGTAAAATATATATATATATATATATAATATATATATATATATATATATATATATATATATATATATATATATATTACTAGATGTTTTCAATACTTTTTCTAAGCCATTTCACATGCCATGCAGAAAAGGTGAACTGTCTGCACTGACAATTTGTATTGGTGCACACAAATTACACAGTAATTTGTACGAATTAAAATGGAAATTCGAGTGGATGTCGATATCCGGTATCAATATTGTCGCTATGATAGATAACTGATATTTACCAATATCATGTACATTATTTTACTACCATTATGACACCTTTTCAAACACAACCACACCGCTCTCTTCACCGCAGCTTTTCTGCTGATACAGATTTGTTACAAAATGACTAGCATTGACCTATACCAATGTTATTGTTGATATATTGCACATTCCTATTCGTTTTGTGACAATTTTTTTGATATTTGTGGATTATTATTTTTTTTCTTACATACTTTTAAAACCAAACATGGTTTGAAATTAACTAAGAGATTACAGTATGTCAACTACGTCCTTGAGTCTTAAAGATCTCCTAAGCTGGCAGATATTCATAGTAGTTGTTTTTAACCGAAACAAAACAAAAAAGAAAAGTCTTTTGTTTTCTACTCCAAGATGCTTAAACAGGCAAAACTGTAATAACTTCATTAAACTCCACCGTAATGTTTGTGTAGTTTTTGTAAAGGCTTGCACAACGAGTTTATTTTTAATATGGATGTAATCTAGCATCCGTTGCGTTCCTGGAATTTTAAATAATTTAGTTGTTCCATCCATTTAGGTTTACAGATTTTCAGCCTGAGTTACATATCACACTAGCACAGTAGTCAAAATGCAATTATACAGAGAAACAAGTCCAAGTGACAGTGAGAGATGAGACAGAGAAAAAAACATGAGATGTTTGTGTCTAGCTGTGAGCATCAATGGGATTGATTATTTTGTCCCAGAGTCTGGCAGAGCTTGAGCTACAAGTTTAACTCCAGAGAGTCACAAACGCAAGTCCCAATGAATAAATAACAGATTTTTACCCCCCCCCCCCCCCCACATCCCCTTCTAATATGTATGATGAAATAAAGAGCAACAGAAAAAGAAAAGACTGTACAAGGAAGAACTTTGTGAGTCATTGTTGAAGCAATCACCAGAACCAACATTCACATAATTCTCCAAAGTGACGCAAAGTCTACAGCAGGGGAAGAAGAGGGAAGAAGTATCATTTTTGACAAACTGCCCAGAATTAGATTTTCCCTGAGATCATCCAAGATAAATCCGTCTGCATAATAATACTGTCTGTTTCTTTGTGTGTCATGCATTGCGAAAATACTTTTTTCTTTTGGTCCAATTTGTTGGAAAGTTTAAATTCTTGTCACCAAATTTAAAAACGAGAGCCTTGCAAGTGAAAATCCATTGCGCCAAGCTTTCTTTAAAGCCTTGTTTCTGTCAGTGAAATGCATTTCATAACTGAGGATGTACGGTTTGTTGTTACCACTTTCATACTTCAACTCCATTGAACAACACTTCTGTAAATGTTTGGGAGCTGGGGAAATCAATATCTGCACTTCTAAAGGCAAAAATGTTCTCACTGTTTAAAGATTTCCTCCACTGAACATAACAGCTTTTGTATTTTTTTATGTTTTTATTTTCACATAATGCAGCGCTGCTTTCTGAGGGTGATGAGTAGGCATTGATGTCAAGGCTGTTTAGTTTTCGTCACAAGCACCAGCTTATTTAATTTTTTTCATGAACTCCTCTTTGAAAGACATGAAAACCACCAGTCTTTTGTGCACACATGCAACTGCATATTGCCAAACAATGTTGGTTTTGTTCATGACATACACTGTCAGATGGTCCTCATCTTATCGGCTGTGCAGTGCAGCCACGATTTAGATCAATGATGCTCACAAGACAATTTTAAAGGAATCTAACATGGAATATCTCATCATTATTTTCATAAAATGATCAAAATTTTAAATTATTTTCTTTTCCTAACAATTCCTCAACCTATTGTATTCCAATACTAGTATTTCTCATCCAGGCTGCCCGTAAAACCCATCTCTACCTATTTTATACACTCTTAATTCCTTAATTCCTGTTGTGGGGGGTGTTGATACTTTCTTCAAGTAGTCAACGAACAAAAGGTAGACCAGTCAACATTTCATCACAGAGTCTAACATATAGCAGACCAGACCAAGAAGCACGAGTTAGACTTTTACCTCTGTGGCACAATATCATGTAAGTGTGTTTCCAATTCATCCAACTGCATTGTAAACATGTATCCCATGCTAGGGTAGATTCTCTTTCACATATTTTTGGAGAAAGACGTTTTTTTAATTATTATGTTGCGGATGTGGAAATTACCTGGCTAAACATGTTTTCATCCAAATCGTTTTCAGCCGCTCGACGGCTCTTAGCAGCATCAGTAGGGCACTGCAAGCAGGAGACAGAAAAAACATGTTACAGTATACGTTTCACTCTGTCAGGCGACCATATGAACAGTAATGCCAATAAAATGACAAAGTGGAAGGACAGCATTACATTTTTTTGATAGCAAAGACCTATTCACTCACCCTTATGTTAGCAAATCAGCTTATTAGCTGGTGCAAGTTAGCATTGTCCAAATGTCAGTTGGATTGTAATGGGATTGGTTTTGACCCTTGGTTATAAAATAATTACATAAAAGCTAGATTTAGATATCATTCCACAAATAATAAAATTAGCTTTTTCTTCTGCTAAAGTCACAAACATCACCTTCATAGTTATGAGGGTATGAACCAAAACACAAATATGTTGCATAGTGAACGGGAAATGATGCAAGACTGCTAGGCTGGCATGCACATAAATCATACACGTTATGTTTTGCACATCAAGAGAGTAAAATCTTTTTCATTTTTTCATGCTCAGTAAGACTGGATGTAAAGCTCCTGGCAATATACAGTAAATGTTCAAGTCATGCCAGAGACTTTGAATTGTATTTAGGTTTGGCCTTTTGCTGGATTGTTCTGACATGGATTAGCTTTGATGAGAACAATTCTGTTCTCAAGTCTCTTGTAGCCTCTCGCAGGATTTTCCAGTGTTTTCCTCCAGCTACTTTCCCATCACCTCTATCTGGCTTCCCTGCCAATTCTGAAGAGAAGCATTCTCACGGAATGACGCTGTCACCTCCATTATTTCACTGTGGAGATGGGCAGAGAAGAATTTGCAAAATGCGATGCCATCAAAGCACCTTCTACCAACGTTTTACAGTATGTCCCTTGTGGTAAGGGCAAACTGAAATTCTCATGCCTTTTTTTTTTCACAAATAGTGAATTTCTTCTTGTTGTTGTTCACCGAAAGTCACATTTGTGGAATGGCAAGCTAAAAAAATGTCTTGTTTATATGCTCTATCTTCAAGCAGGAGCTTCTCCAGTGTCACTATGGAACTCTTGTCTTGGACTCTATAATAAGATGAGTTCTTGAGACAATTTGTTGCACTCGATTGTAGTTAGGAATATCAGAGTTAAAAGGGCAAGATATAAACAACTTTTTAAATCCATTAATCATTTCCATTCCTACTTGAGTTTTGTGGTCATAAAATTTCAAAAAGTTCAAAGGAAACCAACATTTTTTGCACGAAAATGACCAACTGGGTATAATTACAACCAAATGACGCAAACGAGTGTGGGAATAAAGGGGGCCAGAAACCAGAACACGACAATTGTACAAAATGCGGTTCATGTTCTCCACTGTGCTAGCTATCTTTAAAAATACTTCCGTTGCCACAGGTCTACAATTTTTCACACTTGCCTCTCTAGCTCTCAAGCCAAATTTAGCTCATGCTCAGAGGAAGCCCCGCAGCACACATACAAAGAGCTAAAGTGTAATGGTTTTGTTCTACAAGCCCATGCAATCCATTTTACAGCAGGAAGTCTTCATTGCAGAAAACTTAACTTTCAAACAGTCGAGGGAGCATGCGCCACGCCCTTTTTAATGTCCAACTCCTTCAAACTCATTTGGCATAAGAAAGCACAAACACAAAGGCAGCCTAGGTAATAAAACCCCGGAGAATTATATTGGACAAAAAGCAGACTAGGAGTTAAAGAGTTTTCAGCTCAAAAACAAACTCCTGAAGTGGATGATTGCCATTCTCCACATACCTGAGCAGGCTGCCGTTCTGTTGTTAATCAAATGAATCTGTTTCCAATTTAATAAGTCTTTGGAAGTGTGCAAACAAAAACCTAAAGACAGAGAAGAAAGAAATCGAGCGGACGGGCAAGAAACGAGGGAAACGGTGCGGAATATATTATTAGCCCTTTGCTGTGGCTGGAAGCAAGATGCCTTAAATTAGATTTGTATTCACAGCAAGAACATGTTTCACAATCAACGCTGATGAGACGTAATTACACAGTATGTGATTATATAAATAAATAATAAATAAATAAATATGTTCTTGAAATAATCTGAAGAACAAATAGTTAGACAACTGTTAAAGTATTGTGTTATGTGGATAGCAGTCTTGCTGCATCCTCAATATATAAGGCAGCCTATTTTTATATAATTATGACAGAAGCTGGAAGAAAATACAGCAAGTATAGCAATATGAAGACAAACCATTGGTTATTAACTAGAGCAAACCTCAAGAGCAAACCATACGTTCCCTTATGGTGTTTCATTTAGATAACACACACTCAGCTTTTCATGCATCTGCTCACTAGAAGCCTTCCAACACCATAAAGAAGCTTTAACAAGTGCCCAGTGAGCATTTTTTCTGGCTAAAACATTGACTGATTTCAGTTCTTCAATATGAGCAACAGAACTCATATAAATATACACATTCATAACGCATAGATATAATTTTAAAATGTTTATTTCTGCTTAGTTTATGAGGGCTTACAGCAAATGTTATATTATTGGAAAATCACTAATCCCAATGAAAAGCTTTCTTAAATAATAAAATGGCATAGTCATGGCCTACACAATCATCTGAAAAGACTGCTGACAGGATGACTGTCCACAAGAATTGTAAAGCCACAAATTGTCATCAATATAGAAACTGGTGGTGTTCATAAATACTTTTGCATTATTTCTGCAGGAATATTGGTCTGGAAAAAGTGCACAAGCAGCATGGATGACTGTGGCTATGAGAGGACTGTATAGCAAAGCCCATTTTAAAGTTTGCAGCAGGTTCTTAAGGTGTGGACTCTTTTGTTAAAACCATTTTTAAAGCTAACCTCATGTGGAAACCTCATCACATACTCCACGTTTACTCCACCTACTAGTCTGGGTGAGTAAAAACAGCATTTTGTTTAGGATACAATCTGGGTTTCCTGAACTCTTTAGTAAACTGGTTGGTTCTCAGTGTTTCTCTATTAGACAAAGCCAATACTACACTCAGTTTTAGTCTTCGTTCTGTTAAAGTTCCATTTATATTTTAAACAGCAACATAACATTCATGTGTAAGGAATAAAGAAAATGTCTGCATTGCATTGAATCGGTTTCTGTGTCATTCACAGGGAGAAAGTATTTCCTGTCTTACCCGAGCGCCGAGGATCTCGCAGCAGGACTCTTCAATTGCAAGCGTTGGGTCACAATACAGCATCACCTGCTGAACATCCATCTGGAGACGAGAGCATGAAAAACCAAGAGAGAGGAGGAAATTACTAAGACGGTGCTTTGCATGCAGGGCTACGCATCCGCGGCTGTATTTCTGCTATAAGTTAAAGCGAGGCAGTAAACATGGCTAAAGGCCAATTAATTTTTCCATTCAAAAAAATCATTTGGTAAGCTGTTTGTTGAGAGCTTCACCTGCATGTGTGTGTACGAGCCATCCTTTCTGCACTTACAAAGCATCTGTTTTGCAGTCCTACGACGGAGCCAAACTGCTTTTCATTAACATTCCTATCTTAATCTTGATTTACTTCATAGTCTTGCTGTAATAATCAAATTCAAATAAGACTGCCGCACATTAAAGAAGTGCACATATCTCGCATAATCACATCAATAACTCTATTTAATACAAACATGCATTGTGTGCTTTAGTAATGTGTGGCAAGGGATTTTATTGTTTTGTGGCGTACAAATGAGTTATTCCGTGTTCCTGTAAACTCATCAGGAGAAACACTTTTTTTTACGTCTTTGCTTCTCACACAAACATCTGATAAAGGTGGTGATCTGTAAATTATAACATTGGTTAATACACTGAACACCTGCCAGTCACCGTACATCAAATTTAATATAGAGCCTTAAGAATTCAGTTGATCTCTCTCTGTTTTTAAAGCTTGGAAGAATGTTGTGTTTGGTGGACGTAAAGTAACTTTTCAAGCATATCCAAAAGCCATAAACCACGTTTTGTCACTATACAAAAATATCTTCAGTACCGTGGTAAATCAACACAGAGTTGTGCGTAGTTGTGACGTTAAACTAAAACATAAACATGAAAAGTAGGATTGCCATTTTTAGTCAAAAACCATCAATTGAAATTCACCTCGAATGTGTGCTTCCCAACATCTATAACCTTTATTTTTTTTAGGTTTAGAGTCTTCACAAATTGAAACCGAAATTTTGAAAGTTTCTCTGTAATTGGAAAATAACATTACTTTATTTTTAGGGTTGGTTGGTTATTAGAAGAAAAAAAATAGTAGCTCTTAGCCCACAACAAAATGTATTATTAGCAATAAAAGGTAAAGGCTTATAATGCATTCTCCGCAGCCAACCATTAAATTAACGTTCAGATCTTATTGTAGGAGGTTTTGGAGAAGTTATTCTCACCTGGACCGGCCCGGCATCCGAGGCCCGAACACCCAGCAGTGTGTGTCCGTCGGTCTGCAGGACGCCTCGGGGCTCCAGGGGCTTTGTCTCGATGGAGTTGCAGTCAACGTGAAGGGAGGCGGAGTCGCGTTGCACGCTGAGGGCCAGCTTGTGCCACTGGAGGTCAGTCAGGGCTTCGACGCCTTCGCCGTTAAAGACGCAGCTCACCAGCTCGGCCTCGGGGTCGGCAGCCCTGGCTCGCAGGGTCAGGGTGCCGTCGGGGGCGCTGAAGTCGACTGAGAGCTTCGGTTAGGGAGGAAGGGAGTCGGTTATGAAGGGGTAAGAAGTTAAACTCTACATAAAAACGTATTGTATCTTGAGTTATCTTGAGTTGAACAAAGAATAATTTGCACACGTAAATAGAAGCAAGCGGCGCTGCAGAATGACACATCAAAGACGAGGTAGTAAAGGAAGGCATTAATTACGCACACAAGAAGTGCAGCCAATCAATCACAACTAATGAGGCAACTTAGCCTCCATCCATCATACACACTAAGCATTTAAATCTGGCCTCTGACTGGTAGCGATTATCGAGACTCGGAGGGACTCCAGTGCTTCATCATGGAACACATATGAATAATAATGAAGGTGAATGAAAGACGAGAGCTGGAGATGATTGAGGTAGGACGGACAAAGAGAAAGAGAGAGTTGGAGAGAGAGAGAAAGGGTTGCCCAATGACAAATAAGGCAGGACAAAAAGCAAATGGGATGAAAGGGTGGAGAGAATTGAAAAGATGTCGCGTGAGGGGGAATAAAAAAATCGAAAGGGAAAGTGGATGACTATGCAAAAAGTGATGAGAGGGTCACAAAAAAAGAAAGACGCGGAAGAAGAAAAGTTTAGATGATTAAAAGGTGAGCGATCGATGGATAGGGTATGAACGAGAGAGGGGATGTGTGGCGACGGGAGGAAAGAGGGCTGTTGTGGGACAACGAGAGAGTGTGAAGCAAGCAGCACCTGTGGATATCCTCGCTGATCCGATATCTGAAAGAGGTAGACGGTGTCCCTCAGTGCAGACTTTTTCAAAGCCAGGGTGAAGATCAACGTGAACTCGTCAGGTAAGCCGTGAGGGAACACTTGACTGGAACACGGAAGTTAGGAAACGTCAGATATGTGATGTTTGCCAGCTAATTGAAATCATTCAGTAAAACAAAATACACACATCAATGAATACTTTTATTTCCCAACAAAATATTTCATTTCAGTGTTAGCTGGGAATGTTTTTAAAACATAAATAAGACATAAATAACTATAAAACTCTATTTACATGAAAATACATGAAATATTCAATATAAAACATTTTTAAATTTAATTTGATTAATACAATACTGAAAAATCAAGTAATTTATTTATTTTTTGATAAGTTTGGCAACTCTAAAATACATGAAGTATTATATATGTTCACTGAATCAAACTGGGACTTTGTTTAAGCCGATTCTTTAATAACTCGCATCATTACTCAGGGATAAAATAAAGTACTGATCCGCACATCTGTCATCTTTTTTCAGACATTATGAATGCAAAAAACGAAAACTCCTCTCAAAAGTCCAGATCATTTATATTTAAATTCTTCACAATAATGATAATCAATGACAATTTTGTCTTTTCATTTACCCTTCAGACATTATTTAGCTTGATCTCAAGGACTTACTTTAGACAAAAGACAGTTTGAAGTAAAATTTCTAAGCAACCTACTGAACAAATCAATAAAATAATTTCTAAATTTATGAAAAAAGTGAGTTTTTTAGCAGCTCTGTAGTTCAACACTTTGCAGCTGTTTGTATTCCCAAACAGAAACAGGATTTTTTCAAATATATATACACTGTTTTCCAAACACTTTGTTGGCCTGGTTTTGAATTATATCCGTAAAGCACAATGCAAAGCTGGTGTTTGTGACCCCTTGGCATTAATTTTCATAGCAGAAGGAGTCCGGCGGGCTTCATCCTTCGGTTTCAGTCAAAGGCATCTAAGATCACAAATTCAAAACACACACACATGCACGCACACAAATACAATCCATACAGGTGTGTGGGTATATTGAGAGACGAAGGTTTCACGACAGAGCCCAGTGAAATGTCTCCTCACTGAGACGGTAAAAACTTTGAAATATTCTCCCTTGCTCTATTTCACTCCAACTCTTTCCCTTTGCACGCACACAGAATTGTTGATGCTGGCAGCTGGTCTCCCACTCCTAGAAGTTGGGTGACGTTGATTTATGAGCGAGGTAGGATCCTAGGGAAAGCAGGCAAGTACGAGACGTCAAAACAAAGAGAAGATGAGTGTGGGGGGGGGGGGGGGGGGGGAGGTGAGCAGGAGAAAACACTGAACAAAAAAGAGAAGAAAGAAGACAAAAAAGGACAGAGAGGTAGAAAATTTTTTTAGAAATACATTGAGGGACCAAATAAATGCATAGGAGTTTTGGCTTTTCATAATTAAAGAATGTGGGTGGAAAAGCTGATGAAGAAAAGATGGAAAAAATGTGACAGAATGCGCCACAGACAGACTGACAGAGAGAGGAGAAAGACAAAAAGTCGTGCTCAGAACAGAGTTGTTTTGCTGTCGATTAGAGATATGAGCTGCAGGGCACAAAACCACTCAGAAAAACTATCGACTTTTTTTTTCCTAGTTGGAAGTGCTGAAACATGGCCTGTTACATTCAGGGTCATTAAAAAAATAAAAATAAATAAAAACATTAAATCTCAGAAACCCAGAAACAGACAGACATAGACGGGTAATCTCATTCTGGGTAAGAGATTACCCAGAATGAATCAGACGGACTCAGATTTCAGGGAAACTGGCATCTTCCTCACTTGTTGTAAAAAAGAGCCACAGGAGAAGAGAACAACAGAGGAAATGAGATAATAAAACGGTAGAACCGGATATTAACTGGGGAGGTACATCGACACCCGTATGTAGACTTCTTAAGTGTGCTTGGATCCACCGCTTGCTGTGGCTGGGGTCTCTGTCTCCTAGTGCTTCAGTCAGAGCTAACCAGGAGGAATGTTAAACAGCGAGTACCTGACACATGAAAGAAGCGGACTTGGTTTGAAAGCGACAGCTGACAAATGCTTTAACATGCCGTAGGTTTTCCCTGTTGCTAGAATGCTTTGTGTTTCTTTCATTTGTGAAACTTAAACAAATTACAAACACCTAATCTGTAGCAGTACGGTGGCCGTGAGGTGCAAAGCAATTACAAATTACAAAAACACTACAACATTAACGAAAACACTAAACATAACGCAAAGCAATTACAAATTACAAAATCACTACAACATTAACGAAAACACTACAACATTAACGAAAACACTACAACATTAACGAAAACACTACAACATTAACGCAAAGCAATTACAAATTACAAAATCACTACAACATTAACGAAAACACTACAACATTAACGAATCACTACAACATTAACGAAAACACTACAACATTAACGAAAACACAACAACATTTACAAAACGGAAAAGGTAGGTCTCAGTGGAGACCTAAGAAATCGCTGATTGGACTACAGCTCGTTAGAAAACGGAAAAGGTAGGTCCCAGTGGAGACCTAAGAAATCGCTGATTGGACTACAGCTCGTTAGAAAACGGAAAAGGTAGGTCCCAGTGGAGACCTAAGAAATCGCTGATTGGACTACAGCTCGTTAGAAAACGGAAAAGGTAGGTCCCAGTGGGGACCTAAGAAATCGCTGATTGGACTACAGCTTGGTTTACTTTTAAACCGGAAGTTATTCTGGCTTTACGTGTTTTTTTAAAACATGAATGTACTTGGTGATCCACACATAGACATAATATAATGATAGACGCCTCATGCTCCGCTCTCCCCTATTGTCGCTGACTAGATTTAGGGCGGCCATCTTGAAGCGGTAGACCACTCCACTTAGCCTTATGTGTTTAGCGGGCAAAATAACATATCAGCTCATTTAATCGATCATAACACACTTTTTTGTCACTGGAAACTATATTCAGACATCTATCAAAGCTACATTTATAAATAATTGTATTATTTAAGTATGTTTTTAATACATAGTTCAGCATTTTTAAATATGATTAGTAGCTATAACAATAGAATAGGAATCGATATCAGAAATATTCTGATATCGATGTATGATGAGCATATTACAAAGCACACAGCCGTGAATAATTTATGGTGAACGGCTGTGTGTGTAATTTATCATAATAATACATAGTTATACAACTATACAATCACAAATAAATAATGATTAATACTGAATAATATATATTGGATGCATGTTAATATGTATGTATGTATATTATATATATATATATATATATATATATTATATATATATATATATATATATATATATATATATATATATATATATATATTGCCTATATAAAAAAAAATCTTAGATTGTAAACAAAGATCAAGACAAATATTTCACTCCACAACTGTCAGTTAACATCTAATTTGTTTTATAGAATTACACTTACATACAAATTAATTTGCACAAATTTCATTAAAAAATATATGTATATATACATACATATAAACATGCATTTAATATATATTATTCAGTATTAATCATTATTTATTTGTGCCATTATTAATTAATCATTATTTATTTGTGTTTGTATAGTTACATAAATATGTATTATGTAGTGACCATTTGTCCAAAAAACTTAAATTCAAAAATCAAAAAACTCAAAACTCAAAGGTGATCAAAACAAAAGGTGAATCAAACTCAAATAGTCACCTGATGCACATGGATTCTTGTTTATGCAGCAAAAAGGAATCAAAAGTCTAAATATGGTTCTTTGGTTTTATTTGCAGATCAGGCCAAAGGTTACAGGTTTCTGCTCCCACTCCTGTACCTGTTCACTGACTGTCAAAATGAAAACCAATGTGACTGATTAGCTGGTAAAAAACCTTGTGACCACCACATGCATAATAAGCTACTTAAGACCCAACTACTTATACCGTGAAATACCCACATTCCAATCTGAAATTAATTAACTAATTAAGTGAATTACTAAACAAAAAACTTATTCTAAACAAAAATTAAAATAAAAATTCTAATGATAAATCAATTAGAAAATCAAACAAATGCTAAGAATAAACTAAACAATTTAAATTCTAAGATTTAACAAAACAATGGGAAGAATAGCTCCTACAGGTATATATATGTCTATCTTTGTTGTGAAATGTTGTTTGTGGAGCCTGACATCAATAATCCATCGATCTGAACAATAATATCCCTGTTGTTTTGATTGGCAAAGTAGGAGGGACTATCGCTCTAAGATGGCCGCCGTATTTCCTGCGCCGGAGCAGCCAATGTGTGGTCTACTCTTATATTATGTCTATGCTCACTCAAACGGAGCGTGCCAGAATAACTTCCGGTAAACCAAAAGTAAACCGAGCTGTAGTCCAATCAGCGATTTCTTAGGTCCCCACTGGGACCTACCTTTTCCGTTTTCTAACGAGCTGTAGTCCAATCAGCGATTTCTTAGGTCTCCACTGGGACCTACCTTTTCCGTTTTGTAAATGTTGTTGTGTTTTCGTTAATGTTGTAGTGTTTTCGTTAATGTTGTAGTGTTTTCGTTAATGTTGTAGTGATTCGTTAATGTTGTAGTGTTTTCGTTAATGTTGTAGTGTTTTCGTTAATGTTGTAGTGTTTTCGTTAATGTTGTAGTGATTTTGTAATTTGTAATTGCTTTGCACCTCACGGCCACCGTAGTAGCAGGGTCCTTGTGCTATTTCCGTCATGGTGCACAGCTGTCAGGATGGATGAGTGGATGTTTTTGATATACATGAATTTACAGTTAGTCAGCTGTTTGTGAAGATACCTTCAGTTATCACCCAATCAGCTGTTATCTTAGCTTCATGAAATATATTTAACTGGCTTAAAAGCATCATACTCAGATTATTAAAATAAACCTAGACTTAGCCAAATATGAATTCGCTGAAAACTGAAAACCCTGTGGTGAGATTTGACTTGAGTCTTCAATGTCACTTGACAAAAAGAGAAAAACCTCGAGAACTGAGTAAGACTAATATATATAGACTAATGAAGGACATCGAGTTTTCCTTAGTCTTATTTAGTTCTTGATGCAATCAATTTGTTATTTTTTTATTGTTTCTGTAGTCCTTTCTAAGATCATAGCAAGCATCATTAGCTTTCTTCTAGTCAGGTAACTGTTCACTGTCAGTCTTCTGTTCGAAATGAGGATGTAGGGGAAAACAGGGCCAAGACTGAAACCAAGCCAACACATCCCTCTCCATTTCATCCCAGTCCAGAAAGGATATGTAATTTCTTCAACATTTTCTGGATCTACCACAAAGTCTCCTCCCAGCCGAGCGTGACAGAACATAAACAAACAAAATGGAGGCATCCGAAAGACTTCGTAATCAGCTGCCAAAGCCATCTTTGAATCTTTTCGAAAGGACAATATTCCCTCCAAGGGAACTTAAAGTGGAGTTAATCTGTCTCTAAGGTGAGCTCAACAACCATACAGATGAGGCTCATTTCTGCCACCTTCGTATGGTTCTAATTCTTTAGTACATAATCCGTGTCTAATGACTACAGGTGATAGTCAGAACATAGATACCAAGTACATTAAGACCTACACTTCTAGACTCCACTCGTTGTTCATCACAACACACCAGTGCAGCACCTTGACACTTCAATGGTCCTCTCCCTCAAACAGGAATTCACCGGTTTTGACTCCTAAACTGTTGGGTAACGGTTGCATTTACCCTAGTAAGATGGAGCTTTGCTGTTCTTCTTTTGTTTTGTTTTTTTTTTGTGGGTATTTTTATTTTTTTAATGCCCCCCTTGTTAGATCCTGTCATGAATAAATCCATACTCACCTTGCCTGCAACAATGTCTAACAGGAAACACTGACTAAGAGCTGAAAGAAACTGTCGGTCTGATCTTCCACGATCAGAAACGGCCCGGTCTGATGGTGAGGCGTTTATGAAGCGCAGTCAAGTTCTGCAGTCAGTATGGGTCTCACAACCTGCCCACTGGCTCTTTATGCTAAAATCCCTGCCTTGGAAGCCTGCCATTGTGATGGTTATAGGATCCTTTTCTGCAAGACTGCTGTAGTCGTCTCTCATATAATACAAGCGGCTAAGCACTGGTGTCATGTCATTCATCTCTTTACTGAGCGTTGCCATTATTGTGCAGTCTCAGGCCCGGGTAAGTCAATTCTCATCCCATTATCCTGTCATAGAGACTGCACTCTGAAAGAATAGGTGGAGAGCATCATGGCTGTTCCTTTCTTAATTATATACTGTACATATACATGGAAAAAAATAAAATTAAGAGACCACATAAAATTACCACTTTCTCTGATTTTACTTTTCATAGGCAGATGTTTGAGTAAATTGAACATTGTTTTTATTCTATGAATTACCTTTATTCTACGTTTCTGAAATTTTGAGCAAACATTTTGTATTTGCAGAAAATGAGAAATGGTCAAAATGACAATTAAGTGCTTTCAGACCTCAAATAACGCAAAGAAAATGAGTTCATATTCATTTGGGAACAACAATGCTAATGTTTTAACTCAGGCAGAGTTCAGAAAGCAAAATTTGGTGGAATAACCAGGAGGTTTTCGGTGAGGTTCAATGCAGTGGGCTCTTAATTTTTGTATGCATGTGTAAGACAAGTTTATCTGAGGCATCAAAACCCAAAGAAACAAAACAAAATTCAGTGAAACGTACATGAAAAAGACGCAGCGCGGCCTTTCTGTGCTCTCCTCGTATGCTTGAGAGCAAAACAAAAACATCTTGAAATGCCGATCTTCTACCACACTGATTCTGGTTTCCTAAGAGGTGACAGAGTTCTGTGCGTGTTTTCTCTCTCCTTTCGCAAGAAATACTTCTCTCCGAGATTTTGACAAATAATATTTGTTACTTAAGATGAAAAGTAAAACAATGTTTCACGTGAAAAATGTGTTGTGTAGGCAGATTCATCTTCAAGCAAGTTCACACATCACATCCAAACACAGAGTGATAAAATACTTCAAGCTCTGAGCTGACCCATTTGGCAATTTCTAAAATATATATACATCTGTATGTATTATATATATATATATATATATATATATATATTATGGGAAGTATAACATTAAAATTTTATGGAAAGTACAAAGAAGGGAAAAAAAGACCAAAGAACAAAACCCTTAAAAGCATTTGTCAACTCTACAAGTAACTTCTGAGTAAAAAACCTTTAAATGTATAAAGACATAGCTACACACAAAGGAAGCCACATGCTGCTGGTTTTTTAATGACTAAAAATTGTGCTCAGAAAACAAGTTGAGAACATGTTCTAAAATGGAGCTGCCTAATCCTCACCCTGATAAATCTTTTTTCTGTTTCTTTTTTTTTTTTGTGGCTGGCAACTGCAACATGCCTACCAATTAAGACATCACTCCTACAGATTCTGCCAAGGCAAGTAAGGATGAAATTTCATTATGCAAGCTTGTTTTAATGCAGAGATGTGGTTAAATCCAAAAAAAATTAAACAGATTGTAAGAATTCACTTTTACAAACCAGTAACAGTGGCAATTTTGGAAACTCAATCAGCGCCTGGTCAGCGTTTCTTGCTTCTTCATGTAATAACCCTTAGACAGCACTGACACGGTGAAGTTCACAAGCCAATAACGGCTAAAGGGTACATTCAGACGGATGTGAAAAAGAGAAAGCCTGTCAAACCCTGTGCCCACACAGTGTGGGAAATCTTGCACATAATTTAACTTTTATTCTCCTTCCCTTCCACTTAAATCTGAACAAAACATATGTGTGCCGGATGAATTCCCCTGTTGGGGAAAGGAAGCAAAGCAGTGAAGAAGTAGACAAAAAAAAGGAGAGAGATAAACAACGGACTTACTCGCTGGGGCGCAAAAGTGACGCCTTGCCAAGGCGTAGGATGACAGAACCTCGGGGGTTGCGGAGCTTTCTGACATCTGTGTCTTTGAGCAAGGAGAATCGCCTCACCAAATTAAAACCTGGTGTGGGAGAAGTTCATCAGTAGGCAAAAATAGAATAAAAGTCAGATTGTTGCTACATTGGGCAAAGTACCAACTGAACACATCAATGCTTTTCTCAGTAAAGATTATAATAATACTCCTGTTGACATAATGTCCAGATATTATGGGTGAATATTATGACAAATAAGTTCAAAACTAGGATGTTTATAATAAGATGGGAGGACAGGAGAAAGAACTATTAAACAGGTAAAAAGAATGAGATGTAAAAAAAAAAGTATAGCAAGAACATATATACAATCTGCTGTTACTTAGAAATAAATCCTGTTCCTTGTTAATGGAATTGAATATCAAATGGTTTAGTTTTGACTGATCTTTACAAAATTTTCTCATTACCAAGCTGTCCCAAAAGCATGATAGCCAGGACAGGTTAAAGACCTACGGTATCTTTGGACGTCTGATGCTGTGTAGTCAGAAAACAAACTGCAGAAAGCTTTTGTATTTAACCATGAAGTGTACATTCCAAAACATTTCACATAACTTAATTTTCAGGGCCCATTTATTGTGATTTCTTGTATTCGTAAATTACTTGGGTTAAATTCGGCATTCAGTGTGAATTTAATGTCTACGGTACCATTGAAATCTGTTCACTGAAAGAAACATCAATATGTTCGATACTCATTTTGCCCTCTCAGTATGGGTACATAAGCTTGCCCAATTCACCGGAAATGTTTTGTCTGGCCGTCCGAGGAAACTTCCACTCAGCCACTTGTAAGGACGGGCATTGTACACCTGCGGTAACAAACAAAACATCAAGCGTCAAAAAACAGCCGCAGAGGTGAAAATCCCTGAAATGTCCAGCATTTGTTAGACGTGGAAAAAAAAAAAAAGAGAAAGTCGTCTGACAACAAATGCCAAAAGAAACCATCAACACATCTTTCTGAGTGATATGGACAGAGCTTGTGAGCGTGAGTGAACTGGCAACTTCAAACATAAATTTGAGTGGAGCTTGAAATATTTATCAAGAAAGAAAGATGGAAGGAGCTGTTGGGGGTGAAAGTGAGTTAAAATAAGTGTAAAAAAAAAAAAAAAAAAAAAAAAGACAGGCCGATGAAATGAAGGCAAAGCTGTGCAGAGTGGAACACAACCTGATCTGACAGGTTGTCTAGCACCCAGCTTGTCTGTCGCGGCAGCCTCATTTTGATGGACGTGTTCTCACCCCGTTGGGGGAGGTTGCAGAGTAAAGTGTTGCCTGTCAGAGCGGCCCGACTGACTGCGGGGGGGGGGTAAGAGATGTAAGATTTTTAGAAAAACCACAACGTGTAAAGGTAGACGCGGATCCTCTGAAACACTGTCATCCACGGTTAATTGATCTCTTTGGGGCCAAGGACAGTGGCCCTGAGCAAAGCCATGCTATCAAGCATGCTTTTTTTTTTTGCTCCCTAAAAAAAAAATCTGGGAGCAGATGGAACAATGTGATATCCTAAAATAAAACAGAACCGTTTTCTCTAGGCTGTGTTCACATCAACAATCGTCTAAGTGAAAGGGTTGGATATTAGTGCAATAATCCCAAAGGTTTTTTTTTTCCTTTTCTTAATTTTACATAGTTAAAGTTGTTGCTGTAAAAAAGTCAAATCTTATTGCTATATTTTGCTTTCTGGTTAGAAATCAAAGTGTTGCAGGTTGCACCTACCAATTTTATTGAAAAGTCCAAGAAGAAGAACAACAACAACAAGAAGCAGCCCATTTCAGTCTCTAGGACTAGCCATCAGTCTTAACAGTTGCTTTCAGGGCCAACTAGAGTAAGTGAAGACACACAGTTTTAACCAGATATTAACTGGTTATACACGTTCAACAGAATCTTGTATTAAAAATGTCGAATTTTAAAGAAAGCATTTCCATGGTCAAAATAATTTTAAAAAGTAGCTTATTTACAGAAATTTAGATTTGTGAGTATGATTGCGTTCTCTGTTTGCACTTTTGTATTTTATACATCTATCATCCAAGCTTTAAATCTGACTTCGTTTTTCATCTTCCCAGTTCTTCCTTTTTGAAATAGACTCTTTTTTGGGGTCTCTAGCCTGACACAATTCTACAAGGTCAATTTCTGGTTTAAGCCAATTTGAACAAGACAGCCTTACATCATCTCATCGTTGTTAGATATAAAGAGAATCACTGACAGCAAAGTACTCACTAAGAAAAACAGAACAGCCACCTCATACTTCTGACACTCCCTTTCTATGCATTATGGAAGAAGATTTTTTTTTTCTTCCCCAGAAAAGATACATTTTCGATCTTGAACAACCAGGCATTCTGTTACAGAGGGCCAACAACTATACTTTTGATTTGTGACAGCTGACTTCACATCAACATGCGTTTAGCTTGCGCGAGTATGATCCTATTATTAATATTTTAAGTTTCACCGCTCGTCGTCAGTTCTGCTCATCTGGGCTTCAAAGTAGCAAAGACAGTGTTTCAAAGCGAACCACACGTCATCCTGTGTGAAGGGACAATCTGTCATTTTCTTATTGCCGTCTACCAGTACAAATCACGGCGTGAAAAAAATACCTATCCAACAGTAAATTCGGCTTGACGTCTGACCATTAGACGGAGTCGGGGCATCAGATAGAGGTTTGAAGTCTTCTGAGCCGCAGAACTCACACACAGTATATCTGAACTATCCTGAAAAACATTCTGTCAAATCAGCCTAAAATGCAGCCTAAATACACAAAATATATCCCCATGCATTTTTTCTTTCACATCACTGATCCACAGATTTATTTATTTTTCTTAAGTAAAGATGCACCAAGATCTACCTTCTGTTGCTGCTTGCTCTGTTTTCTTTATATATATATATATATATATATAATATATATATATATATATATATATATATATATATATACAGTATATATATATATATATATAAATAACAGTCTTCTCTTTTTGCTTTTTTCGTCACTCCCCTATTTCCATCTGTCAAAGAGAAAATGAAGGATCTGCCAGACACAGGGTTATTCTGGCTCAAGGTAAAAGTGGGTGGCACAAAAACTTAAACAAGCTAACAGAAAAGGAGGATTGGAAACAAATGACAGCAGAGAAGATGGAAGTGGAAAAAAAGTCTTTACACCTTAAAACATGAAGACTTTTTTTTTAGACCATGGTGTTTGATTTGTGATGAAGTCATCAATAGCCAACAGAGGTAAATCTGTACAGGAACCAGTCATTTGTGAGGTAGCTTATATTTTCTAAGCCTTCTGTTGATTTTTGTTGATCTTATGATACCTCAAGCTAAACAGCAGTGAGCTGCAACCTGCTGTTGCAAAAATTAGAGTAGACATATTTCGTAGAAACCAGCTTAAGATTTCTTAAGGAGAAGGTAGCAAAGTGACAATACAGTAGAGTTTAATATTTTAGCTAATTTAATCGTTAAATTGTATGATGTTAGCATATTTTAAGGGTGTTGTCTTGCTAGCTTAAAGATTTAGCCGACAGAGCAGTTAAAAAAAAGGTGTTGCTGAAATAGATGAAATACAAACAACCTTATAGACAAACAATGTTAAGCTATACCTTTAAGCAAATATGATTCGATATTGGGAATCAGTAACACATTCAATAGACAGGCCACATGTTTTGTACAGAAAGAAAGCAAAAGGGACAATGTTTTCATTTATGCCAATATAATTAAATCAAACTTTCCCTTTTAAAAGCAAAGGATTATTAATTTCTGGTTTCTAGTTTATTGGTAATTTCATGGTAAATTATGATTTTTAAACCCCTTAAATGCCAATTAAATCTCTTATGGAGTTTGATAATATATGGGAGATAATATATATAGATTTATTCTATTTTGTGTGAGTGAATACACATTAAAGTTCATTTAATGAGATCCCAGAAATGTGCCAGAGGTTTTTTTTTTTCTGGCTGCATGGAGGATACTGCAGTGTCTCGTTCCACCTTCCCCATCTGTTGCTGAGAAAGACTTATCGGTTCCACAGCTTTCACATTACCAGAAAGGTAATGTTGGCCAACAATAAATATTATACATCACTAAAAAAATCTGTCAGCCCGTGATATTTTAGCAACAGTCACAATCAATGTCACTTTTTTTTTTTGTTTATCATTAAAACTGTTTCGATCATGTTTGACATTTTTGTGTTAATCGTTTGCGTAAATACTTGGAGACTGAAAAATGAATCTTCTTTTCTCAAGGTTATCACACCTTGAAGATCTCCCAAAGATTAATACACACAAAGCAATAGAACTGTCAACGTTCCTTTGCTTTATCCAAGTCATCCTCTTCTCTAACACAATCAGGTCGTGTGTTTTGAAGATCCACACAAGTTAAGGTGATATGGACCCTCGTTTATAATCACTCGTTACATGCATGTGTATTTGATGATCTCATGATAATGTTTGTGCTCCATGAACACCTTTACTCCAACAATTGGACATCCAAAATCATCTTAATTACGACTGTTTAAGTTTAGTCAGTGCTTTTCTTTTTTTTAGGTTTGCATAAATGTTATGTTTTTACCCACAGATTCCATTAAAATATAGCCTAAAATCAATCCAAACCAGCTTCAACACATTTATTGATTATTTTTCTTCTTGCCAACAAGTCAAGACAGAATCCAACATTGTCTTTTCTATTGTCTTTTCTATATATGTTTAATGAACATTTGCTCAGAAAGACCTGATTGGACCTGGCCATCCCTCAGTTAATTAGCTTCTGTGGGTATGCTAACCAAAGCAAAAACAGAACAGATTAGAACTGCAATCAATAGTGGTTATTGTGATGAAATACTCTTCTTGTGAATATTGATTGCTGTATGTTAGAAACTATGCTTTGGCACAGTTGTTTTGCTTGGGTGGATATGTTTACATCCTACGGGTCTTCATTCTTATACTAGGAACCGAATTAATAGCCTCTTCTTAGCAGACAGTTACTCCCAGTGAAGGTAGAAAAGCGCTAATTCCACATAAGTCAAAGGCTAAAACATATTTTGGGGACTTTCACAGCATTAAGCAGTTTGGCAGAGGACGCGGCACATTCTTTGAACCGCATTTCCCCTCAAGCAGTGATCAAGGCAAAGCTTTTGCTTGTTGACAAGCTAATTAGCACAAAGTTTGAGCGGTTCTGCCAGCATCCTGCTAGTAGCTGCATGTAGCCTTGAAAAGATTTGGGCAATTTTGGCTCATTTCGACCTCCTCTTTGATGGGTTGTGTTCAAGCCTTGCCAAAGCAGGTAATGATCCTACACTGGCAGTCATTCAGTAAACTGCTGAGTGCCACCCCGCCCCCACGTCCCAATCCCATAAGTCTTTCTCGCCAATTTTTAAAAAGTAATCTTTACATTACATCTTTAGAGGGGTAAAATACCGTTTTATGATGTTCCCTCACTTTAGCTTGGACAGCGGACAGGTTAAACGAATCATGTGAGAGTATGTTTGAAAGATTAGAGGTCTGAGTCCTAGAGTGATTTTTTAGTTAGTGATTGAGAGTTTTTTTTTCTTGGTCGAATTAAGGATGGAAAAATACAATAGAAAATGGACAATTTAATAATTATCCCATTGTCATAAAGTTGTCCATTCTCTCCTTCTCGCTACATTTTGTGTTGTTTCATCCTTGATTCTTTGGTTTCTTGTATCCTTGCTTCCTTTTTCATGTTCTTTTCCCCCACTGCCCTCCCTCCCTTTTTCTTTTCTCTATTTCCCTTATTCCCCACTTCCTTGCGTCTTTCCTGCCTAGTGTGATTTCTTTCCTCAGTCCTTGCTTCCTTGTGCCCTTCCTTCTTAATTAATAAGGCCATCTCTTTCGTGTGTCTTCCTTTCCTTGTGCCCTGCTCAATGAATCCTTTCTTCCTATTTTCTCATCCTTCTTATCCACCTCCTCCTCCATCCTTCTCCACTTTTGTTATTTCCTTACATGTGTTTCATTTATCCACTAAAAAACCTAGAATTCGAGTATGCCTCTTTTTTTGCGCAAAATATTAAAAGCTACCACATGTGTAAGAGGTCAAAGGTGTATTCACAGCCTCCGTTTTGGTACTTATTCAATAAACTTTAAAAGTGGAATTCTTAGATAATTGGGCTGTGCCGCTGATCTGCCGGAAGCCAAAGTTTATAGAAAAGTCTTCCGCGCTTGAATCTGTTCAGGCAAATGCAGCATATGGTAAAAGAGAGAGGCATGTTCGGTGAGGTGGCAGGCGATGCAATGAAATAAATATCACGTTCAACAATTTAAAAACAAAAAGCAGAAGGGGATCGACAGCGTGAATCTGACTTGCCCCCCTGACTCTTGAACTAATGACACAGTCGACGGGGAACATTCCTGTTATTTTTATTTTTTCAGCAGCACAGAGGAGTGGAAAGGCTTTAAACGCAGCACTCCAGGGCGATGAGCTCACTCGTTTTTTCCCCTTGTATGCCCCTTACATGCTTTCAGTTTAAACTCACAAGCTCACATGAATACAGGCTGACTCATCACACAGATTTACATGCCTTTGACATCAATATAGTTTAACAAATGAGATTAAGTTCTTACGCGCAACGTCTACGAATCCTTGTGCCTGTTTACCGGAGTAATTTACATAGAGCTAAGTGAAACTGGCACAGGGTTAAAATATACTGAATGTGACTCACAAATCCATAGAGTAAAAATAGATGTGAAAAGGTCTGCTTCTAACTCATGCTGTATGCCATTTACTGATCAAATTTATGCACTGCGCTCTGGGTGGGATTTAATGTTAAATTCTTTACTGCCGAGGTAATCAAATATGAAAAGTGCCGGGCTTTAGAGCACCTTATCGCGAAGACGAGATATTCAAGGATCACTTATTCAATGGTGTTCACGGACTAAGGATAGCTCTCTAACCATTTTATGTGCATCTTCCCCTTAGCTGGAATTTAAACTGAGATACCAGAAAATGAACATTCGAAGTTACACAGATCAATAGTTTTATGTTAAAATAACTCCATAGCTAACCTGACTGGATATCAGTGGGCAAAACCATGGAGAAAACTAAAACGCATGTCTGCAGTTTCTGCTGGTTCTCTGATTTACTGTCAAGTGCAGGGCACACACTTATTGGTGATGTATGGGAAGTACTACACAGGAAAAAGTAGTTACAATCCAAAGGTAAATTGTTTTTTTCAATTTTTGTTTTACTTGGATCTTGGGGCTTTGTAAAGACCAAACCAAAACCAAAAACTGGAAGGCAGAAAAATACATTCAGCAGCATTGATAGCTTAGATACTCTGGCTCGGTGAAACAGCTGCTAGCTGAAAGTACTGCCAAATCGACTTCATAAGCTTTTAACATTGGGTGGTATTTGAAGAATTAAGTAAAACACAGAACAGAGTAAAAGATGAACTTCTTCAGGAAAAGCCCATGTTGACTGAGTGTGACAGACCACAATAGGGAAAGTGCCAGTTTCTCACCACATGATGAGCCCTCCTTCACAACAAAAAACATCTATGGAGAGATGTTGACTGTATTTTTGTTTAAGATATGCTGGCATGTTTAGTCAAAAAAAAATAATTCATGTATGCCAGTTTTTAAAACCGCATTTAGAATGTTTAATCTCTGTTCTTGCTTCTGACTCCCTCGCCGTCTTTAGCTTCTGTTCTGACAAACAAGGCTATTAGAATTCACTAGTACCAGACAGCACACAGCCTTTCTGTGGCTAACACAAAGACAGGAGGAAACAGACACAAAGCAAATCAATACAGAAATATTTCTCCTTCCTGCTGCGCAAACTGTCTGATGCGCCACGGAACAGTAGCTTTCATCATCCGGCTCGACTTTCGAGCACAAGTTATACTTAAATCTGCTTTCTGGCAACAGAGTAATCAAATCAAGGCTTAATTTGGATTTGGATGATTTAAGGAAGCAGGGATACTGTGTGCGTGTGTGCGTGTGTGTGTGTGTGTGTGATGCTTCCCGAGACAAAATGTTGAAGAAAAAGCATTTTCTTCCAACCACTGGAGGGGAAGACTCAGGGGATCTGCGAGCTGACTCAGTCTCTGAAATGCACCGACTATATTCTCCCAAGGGGCACCATCTCCTCCACAAAAGCTTCCTTCTGAGCTCCACAAGTTCCAGGGGATTGCTAACCCGCACCCCCGGGTGATATCACAGAACGGGCCCCCGAGAACACACTGACAGCCTGATGAGGGAGTGTGACAGTTCAGAGGAGAAATAAATAAATAATACAAAACAACAAAAGAAATTTCTCTTTACCTGTCTGCCTCCTTGATTCCTGGGTTGTCTATTTTTGTCTCTTCTCACACAAGCTAAGCCTAAACATATGTAGGTAGACGTACACGCACTCTCTCCAACCCTGTAACTTATATCAAACTATAGCTGAAAGTTGAATACAAGAACTTGAAAACATCTATTTTTTTTTCTCCCCCCCTATAAAATATGCAACCTCAGAATGACTGGCGGTTCATGAAGAGGAACACAACCACACACAGGAAACACGGGTGCCTCTCCGCTGCCGCAGTGTTGTCAACCAGTGGATGAGCTGTAATTACATGGGTTTTATTGTAGGTTGAGACTCGAGTGGCATATACAGACATGCCGCGTTAGATGATACAAGTTAGTTAACTCGAGCAAAACGTGTTTTGATCAGGGAAATGTGGTTTAAATTTGAAAAGTACTCAGTTTTCCTTTTAAAAGAGCTCAGCATTTATCCAGCATTTCTCACCCAACTCCATATGCAGTCAACTTCTTGAGAAGGTCTAGACTAGACATTTAAAGGCTATTGGTTTTAGTTAAACCTTAGTTTAAAATTTTGGCCCAGTTTCAACCATTTAAACCATTCTTTAATACAATTGTTTGTAAACTGGCAGGAAATAGAGTAGACACGGGACTATAGGCTCTCAAAATGGTGCCAGACAAAGTAACCACCCACCTTGTATCATATTTTGGTCATTGCTATTCTTTTTAAAGATTTTGCAGTAAAATCTTTTAGGATAAGTATTTTAACCTGAGCAACTGTTCCGAACATGTCGTTAGCAAGCGAACAAAAACTTTGCCTCCGGACATTTTACATGCACTACTGAAGAATTGAAATACTTGTTTATAAATGAAGTTCTCAGATGATCTGAAAAACCACACAAACCACATATACATGCCTTGTTAAGCAGAATACATTTTCTTTCTATGCTCACTTGCTGCTGCAAGATACGCAGGTCAGACTGTAGTGTTACGTAGCTGCTTTCATTGTTAATGCATTTCATGACACACAGAGCTTTGAGTGTTGCTGCAATCCTTTACTAAATTAGTAATGCTTTAGCTTTACCTACCTGAAATTATGTAAGTTATACAGATAATACCTACTGGGAATACAAATTCCTGAGGCCTGACGACACTGAAAACTGGTTTAATTGAGCTGAGTGGACTGGTTCAAGTCTACATTAAAATGTGTTAAAGCATCTAAATAAGGTTGATTTATTCTAGTGCTGTTCACATTGTATATGAACAATATAAGTAGATTCTGTGTTAGTATAATTGGCCAACATTACAAAGACGGACAGAAAGAAAAGCTAGCCTGCTGGGAAGTCATAAGGAAGATACTCTAACTGCTGCTTCTTTGAGCCTACAATCAGCAGTGGTGAGTGTTTTATGACCCTCACATTTTTGGAAGCGTCACGTCAGACATACTTGTCTCAGAAGTCCAGATAAAAAGTGAGCAGCCCAGCAGAACAGAGCAGATGAAAGCACTATGGCACATTAACCCACTGGTAGTAAAATGTAAGAGTATAACATGAAACAACTCAGTCTGTCTTCTAGAACTTTTCTCTGAAACTCCATTGGCCCGTAGACCTACCACAGGCAGTATGTGGGTCAGCTTAATTGAAAGCAACTATTGTTTTGATGTGGAATTGAACTTTGTAATTTCAAGGAACCAAATCAGACAAAAATCTGGCATTATCTCCGAGCTATCCCAAAAATAGACACCGTATGGCTCGGGCATTAGGTAGAATGTGCTTCAGCAACTCAACGTCAATACAAATGTGTTTTAGAGACTTTTAACCAAGGCTGCTGTCACACATTAGCTTATAGAGCTAAACCTGTGGCTTATTGCAAAGCTTTTGAGATTAATATCACAGTCTAGGTCGGTTACAACAAATACTAGAAATAAGTTGGATTTCTAGTTCGGTTTACGGTTCTTTTTATGACAGACAAAAAGCCACGACTTTGAAGCCTGGAAACTTACCTTCTTGTGTCGTCAGAGTGTCGCATGATCCAAAACCGATGACCAACAGAGTCAGGGAGGAGCACAGAAGCCACATGGTTTAACCCGTCTGAAAGCAGCGCCGCTTCTTACCTCTTCCTCCCTCAGCCGCCGCCTGACTGGTGAAGAGAAAAGAAGAAAAAAAAGTGAAAGTCAACGATGTCAAATCTTGTTTAGTTTTCTTTTTGTTTTATCCGTCCGTGCCTGCCGACAGAAAGTCTGCAGACAGCTGTGCATTATGCTTGACTCCCAAATAGATGTTGATGTATATTTATGAGTCAGTCACAGTTGATGTGTTAATGATGTGGTATGTTGCAGGCTTTGTTAGTGGCATATGAATTAACCAGAATGGCCCTCATTAAGGAGTGATAACTCCGCAAAAGTCTGATCATAGTCATTATCTTGTCCATCTGGTTGCCCTTTGAATGAGGAGCGCACACACAGAAACGTGCATGTAAATATGGTGGTGTGTGAAGCTAGCGGCGCCCTCACAATTTCCTTAGATTTGTCTTGTTTTTTTTACTTCACACCTCATTGTTTCAGACCATAAAACACATTTATTTTTAGACTGGACAAAGAAAACCAGAGTAAACACAAGAAACTGTTTTAAAATTATGATTTAGTTTGTTGAGGAACTGAAATCTTATCCAAATGTGGCCATATGTTAAAAAAAAAACTAATTGTTCCCTTGTTACATCATAAATTAATTAATTTTTTTAAATTATTCGAAAGATTGTAGTTTGTAAAATTTAACCAAACATGTCTGATGTCACACCTGTAGAGTGAAGAATTTAAGTTTAATTTTAAATGTTTATTTTTAAAAAGCCAGGAGCCTCCAGTCTAAAAAAATCAAGAACATGTGACAAATGCCATTGACATTTTTCTCCATCTGGAAAAGGATACAAAACCATTTTAAGGCTTTGAAACTCTGGAAAACAACGACAGCCATTGTCTGCAAGTGGGTAAAACATGGAATGGTGGTGAAGCTGCCCAAGATCTGCCAACCTACCAAAACTAATTCAAAGGAGGCATCAACAAGTCAATCAGGAAAGCATTTGAAGATAAAAACAGTGATGAACAAGAACAAAAGGGCACACTTCATATTTGCCTAAACACATTCCAGTGTCCCCAAAGGTTTTGAAATTATATTCTATATATATATATATATATATAAACAAACACAGAGGGTTTTGAAGTGGCCTGGTCAAGGTTTTAATGTAAATCCGACTGATGTGATGTTTCGCAATCAATGTCAGTTAGTGCAATTGCTTGATTAAAAGATGCTGCTGTCAAGGTTAATAGGTTTGATGGCAAATACTTTTTACACAGGGCATGAATGACTGCAACAAATTCTTTTGTCCACCAGGAAATAACATTTCCATTTACAGGTTGATTTTAGTGATTAGCCATGTTGTCTTTTTCTGATGTAAAAAAATATATCACAATCTGGAAGATTGGAGAGTGAAGAAACAGCCAAAAACATTAGGAATCTGAAAAGGACCAAAATGTGTTCCCCAGGACTGTTGTCTGTGTACACGTCAATGCACAGCATATAGTACAGCACCCAGATCCTGAGGATGGAAAGACAGCACACAAATTGCAGTAAACAATGAATAAATTAAAACAAAATGGTGGGTCCAGAGTCAAACAGACAGTTGGGCCAGAACACACAAACACATCTGGAGACTGTTCCATCGGAGCCAGGGTTATGGTATACCAGATGCTTCTACGTGGCCAAACAACAAATACACACACACACACACACACACACACACACAAATATGCAGACGGAAAGCATGCCACGTGTAAATAATGATTACATTTTATCTCTGTAATCCTCCCCACTCACTGTTCAGCTCCTAGGTCATAAACACACACAGGAAAGCGAGCACTTAAGCACGCCTTCGCTGTCTCGCATAAGCAGAGCCCAGCCGACCTGCGCTTGTCCTCAGCATGTGTGAAGACCCCATAACTTGGCTCTGTTTACTAGTGCGGGGGGGTGGAGGGGGGCCCTGAAGGCAGTCGTGTAGGCAGACGGTGCACACCTTTTCCATCCGACAGGAGAAACGACCCCCTGCTCCTCCTCCCCACACACACACACACACACACACACACACGTGCGCCAAGGGGTACACAATGTGGCGTTCCTGCAAGACTGCGAATACCATCTTGTGTGACTTGTCTAATTTTGCTCTGAAATATCAAGAATAGCTTGACACGCCATCACTCTGTAATTTAACGGATCTCGGGACCGGTGGTGCGTCTGGTCTCCTTTTTCCACTACTGCTGCTCTGTCAAAATTCCTCGCAAGAGCTTGTATATTCTTGTTGTATCTCTGTTTACCTAGGAGTTCTTTCTTTTGCTGACAACTTGGACACTGTTGGTGAAAGTAGCTGCAAGCGAAAAAAATAAAATGTAAAAAAAAGCAATGAGACACTGAAAACAAGTTTCTTCCTGCACCTGCCTGGGTGGACAGTAAATCAAAAGCCCTCAGACAGCTGTGCTCTGAGAACTCTGGAGCTGTAGCCATTATTACAGGCTTCATGCAGCCTGATCACAATAATAAGAAAGCTCACGGAGAGAATATAATTCATAACCGCATCCGCAGTCTGTAGAAGCCCACATCTGCGGGAAAAGCTCATTTCTATTATTATCTGGCCTAAATCCAAAGCAGTTTAATAGTCTTCCTAATAGGTTTTGCCAGGGATATAGCTCTTCCCCGACACACCAACATCAACACACACTCTTTGGTTGCTGCGCAGATAAAGCCAGGATGGGGTTAAGGCCGCTTGGCCTGCCCAAAGGTCTGGCTACCAGCCCGGTAAGCGGGCGTCCTGAGAGAGATGGAGGTCACTGTGAATGCAGCCAACACAGGGAGGAAAACAATGGCAGATCTCCTACAGCCCTAAAAAAAAAAAAAAAAAAGCTTCACAGCAAGAGCTGAAGGACAGGAGTGATGACCAAGATTCATTATCCACATTCACAGCTCATATAAAGACCTTTTTCTGTTGTATTATTATATCTTATTGGTGTTTGTTTCCAAGATTAAAAGGGGAAGCAGTGACTCGGAAGCTCAATCGGAAGCCAACTTCAGCTCCCTATTACACATTATGTTTAGGAATGGCGTCACGTTGGCTTACAGTAAAATGTGTCAAAAGAACACATTTTAATGCATCTAACGTATGGTGCTTACAGATATTGTATGCCAAAGATGTTTTTTTGATGAAGTTTTCTTTAAAGAAGAAAGCATGAGTTGCGGGCAACCAGCCTAGGCATGCTAATTGCCCACATCTCCCATGCTAATGCTAGCCCAGCCATACAGATAGTAGGGAGAGGAAGTAGCCAATTGCCGAGACATGCTAGTCACTAGCCTCTTTTAATTTAATGCGAGTCATTAGCCACCATCAGCCACTCATTTACCTCTCGCAGTTGCTCAGTTACCATTGCCAGCCTATTATTAATCAGACCCCTAACCGGCTCCAGAATGAATAGCCTCTCGTGACCAGGAAGTAGCCATCGCTCGGTGCTCAGTATCTTAATTTTGTCGCTGATATCGTGCCAAGGTTTTGCTTTCGCCCTTGCTGCACTTAATTCACAAAACAGCTTGCACTGAATACATGGAAGCGGAAAGACCACTATTCAGTCCATCAGATAGGAGATAATACTTCACTCCCAGTGAATGTAGTGATCCAAGAAGACGCTTATGCATTGCTTATTGTTTCTATTATTATCTGGCCTATTATTTTTTTTTTAAAAGCTGGCACTCACAATTTCTTGCAGTTGGTTTTTTGTTTAGATCTGTATTCTCTTTCCATTATAGCTTTAATTTCCTCTAATGCATAGCAGTTTGCTTCCAGTGCTCAATAAAAGTTTTGTCGCATTACTTTATAAGACACTATCTGACAAAGAAAGTCTATTTTCTTTTTATGGGGTGCAGAAACAAAGACTTGACCTTAGAGATTTACACCCTTTGGATTGATGTAGGCCACTTATATTGAAATAATAATGAAAAAGAAAGCCGTTCTTTATTCACGCTGCTTTGCTGGTCAGCTAATAAATGCTTTTCATCTGAACACTTAGGCATGAAAGCAATAATAAAATGCCAATAACATTAACTGGCAAATTCCTAATGAGGCCAAAGTGAGCAACTTCTTAAATACTTCTTGTTTCACACTTTTTAATGGGTCTTTAACCTCCAGTTAAAAATCTAAAACACTCAGACAAACCAAACCTTGAATGGCTAGTTCTACTCTGGAAAGAGTTTATTTAAAACACAGTCTCATTAGTTTTAATCCCATTTTATTATTTTTGTGAAATATTTCACATTAGAATCACCTTAGGATTAAACAACTAAGTCACCTTCTGCTAATAGTTGCAGTCCAATAATTCATTTCTTTCTCTTATAGCAGTCTATAAGTGGAGTAAGGAAAATTCACTTTAAATTATTTTAAGTCAAAGAAGGAACGTATTGTGCTTCTGGTCGATACAAATTTGCACATTGTCTTGACAAAACATCTTAAACTGTTAGAGTGAACAATTTCATGAAGTTAATGTATAAAACAGCTCAAATTACAAAGACAGGAAACAAAGGGATTAAATGACTAGCTTGTAAAGTCTCATTTCATACTCACAAACCCAATTTAATGTATTGTCTGTTTATGTGACTGCTACAACTTCAACAGACAGACGACAGAAAACCAACTGCAAGCCGGTGGCCAGCATTGAGATGCTTCAGGGAATAATCTGCTAAGTGAAGCTGTGGAGTCTGTCAATCTTTTTTTTTTAATTCTAGTTTGACATGTTCCATTTATCTAATACGCTTTCTGACAAAATACATGTCTTAGTTAAGCAGATCACTAAATACAAAGCAGCTGCTGGTGTTTTGACATCCTTGGACTTGCTCGTTTTGCATATGGTGTTTAAATGCTGATCTTACTGTTAGCTGTGACAGTCTATGATGTAAGTCTCACAAGGACTGTGCTGCTTCCTCTATATGCCATTGTGCAAATTACCCCCAAGCCCTTCTTTTCTATGCTTTGTCTGAGTAAATCTGCGTTAGCTTTCTTTTCTAATCGCTTAGTAAAACAGACTGCAACAAAATCTGGCACAAGCAAAACAAACAACAAACCTCATTATGTTGTCTTGTATTTTACTATTTCACACTTCTGTCAAATACTTCACCTAATGCTTTACTAGAGGAACAAACTAGGAGATGAAACAGGAAAGAAAATAACTTCTATAAATTCTGTCAGCACTAACATTGCAATTCATCATCATTTTAGCCGAATTACCAATACGTCAAATCAACTCAGAGTATAAATGCGTTGACCTATTTATACTGACCTAATTGACCTATTTAGTCCTACGGCAAATAAATCTGCATAAAAACATACCTAACGTTTACTGAGGTCCTCAGCTGTTTGTATCGACTCGGCTCTACAGTATAGCGAAAAAGTTTCTTCATTTATCGAAAAAAATACTCTATCCAAAACAACCGTTTGTTCCACCCTCGGTAGGAACAACTGCTATCAAGTATGTGATAAAAGGCAATGAATTATTAGGGATGTTTTTTAGTTTTTTTTTTTTGTTGATGTTGTTGGTCTTTTCATGAAAAGCCAAAGTAACATCAAATCAAAGGATCTCATTTAGATTTATGTCTAGACCTGTTCAAGGCCACTCCAAAACCTTCACCCATCTCCCTTTGAAAACGGCTTTTTTTTTGGATGTACTTAGGTTGTCTTTGATATTAAAATCTGCTTGATGATTTGATCCTGATGTGGCATGATGAGTCAGTCTGGTATAAATGCCATGTTGGACACCATATCTGTTACTGTTCTGGAAAATAGAAAGATATTCCATCATTCATAGCATGAATATGGAAGAGGGCAAAGTGAGGTAGAAATACAAAACTATATTTGAGTGAACTTCAAAGATACTGACTTTTCAAGCACATGACAAGGATTTTAATTAATACAATTTCAGCCTCAAAGTGGGACTTAGGTCTTTTAAGATTAAGGAGTGAATTGTACAGTGATGGGAAGAAAAAAAAAGAACCTTGATCTTAAAATCCATTGTTGCATTTTACCAGTAATTACATTAAATTCTAGATTTGCAATCTTTTAATCAATATCAACTTTCTGCCTCTCAATGCACTCTGTCCAATGTCCTTTGAGAATTCTAAAGATTGGAGTACAATTTTAACATGGCAACGAGCAGAGGTCAAGGTAAGTTCAAGGCAAGATACACGTTGTCTTTATCCACTTTTGAGTCTGAGGAAACCAACTTAGTTAAGAGTTAAGAGAATCATGATCCAAGCCAGAAAGTTCCAGAATTTGAAACTCAATCTGAATTTCAAATTCCATCCAATCAAACTGTAAGGGATGGGAATGATCCACTATTCCAGCCAAAAAACTTGACTGGAGGGCTGAGCATTTGATGCAGCTGCAGCGGGAAACATATCCAACTGACTTAAAGCCGCAAAAGCCCATCTGATGATTTTTTATTTTATTTTTTTTTTATAAGTTCATGTAAGCATCTGGAAAATACGATGCAATACTCTTCAGGAAGCCTCCTCATGTGCTAGGTAAGTTTGTGCCAAGTGACGTAGCGCATGAGAACACACAGACACACTAATACCTGTTTCAGCTGTAGAAGCAACTGTTGCTGCTCACATTTTCCAGCAGTTGCATGTGCAGAGTCTTTGCTTTGTGTGACCCTGGTTCTCCCCCCTCTCCCTCCATCTGCTCACTTGTCAGTTTGAAAGAAATGTTTCCTCTAGGTGTGCCATTTTCAAACATATCAGTAAAGTGTTCTTACAAGAAAGACTGGAATATTACTTATTTATCCACCGTTTCCTGAAACGCAACATGAAAGAGATCTTTGAATTTAGAACCGCTTTTAATTATTCCGTATGTGTTTTTGACTTTTGCACAGTTTGATAATTTCTGCCAATATCAGTGCATGCTGGTTATTTCTTGTGGAGCCATTTCATCATCTTTTTACTAAATTGTTTGCTTTATTTATTTATTTTTTTCAGATATTCATATCTGTTAGTCGACGCACCGGCATATGCCAACAAATCAATTTCATCTCTCTTCACACCACAAAGCTGAAGTATTTTTTGTTTTGTTTTGCTTTTTACAGATCAAATAGAAAAGAGGTTCTTGTTAGCAGCAGTCATTTTGCTTAACAATGCCTGACAGACAACACAGTTCATTTTTTTGTACTTTGCTGTAAAAGGAAGCAACATGAACATCGAAACTCTTCCTTTATTCAAAAACCCCCTGGACACGCTTCAGGCCTTATCTTTTCTTTTTTCTTTTCAACAACTTTGAACTGCGAGCAAATAAAAGCGAGTAAAGATGCCCCCCCAAACCGTGCAACACATCTCAGATATCCACTGACTCAGAGCAGCAGAAACCCTAAATCTAGAAAAAAGGTTAAAACCCTAAACCCTTTTTTTTCTTTTTTTTGACATTCAGGAGACAGAATGAGGCAAGTTTCTACATGTCTTACCTCCCAGGCAATATTCAAGGCCTTTTATTTGAAACTTGTGAGGGAAGAACAGGCCAGCAGACGTCGTACGTTCTGACTCACATTCATAATTTCCACATCCGCTCAAGGCGGCTCGAAAGTTCCAGTACTAAAGGACAATTTCAATCCAATTGCAAAAGCGATGATGCAAAGTGAAGTCAACTCTGATGACATGACCTGCTTGGCCCTGAGCCAGAGCCATACGTGGTATGATCGGCAGCTTTACCTTTCCTTTAGGTTTCTGATGCTCAAATGCAATGTCTAACAGTGTTCAAAATTGTTGTACAGTCTGGAAGTTAAGAGAAATGTGCAGGACTAATTTTGGGAGTTATGTAAAATGTCTAAAACAGAACTCTTTGGAAAGTGGGGGTGCGTGTACAGAGGGATTTCAAACAAATCTGGGTTGTTTTTTTTGTGTGTGTGTGAGTGTGTGCATGTGTATTTGTCTACAGGAGAACACACAGGATGCGGAGGATCCAGCAACCTCTATAATGTGGAAAGCAGATGTGGTTTCCAGGTTTTGCCTTCCACAGCGTCCTTGGTTCTCCTTTCCGTGTAGAGAGAAAAAAGGTCAAAATTCGAAGAGCCATCTCATTTCTCAGACACGACTAGAAAAGATAAACATGAACTAAATCTGAGGGAAAAAAAAGAAAAAAAGAATCAAGGGATATCAGGAAGCTTTTCCTGCTTCAGGGTGCTGGAAGGAAACCAGGAAGATCTACAGTAACATCTCAGCCTGCAGTGTGAGTGTGTGGGCCTGGCTAAGATATAAAAGGGAAAATCAGCATTGCATTTGCCAACAGCTATACTATTAAAGTGTTTAAAGAAGTACTGTATAAATCCAACACACAAAAAAAAAAAACTTACAACTACCGTGTGTCAGATAATTATCTCCAATGGGAAATGTTTTATTATGCCTCAGTTCCTTCGTTCTCAGTGAAATGTTGCTATTTCGATGACTGGCTGATGCCTAATTTATGTAAAAAAAAAAAAAAGATTCCATGTCATGTACAGTATAAGGCTTATTTAGCGTGTTGCAGTGTTGGACAATTTTCACAACATTTGTTTCTCTGGAACTTTTTCACATTTCATCACTATCTATTTTATCTGATAGATCTAAACCAAGTATAGTTGCCAAACAATAACGCAGAAAGAGAAGGATGCAACATTTTGAACCTTGCCCCCTTTTAATGGCATGCATCTAAATAAAATTATGTTGCCCTCAATAATAATAAGTTAAGAGTACACTTTTATTTATTTAATTTCTATAAATGAAGCTGTGAGCATCTGTAGAAGTTTTTTTTTTTAAGTAGAACATTAACAAACATACAGCATCATAAAGAACAAGAAGCACACAAGACAGGTCAAGAACAAAGTTTAAGGCAAGATTAGGTTATAAATAAACATTTCCAGCTTCATAAAGCCCATGAAGAACTGTTTAATTTGTCATTTACAAAACAAACATAATATGATTCAATTTAAAATGTACCAAGACACCTAAAACTGACAGACCAGGCAAGAAGGGAAGAGGGCCATCTCGTTTGCGAGATCCACAGTTCAGGTGGGACAATCCGTTGACATGGCAACTGTTAGATGTCGTTATTAAGTGGTGAGATGAAAATCAGCATTGAAAAATGGAAACAGGAACACTTTCCAGGTGATAATGAAATTGAACTTTTTGGCCTACGTCCAAAAACAACATTCAGATAAAACTGCACATCCCCCTTCATAGGACCATCCCTATGGTGACACAGGCAGGTGGCAGTATCATAATGTGGGGATAAAACTAAATGCAGGTCAATCCTGGAAGAAAACCTGTCAAGAGGGTACAAACCACACCAAACCTCCAATCATTTCCCTGTGTGGGAAGTCTTTAAAATTGATGTGCTCTGTTGAATCCACAGCCTTCCAACTCTAATTACACGATTTAGCATGGTTCAGATTTTTATTTGTAAAATACACCTCTTCCCTTCACAGTTGTGGACAAAATTATTTTCAGTTAAGTCTGTTAGAGACCACCAGAGAAAGTTACTGATCTATGTGGCTGCAGCGCGACCAAGCAGGGAATGAGTTAAATGAATGAAGGCACAGTCGAGGTTGGATCGAGCTTTGCAAACTGTTGCTCTGCGCTACTGTCAATGCAAAAACATCATTTTCCTTCTGCTTGAACAAAAACTTCTCTTAAAGTAAATAAAACCAAACCAAAACAAAAAAGCTTACCTTCAACAGCTGATTAATCCACAACTTTGTGATTACATGAATCCGACATAACCCCCCCCTTCCTCTTTTTTCCTAGACTCTTCCTTCACAAAGAAAGGACAGAGGAGAAAAAGTTGCTCCGGGATTGTCTGTGTCCAACTTTCCCCTCCCTCTTTCTCCCCTCCCGTTTCTGCACAGTCTACCTCCCCTGTGTGCAGTTTCTTATTACTTTTTTTCCCCTCTCAGTCTCTCTTCCCCCCTCTCTCCCCTCCATATTTTTCCAGCACCCCTTCGTCTCTCTCTCTGTCTCCTTCTCTCTCTCTCTTTCTCTGTGTTTCTCTCTCTCTCGTATCTCGATGGGAGATCCCGGTGTTAAACGTGCGGTGACATCACCTTGTCCAGAATGCTGGAAAATGAGCCCAGGGGCATCACTTTAATCTCCTCATCGAGCTGTTCCGGGTCTCTACCCCCTCTTTACCCTCTCCTCCTCAACCCCCTTCTTCACCTCTTGCTGTGTGATTCATGGCATACCGGAGGGGAAAAGGGAGACTCGCTTCCATTTTGCCTGGGTGAAAGCTGTATTACAGCAGGAAATACAGATTACCATGGTCCTTGTGAAAGGATTTTACTCCATTAAGGTTAATGAACTTACTTATCACATTATCCCGTGATTGGAGGTCAGGCCAACAGCTCCTATATTGTGATACCGCTTGGATATTACATCCTTTGCGTTGCCGCTCCGGTGGGATCGATCCAAAACACACCTCTAAACAGCTGCATAAATTTTGACTCTTATTGTCAGAAAGCAAATAGTTCAAGAGGTGAATAAATATCAGGTTTACAGTTGATTTATGTACGCCTCCACGCCGTAGCGGCCGAGTAGGTACAGAGAAGTGTTCTGTTCTTCAGTAGATTAATTTTGCTCTTCTTTGTTAAGAGGTCAGCTTCCCTTGTCCGCCCACTGTCTTTCACTTTCTTATTAGCCCTGACCTCTGAAACATGTCCAAGTGGCATCCCTGTGTTCAAGTTCATTAACGATTTTTACAGCCGTCTCGTAGTGCTGTGGTCAAATTGGAGTAAGGAGGTTTTGGAAACACTGGTGACAACTCAGTCAATGGAACATCTGGAAACTGCATGCACTTTTGCATGCAAGAAAAAAAAAAGAATGTCACAAATGTTTTCCATCCATTGGATTTTACACATTTTCTCATCCTGTAATCAAGAACTGCTGCATACATGCTACACAAATCTTGCCTTTATTGAAGTGTGGCAATAATAATAATAAAAAAAGCTATTGTTGAAAGAAAAACAAACTAAGAAATTTACTTTAAAGGTGCAGTAAGTAACTTTTATATGTAAAAAAAGAATGTATGTATTTATTTGCTAAAACTGTGAATGCGTAGCAGAATATGAGACAGATAAACTTTGAAAAGATTGAGCACCTCCACCTGCTAATACCAGTGCTACTACTGCCATCTGAAAAAAAATGCCCCGCTTCCGGTCAAAAACCACTCATCAGTCAGGAGGAGGGTCTACGCGATGTCAGTAATGCTCGTTCATACGCTGCTCAATGTGTTAATAGCTGAGAAGCAACTTACCATCACAGGAAAACCATTTATTTAGCACAGCAGAGAAACAAGGGGGAGTGAAGGTGGAATGAGCAGCGCATACACAAGCATAGCAGACACTAATCCTCCTAAAGGCTCTGATTGGTAGTTTCTAGTTAACGCTGGGTGCTGTGGGAAAATTCAGAGGAGCTCGATGTTTTTCACAATTTACCCTTGTCATACCATACTCTAGCAACATAGTGATCGTTTCAACAAATATGTAAAGAAACACTTTCTTTTAAGTAGCAAATACGTGGAAGAACGTGTTCTTTACAGATGAGACCAAAATGTACGAGTTTGGCCAATATTCAAAATGCTACTTATGGAGAAAAAAAAAATACTTCAAATCTCTCTGAATAGCACAGTATGGTGCGAGACCCACAGTTTACCGAGATGGATGGAACCGGTGTGGCAGAGAGACAAGACAGACGGCACCTGAGGTGAGGGATGGTTGATGATCAGAAGTTATCATATTGTGACAATAAAGGAGCGATGCCTGAGCAGAGAGCAGATGGGTGGGTCTTTTTGGAGAATTGCTTTGGCACAAGAGGTCTTATTTTACCGTGATCTGACAGGAAGAGAAGAGAGAAAATGAGGGGTGGGGGGAGGAACATGCGGCAAAGGGGCAGAAGCTGGGAGTCGATTTCGGGAAGGCTGCATCAAAGTCTATAGCGTCTGCAGCACACACTCTAACCGCTGTGTTTTTTAGAGCAAAATTGGACACTGAACACACCACTTTAAGATTCAGATCTATTTCTGTCCTAAATGGGCAATTGATGCTACAGCAAGTACAAAAATTAAAAGGCAAAGTATAAATGTTTAACAATAAAACATACCAAAAAGGACATCAAATACAAATCAATACATAATGGGAAGAGTACAGCAGTGTGTGTCATTGTTGACCGACGGTTGCTACAAACACCAGCAATCGGGTGCGAGTCCCCCTACCTTGACCTGCATTAAAAAGAGAAATTGCTGCAGTAACAAAAGAGTGCTTGTACCTGTTACTTTTTATACTAAGAAGTCTGAGCCAGAGGCCAGAAGGCAGAAACTGTAACTCGGAATGTAAAGATTGAGAGATGTTGGCAAGAATGGCATTAGTTTTCCTTATGATCTCTTTATTGAACAGTTCAGTAAGTGAGAATTGTTCAACTCCTAAAGTCTTATTACTCGTATTTATTGCTCTGGTAAGGGCATTTTTTGACCTAATCATAATATTTCCAAACCAACAGAGGAGAGAAAAAGTCAGTACAGATTCAACATATAACCTATAAAATAGGATCATGATTCACATACCAACATGAAAATTTGCTAGCTTTATTTCACTAAACAATCTTTGCCTGACCTTTTTCTGCAGGGAAATTTTAACTCTATCCAAAATAGTCCCAACATATTTGTGGGTTTCTACTGACTCCACTGTCTGACTTTTAATTACTGTTTGATTTGTGTTATGGGGTTTTTGTCTAAAATCAATGCGCATGTCCTTTGTTTTCTGTACATTTAACAAAAGAAAAGCATCATCACACCAGTCAACAAATTCATTGACCACAGGGTCATGGGCATGTTCATCATCAAGTGGAGGACTAACAATCACCAGATCATCTGCACATTTTAACATTTTGATGCTGGCTGCGACAATCGTCTGTGTACAAAATGAAACGAAGAGGGCAAAGGACAAAGCCTTGAGGGGACCTGATAGACAGTGACATAACTGTGGACATGCATCCATTCACTCTCACTTTCTGCATTCTGCATGTAAAAACAGAGAAAGAAAAAAAAATCAAGAATCCAGCCCACCTCATTGAAATCTAAATGAAAATTGCTAATAAATTTAACAATCACAATATGATGCTGGATTGTGTTAAAAGCCGGTGAGAAGTCTACAAATAACAACTTGGCATGATTTTTGTTACCTTCAAGATGTTTACTCATCTTTTTGCACACGTTTGTGACTGTGTGTTGTTGAAAGAATGTGAGACTGACGAGGGAAAACAATGTCTTCAGTCAGAGGCTTCTTCAAATTCACTGTAATACAGACGGCTACAAGAGGCCATCACTATCTTCAATAACTCTTGAAAGAATCTGAATTAATATGAGTTACAACAACATTTAATTTCCTTTTGGGATCAATAAAGTATTTTTGAATTTGAATACAAGACGCACCACTTTGAACTAAGTAAAGCTTTGCGGGAGAGAGGCTTTAGGTCAAAATGGGTAATGCGATTATTCTGCATTATGTAATATGAACTAGAATAATCACATGTGTTAACACTAACAGTCCTACACATTAAGGCTAAAGGTGCAGCCATAACATGCCTACACATGTAGGCATTTTATGCCTACATTTTATGCATTTTATGCCTACATGTGTAGGGCATAACCCTTCATTTATTTATTATCTACATTTCTTTTTATCCTCTGACTTTTTCTCAACACAGTGTTCTCACCATGCAGTTCTGCTTGCTGCACAACTGACACTTCCTCATAAAAGACAATTTGGTCGATGATATCACTTAAAACCTACTTAACAATGATGAATTAAAGTAGGTCCACCTGAGCCAAACCAGACAGCCACCTGACAGACATTAGCTCTGTATTCATCATTTACTCTAATTGCGCATCTTTCAACATTACATGAGATGACTCGCCAAACACCTGGGCTATGACCTGAGGTGACCAACCAGTGCTAACCTGACCACTTCTTTTAGTTCTTTCCCCACTGATGTGCTTTTTTTGAAAAAATGTTCTTTGACTATTTGTCTGACAACTTTAAGTTTGAATTTTGCAGGAAAATTCATCAGCAGATCAAGATACAGAAGGGTGCAGGACGTACGTTGTCCTCACTGTGTGTGGTGAAAAGTTGGATCTTCATCTATGTTTGTCGTGGGGCTGGTTATGTTAAGCTTAATTAATGACACTACAGCTCTGACTGAGGACAAACAAGCTTACATGAGTGGATGCTTTACCTGAATGGCATTTTTTATCTTTAATGTTTTTAAGGGCAGCTAATAGAAGGGTGTTTAACATTATAATGCAGGCTGTGATGTATTCCTTCTGATACTTATAATAATAATAATAATAATAATAATTTGTTAACAAGGAATTTTTTTGTCTCCAAAAAGAAAAAAAAGGCATTAAAATTGATGGTTAGATTGCAGGATGGTTAGTCGTTTGTGTGCCTGATTTTATGTATTCGAGAGAAAAACAGAGAAGGGAGAGATTATTCATTGGCATAAAAATGTTTATAATAGCACTTTTCTAGAAGTGACGCAATGAATGTCCCTACAGAATATTCTCAGTTTTTATTTTAAAGAAGCAATTAACCTTTGTATAACTTTTTTTGTTGTAGCATATACTGTTGATTAGCATGACAATTTTACCTGCTTAGTTTTCACATGCCAGTTGCATAGAAAATTGTACAATTGAGGCATTCTGCTCTTTATAGACAATCATAACAAGCTGATATTAGTTGTTTTTTGAAGAAATGTTAACAGCACTAATTAACATCAGTGCTGAACAGCTGCTCTAAAACTTTTTAGCAGTTTTGAAAATGAAACATTTTAACGCCTTCGCCTTTGAGATGGAATTTGTCTGTCAATGAGTTGAGAGAAAAGCATAAAAGATCACTTTCTCTTGCATTGCAAAAAAAAAGATTAATCCAAAGTAATGCCAAAGTAAGACATAACTTTTGAGATTTTAAAATTGTACCTATCTAAAACTTTTTCTTTCTTTCTCAGTGCTGGTAACCAATCCACAGTGTGATGGTTAGTAGCACAGCGGTAAGTTTGGCCAGCATAGGTGTGCATGTGCCTGTCAATAGGTCTCAAATTATATTTTTCCTTCTGCGCTGCCAAAACACATTCCTCGTAAGTTCCTTTGATTTGGTAAAACAGAGGCGACTTGTGCCATTTGATGAGGAGCGTATAGACTTACGTGAGCTGGCCTTCTGATACACTAACATGTAAAACTTTGCTTCGAGGTGCATCTCTTATTTTCAGCCCCGACAAACAGCCTTTAATCATGGTCGAGTTTCCAGCTCCAGCCACATCCACCTACTCCTGTCTGCCATCATCAATAAACGTCATGATTATGAAGGAGACACAATCCATACTAAAGTTTTTATCTGCTATGCGAGTCAGATAGGCAGAGACAAAACGCTGTAATAATTACCAGACCTTTCCTTTAAAGTTGCTCTGAGTGCTGCAGTGCCACAGAGGGAGAAGAAAAGAAAGAACCGACAAGAAAGACACAATTATTTTGAAGGCTTCTGTATTATACATGAACGGGTGCCGTTTCCGAGGCCTCCAGAGAGCCTCACACGGTTAACAGATTTGTCTTCTCTGCCGATTCCTCGCAACGCAACGTACACGAAAACCGGGTCATGAAGTTACGTGTGACTACAGGAATGATGTAACTGCTCCAGTTCACATGCATGTGAGCCATTCACATCTTTGCCAGGTGGGACTAAATTGCAGTGACAAGCCTGAGAGACGCAATCATAAAAGGCTCAATCATAACAAAATGAAAAAAAAAAAAAGGAAAACAGAAGACAATAAAACAAAGTAATAGACTGCTGTGAAGGATCAACACAGGAGATATAATCATGCGAGTCAGACCCTCGGGGGAAGATGGGGTTCCGACAAAATTGGCCTCGCTTCAAAACATGCTCTGTGCCATTGTTAAACAAATTGACACAGAACATACGGCTCCCAGGCAGAGACGGGATAGAATTGCTCTAGCTCTTCACAGGATCCGTGTGTGTGTATGTTGGCTCGTTGCAGGTGTGTAGGTGATGCGTGATCTATTAAGGTCGCTGATGCTCTGCTCGGTGGGTGAGATTGGCGGAACTCCAGATTTAGGCTAGCGAACGTCTCGGGAAAAGGAGGATCAATGGGCACGTCAGCCGCCAACGTATGGCGGTCCACAAACGTCCCTTGATTTACGAGACGCGAGGTTTCTGTTTAACCAGCTCCGTCCTGTCAGCACTCAAAGTCCTGTCACGCCATCTGTTCACCTAAAGTTCTGCACCTCACCTCCATGGAGGAAGTGGTAATGTGGGTGCATTAGCAAACAGGAAACTTAGTAAAATTAAGAAAATCTTCTCAATTTCAGGGTTATTTTTAAATGTAAATGAGATAAAAGTTAATGCAGTCTTGTTTGACTGAGGAGCTCCAGGCAGTTAAACCCTAATAATTCAGTTTCCTGTAAGACATTAAGGGGAATGCGCCTGTTGCCACATGATTTCAGCTAGTCTCTTCCTTATTTCACTTTTCAATACTTTTTGGAATTTTTTATATTTCGTCACCTTTTCATCTGAACAGTGGCGTTCATTCTATAAAGCCAATACCTGTAGAGCTACCTTTCAGTGTAATACTGGTTTTAAGTATTGTGGGGTTTGTCTCTACTAGCTTCTCAGCTCAGGTCCTCGAAACCAAGATCAAGGTTTATTCTTTTGGCCTGGAAGTATAGGTACTGAATTCACAACCAACAACCTGTATTTTTTGGATTCTTCTCTCCAGGGACATGGAGCGGTTTTCCTCGACCAGCGAAAGAATGCTTCAGGTCGTCAGTTTTGTACAGAGCACATGTACTGTATTTATACGGAGCTCAAGTTACACAACTGCATCACATTTCTACATTCGTACGTGTTGAATTTTGTGTTTTGTAACATGACAGATGTGAAACAGTTTAGCGGTTTGAACTCGCCGACATGATACAAGATCTATTCAAGATTTCTTATACAGAGTCTAACCTACACTACGTATTATGCACTACATACCCAAGTCCAGTCCTGAAGAGCTAATATCTTACAACCACTGGATGCAAACCTTGTTCAGCAAACCTGAATTAAATGGCTGAATCCATTTACCACCTTGTCATTGACACCTTGCCTAGTCATGAGCCATCCAGTTGAATTAGGGGTGTGGGATGCATCCAAGAGTTACAAGATAGTATCTCTTGAGGACTGGACTTGGGCCCCCCCCTCTACATCCATAGTCATGTCCATGATTGCCCATTCTCTTTTCTCCCCTCCCCTTGTTCCTGGTTCCTCAACTCCTTCCCACCCTCAGTGACCATGTGAGGCGCAGGGACTCAATTGATGCTGGCAGCGTCTTTATTGGCTCAGTTATTTCCACTCTATGCTCCCGTGCTCCCCTAAGAGGATGAAGGATTGGGGAGTAAGGGAACCCGGATGAAGTAGCGGGGGAGGTCTGGCGGAGGAAAGTAGGCTTTGGGAAGGTGATTCAAGCTTGTTTAGGCATAGATGAGGTAGAGCACAGAGAAAAGAAAGCAAGAAAATGGACGAGACACAAGGTTTCACACACACGCACATGCACCTGAGCGGGAAAAGATGCTGGGAGTGTGTGCAGCGAGTTCCCTGAGTCTTCAGCTCATCCGGAGGAGTGGATTCCATTTCAAGCATGAGCGGCGATATAAATCAGTCAATCAATACAAAAAGAGATAGCCACAAATTCTTATACATGGGCAACCGCACAAAACAAAACCCCGACGCACAGCCGTGACTCAGGAAGAGGAACTCCTGTTTAGATAGTCATTAAAAGGTTCAGTACTCTTGTGTGTCCCTGCAAATTGACTTTATTCTCAACACCAGCTCTTGTTGGCTGCTAATGTGACCAGTGAATCAGCTAAGCATGAATTAAAGTGTATGCGTGTGTGTGTGTATGTGTATGTGCGTGCACGTGCACGAGTGTTCCCAGAGTTTCTGAGTTTGCTAGTTTGCGTTATGGCTGCAATAAGCAATACGCTGCAGAATGAAGTCAAACTGCCAGACGTTGAGGTGAAACACTCTCCCATCGCTCGCGCCGAAGTTACAGCCCATCCGAGAGCCCTAGGCACGTGTCAAGTTTAAGACTAAAGCGAGGAGCTGCAGTTTGTTACAAAGTCTAATTTGCCTGTTGCGGCGTTGAGGAGAGACACAAAAATAGAGCGCTATTAAAAGGAAGAATGGGATCAATTAGGAAAAGAGTGAAAGATGGTCACAGAGAGAGAAAAGAAAACAACAAAAAAGAGGAGGTGGAAAGGAGATTAAGTCTGCCACATCACGCAGCATGCTGACGAGCATGTGGAGCCCATTTCTCGAGCTGACACATATTTCAACATTGCTTGTTTTCCTTTTTTATTCCTGCCCCCCTCTTCTTCCTCCATCCACTCAGCCTTTCCATTCAGACCACAGGTTCGAAAGGAAGAGAAGGGAGTTGGGTCCATGGGATATGCTGACACAGGCTAATAAGAATCAAGAGGGGGGGAAAAAAAAGGAGAAAGAAACAAACAGGGAGAAGAGATGGAGCAGGAAATACAGTAGCTGAAGCAGTAGTTTTCCATTAGAACCTGGAAAGAGTTGGCACAGACGTTTAAATTTGCAGCCAGGGTGCATGTAACGTCCCATGATCACAGCGCCACGTTACTCAAAAGCCGATGGAATCTTCGCTGATGCCAGAGTTTTCTTTCTTGCCAAGTTTTCCCAACACGCTGTAAAAATGTAACCCAGATTCCCACAGCCCACAAGTCCAATGAACTTTTCCATAAAAAAGGGCCATCAAAAAAAGACTCTTTTGTTCAAACAATTTTGTTTTATGTTAGGTTCACACCCTCACATTACCTTGATAGCTGTTGTATTCTGAGTTTTCATTCACTGTTTTTACATGCAAATGAAGGATATGAAGGACGTTTGGTTCGTGTGGACATTTTATCCGCTTTAGTCACATCATGGTATCCTGTCCAAATGCTTACATGAACACACCCGTGCAGAGTAAGCAAACAAGCCTTTACTTGAGCCTGAGACTTCTTGTTAGTTTTGTGATGTGCAGAACAGAAATTGCTGACTGACTCAACTCTAGAGTGCAAAAATTTACATTGCATACAGTTGAGTTCCTCGCATGTATCTATAATTAAAATAGTACAAATTTAGTTCATAAATATCAACAGCTACATGAAGCCTCAACAAGACAACCACCTTGACCACCTTGTGCTCCTCATAATGTCCATGACAAAAATTGATTGTTGGATTCGAGTTATTCTTTTCCTGACTCACAGACTCTCCAATACCATGTCCAATTTGGGAAACTAGATTCTAATTCTACTACTACAATTCAGTGGTAAATTGAGATGATTTAGTTCACCAAGGTCTAACCAATATAAGATAATCATGTGCCCTTACACACGGTATGCAGAAAGGTCCATATCTCGATTTGGTCGTTTGCTATTTATTTACCCACAGCCAAGACAGCCAATCTAGTTGGTCCAATCTTGGCTAAAGCTATTAATAAGTACCAGAATAGATTAACAAAATTAAGAATTTTACAATCAAAATTACCACATCAGAGTTCTACTCGATTATCTTGAGTTAATAGGCAAACAGCTCTCATTATTTGTCAGTTATTTTATGAATACCAGCTTGCTGAGGCCTGGAATTATAGAACTGATGAAGAAATGAATTCACTTACTAGCATCCTCATATAGAGTAAACACAAACAACACCTCTCCACAAATGCTACAGAAATGCACAACTTTCTTGAGTTTGGTGTTTAATTAGTTGTGTTTTTTTTAATCCTCTTCTGATTCCACAGAAAATGAAACTTAGAAATTTTACTACCGTTAAAATGTCTCTCCTTCGAGAACCCGAGATGCAATTTGATGTTAACTGATGTATTATCGAGGATGTTCCTGGGCAGCAGAGCGGCTCCATCAAAAAAACAAGACCCCTCTGTGAGATCTCAGGAAATGATGTTTTTTAGTTCGATGGCTGGAGTCAGCCAAAAGAGCATTAAAACTTGGCCAAGGTCGACTGTTGACACTTGCCTCCTAATTGCTCCGGGGGCTGTATTGGGCCTGAAATCTGCTTCCAAATGCAAAACTGCACTTTAAGAGATTAAAGAGGCACACCTGGAATACATATTACCACTTAGCATCACCCAAGACTTCTCCCTCTGTTCATCTGCTTTGGAAGGTTTATCCGTGCAACAGTATGGGTATGCACGTCCGCAGCCTAACCCATATTCTCATAAGAGAGTTACAGAGTAAATGCCTTGGCTTGCAAAAGCAACAACGGAAGCCAAGCGACACCACCACATAGGAGAATTTTACAAGGAGCACGAAGATGATACGTCTTTGAGTGTTGGTGCATTTAATTACAGGAGGTCATAAAGCATAAACAAAACACCTACCACAGCAAGTGTCCAACTGAATCAATAGCAGTTTGCATTATGTGGCCGATACAGTCGCACACATGCATGCTTTCACTCAAACACAGACAGGGTGTTTATAACCAAATCAATATGAGCAACGTCGGGAATGTGTGGCTCGACTGTAACTTCGGAGCCGCTTCTGCCGCGTGCCCGTTTGTTATTTCTACTTCATTAAGCACACAGCGTGGGCATTAAAGTGCATTTTACTGCCTATAAAGCACGTGGGAAGATGAACTCTGTGGAAAACTAATGCAGTTCTAATGTACTACTACTGTTGCCGCTGGTGCTGATCCGGTAGTAGCTCAATCCTGGTACCTGTTCCCAGAACATCGCCGGGGAGCGGAAATGTAAATAAGCCCTGAACTGGAGGCTTTTTGGCTAATCGAAGTGTCTGCCAGGTAAACGGAGCGCACCAGGAGTTCAGGATGCTTCTGACAGCCAATGGTGGCAGGTTTAATCAAAGTGTTGGCTCATTAACATAGGCCGCAGACAGTGGCCCCGTCCTGTCGCTTCCAGGCTCGTTATCGCATCAGCGATCCACTGCAGCCTCGGCTAATTGGCCTCACCACACAATAGAACTTCAAGCATTTTGAGCGATCATTAGATCTGGCTTGTTTGCAGGGCTGGCTAGAACTTTAGCAGTCGGTCTAAAATTGCAAAGCATCAAATGACTGCAGGTTCACCTCATTTCGGCTCCCCAGTGACGGATTTTGACCAATCGGAAAAGTTTAAGTTGGAGAGTTGAGCAATATGAACAGCAGGTGGTCAGCCTGTCCTCCTCCTCCTCCTCCTTCAAAAAATATAAAACAATAAAAACTTATAGGCTACTGTGATTCAATGACTGCAGTATAAAGAAGGCCAACAGGATATTGTGACTCCGTCCTTGGAGAAGTTCAAGTGGAGCGAGTGAGGGAACATTTTTAAAAGTATTTGTTCTATATTCATGATTATCACTTTACCAAGTGAAATATAACACTGTAAGTGAGTACTGCAGTCTATCTTATATTTCATTTGTCTTGGGAGTGACCTTAGAGTGACTTCTAGACAGAATTTGGTATGTGTTAGTTCCAACTTGGAAAACCAGTGGGTTTTGTGTTGCCAAATACAAATACAGCAATGCTAAATGAGGAACTTGTCTGACAAACTGGCAAGATTCAAGTTACGAAGAAGCTTAAATTACACCCTGCTGCTTACTCTGTATCTAAATGAGACAAAGTAGTAGCATGCTAGAACACCACACTAGATTAATATTGTCAGCAGATGTAAAGTCAAAATGGCATCATAGTTGGAGTACAAATTATTTGGCTGTGCTAATGAATGACACAGGATTTAAGTTAGTAAACAATAATAAATAAGTTAATCTGAAGAGGCCTCATAGTGTAAGACTGCTGATCATTTGAAGTAAATATCTTCTGTATAGCAAGAGAGAAGAATATTAGACTTCAGTCAACCAGCTAAATGACAAAGAGCAGCAATATATTGGGAATATGATTTGCTATGTTAAGTCACAATCCACACAACTTAGAAAAATACAGCTCACTGAGGCACTTTCTCTGGCATATCATTTAAAACGACTTAACTCCAGCCTAGAAACGGTATGATGTAAAATTTCATCAGCTTCAAAGCCATAACTTCTTCGAACTCTCAGCGTACTTTTATGACAGTAACCAGTCCTTGTCCACAAACATATTACCAGAATTTACACTAAAAGACTATCAAGTTTATTCCAGTGTTTAACAATCCCCTTTCCTTTCTGAATCATGTGGCTCAATGTACTCCAACAAAAAACGCCCTTTCTAAATTAACCTAAATTTTATCACAACTAACCATCTGCGGTTCATCAAAGCGTATTTAAATTCCTAAAGCACCAAACAAATCTCCCACCGGCTGTGTGCAGAAGAAAACGTAATACTTCCATACCTCATTGCATTACCAGCTACAACAACAGCCCCCTCTCCTCACATAAAGAAGCCTCACCCTCCTGCTGGAGGAACATTTTACAAGACGAGCGATGTCCGAGATCCGATTGGTCTAGCGGCTGATGTGATATACCGCCAAGATAATGTGAGGTGTTGCTGCGTCCTTTCATTTCTTTTAAGGCGTAACAGACAATATTTCAAACCGAGTTAGGCAGACCATCATGGCTGGTACTGTTTCTATCTTGTGCACTGCTGGGTATATGTCATCATTGCAAAATCTATCTTGTACTGGATACACTCACTTACCTATGTCTTTAGGTCTTCATTTCCCAAGTAGATGAACAGAAAAACATAACACTATTGGATCTGTTGCCTTTCTCTGTTTTCAGTTGTCATGAGTTACACTGGTGGTCCGATGTAACTCCACAAATTCAAAATGTCACAGTAAGAAATTAAGAAAATGCCAGCTAAAACACTGACCGTGCCACTTTGATTTCACTTCTCCATTAAATATAGCTGTATCCAAAACACAACAATGAACTAAGTAACAGATTCTCACTTGGACCACTCCTTATAGAGAACTTGATTACCACAACCACACTGGACAATCAGGAGACAGCATCTCTGGTCCTTTTGAAATTGAAGAGCTGATCAGAAACAGGTGAGCTGAAAGAGCAGCAGGAGTCGCCGCACCCTTGACGAAAACAGCAGACGAAAACAGAAGGACAAAAACACATCAAGAATACGCCCCAGGATCATGACAGTAATGAAATTTGCAATGAAATTATTTTTTGTCTTTATTAAGATGCTTAAAATGGTGTACACAACAACAGGGCCGTTTTTGTTTAGCTTAATTTGTTAAGTTCATCAACACTCATTTGCCGGAGCTCAGAGACACGTAAAAAGGTCTGGGGAAATAATCGAGCGAAATGAGAATTAGCTAAAACATTTCCTCTTTAATGTGTGCATGAAGTATGTTGTCACGCTGCAATATGCAATGCAACAAACACTGGTGCAGAGTGCCCACTAATTATGAGCGTGCTAAAATATTCTCCAAGTTGACATGCGCTGCATTTCAATTCAGTGCAGTGCATTGAATTGTTAATATGTGGTTTAGGAAGAAAATGTGCTTGAGTTGTAAATATGTTTTTAATGGTATTTTTGCTACATAATTCTGTTCAGTGGATTCCACTCAATGATTGCAATTGTACAAAACTGACAACTGTCTGTATCCCACCGCTGTGCAGTCATGATAATCAGCATAACCAGTTATTCACTACAGCCGAAAGCATTTATTTATTTTTTTTGTAATGGGGTACGGCCTTGACTTTTACGTAGAATGTCACAATCAGCTGAGCTCTTTCCCATGGGAAAACACATAATTTTTCGTGATAATGAGGATTCCAAATGCAGAGGTTGGTGGGGTTTTAAGAATCGCACACATGAGCAAAATGAAACCTGGCATTTGACTAAAGTTTACATTCACACCTGTGTGTGGGCTTTTCTTTCATTGTTACTTCATCAATTAAGCAGATATGTGTGTTATTTGGATACGGAAGCTATAAATGTGAACTTTGAAAATGTTAATGGTCTCTTCACTCAAGTTAAACTGACCATTGTTAGGCAGCAAAAACAGAATAAAACAGAATCACTGAGCCGTCCATCTGGCGAACGCAATCTACAAAACACCAGCAAGGGTAGATGATTGCAACATGTTTTTTATAGCTTAGTGAAAAAAAAAAAAAAAACCTCTCTCCTGGAGGTGGGTATATCATCATCCAAATATACAATACAGACATATTACAAACACATTTAGCAGAGGGCTCTGCAAAGGGTGCAACTTTTTGTAAGTAGCAAGAATTAAACTTTGAGAAAGTTTATGGGCAGAATAATTTACCGGAATGAAACACAGAAAACAAGAAAGTCTTTGGAAAAGTCTCACAATGACTTGTTATTTATTACATATCAAATTAACCAAATAGGAGGCAGAATGATGATATGTTCGTACAGTGCTTCCAGGAACACGGGGTTACTGCTGCATGTTTACGATGTGAGCCGAAAACAGGATCTGAGGTTTGTGAAGTTTAGGTTCGTTTTAAAAAAAAGTGGAGTCGTCAGACAATTCTGTGGGAAAGGTTATTTAATTGTTTTTAAGCAACTCTGCACTTAATGAAAGCAAAACTAACCTTGTAAATACCCACAAAGAAGCTACTACTGTTGAAGGCTTAAAGCATTAATTGTCAGTAAAAGAAGCTGAAACCAATATAGTTCAATATAGTTATTTTTTCCAGTTGCATTTTAGGTTTCTGCAAAACAGAGAGGTTTTGCCTGAGAGTCCTCAAACTAGTGTATTATATTTGAGCAAACATGGTGCTATGAAAAAAATGTGGATTTAAGAAAATCAAATTATGCTCCTTTGATCATGTGACACAAGTGCATCGGGTCAGTCAAACATTTTACTCAGAGTAGATTAAATAGAGAAACAAAAATTGGTGTCAAAAAGTGCTTGTGATTCTATAATAACCTCTGTTTTAAAGAAAAAAATAAAAACTCTCTCATCTTTAAGTCACGCTAACCAGCAAACTGTTACAAACTCTGATCCAGCCTAAGCACTGTCACCTGATCAAAGGAACGAGTTCTAACATTCAACAGGAAAAGAAATTCTTCCATCAATCTGGTTTGATAGATGGAACTATAAATTAGATTTTCTAAATAAAATCTCAAAGCATTTTCATCCTGCCATGAGATGGTGACCTTATGATCAAACTCACTTCAGTTAGACACCATAACAATGATCCAAACTGAAACAGGGAGTACACTTCTGTAAGGCTCAACAGGCCACCTCAGAACTAAGGTTTTGAAGTCAAAGTCTGGGCTCAAATCCAATAGAGATCTGGTAGCAAGATCTTATGGATTCATTTCAATCCCAGAGCCCCTTCGTTTTGTGTAACTGAATTCTCTTGACAGTGTTTGGTCTGAGTTCTTAAGCAAGAATAGAGTTGCATAATTCAAACACATACCTAATACAAAATATTTTTATTAATGTGAGGGAGAAAAAATGCAACCTTTATTTTGCTTTAATGCACTGAGATGAAAAAAAGTGTATTTGAAAAAAATACACTTAAAGTTCTTGGCTTTCCTAAGGTGAAGACAAGCAGCAACAGCATCAGATGGTATTTTCCATTTAGCATCAGTGCCTCTCACACCCTATCTGCCTCTTTCATATGCATCAGTGGTCTTAGCAATTAGTGTATATTAGCCAGACCCCGCTGTGGGGATGCCAGACTCAGCCCAGTCCTTTGTAACAATGAGGTCTGTGGGTAATAGTTTAAGCTTTGAAATCAAAGTGAAGATGTGCTTGTTTCAACAAAGAGACAATATGCATCTTTACAGGGGTGGTCTCAGTGTTTTTCATCTTTTCGTGAGCAGTCAGTTTAGTCTTTTGCATTAGCAAAATAAGGAGAGGTAGTGAAAAGTTGCAAGCCAAACTGAAACTAAAGACATACAGGGTGAACAGTCAGCTGTGCACACCTGAGGACAATTTAGAAAAAACCTTGTATATCACCTGCATGCTTTTGTGAGGTGGAATGAACCTGGAGTACCCAGAGAGAAACCATGCATCCACAGCGAGAATGTGAAAAACTCTATGTAGAAAGACGGCAGGTTAGAATTCAAGCCATGGAACCACATGTAACTGCTCCTTATTCCAATGCGACTTCATTCTCTACATCACTGGTGACAAACTCTGCTCAAAATTCATTGTGGCCTTTTATTCTAGAGTGTTTTTTTTATTATTATTCTTTTCTCGCCACTATTTCATACAAGCCGGTATAATGGAGAGACCAATTGATAACTTTGGTTTCATATATTTGTTAATTAAATACATTCTTTGTTAGACACAACTCTGGATCTCTGCAGCTCCATCAGAGTAACTATGGGCCTCTTGGCAGCTTCTCAGATTCATTTTTTAAGTCCTTGCACTGTCTGCCTGTTTGATATTTTGTGACATGCTCTGCTTTCTAGCACAATGAATTGAACATTGCTCTATGAGCTGTCCAAAGCTTAGGATGTCAATTAACACCTTTAGAGTTAGAAGGGGTTTGTTAAAGATAAAGAACTAGAGTAACACTAAGTGTTGTGATTTCCTTCGCATTTCAGCTCGTAACTTGTTCCTCCAGGACCCTCTAGCATGAATTCAAACTAAAACGGGAAGTTTCTCGATACATTGACTACTTATGGTCTTTATGTGTGGAACACATCTTTAGTAGATCTGGACTATCCCTTTAACAATGCTCTGGAGTTGCTACCTGTCGGTATCCACAGAACCTTGAGCAGGTGGTGTGTGTGCATCTCTTTGCCTTCCAAGGTGTGACAGGCAGGTGCAGCTTTCTAAGCTGGAGCTCATCAAGGCTTATCAGGAGGAAGTAGGAGAGGAGCTGGTTCCCTGAGGCAGACACTGGAAGTGTTTTGCTCACATGAGTGGTAATCAGGCTCACATTCTTGCTGTGTTTTGGCTCCTTCAAGCGCTGGTACTTACCCAACTTGTTTCCTCCTTGTTAGAAACCAGATCCCTCCATAGCTGTCCATTGTCTGGGCTCCGATGATCAGTTATTTATTTATTTTTCAGCTCCAAGCGTCTGTGGATCCTGCCTGGATTTTCTTTCCACCATCACTTCACTCACCTGCCTGTCTATTGCCCACCAACCTGGAAGGAGACAATTAAAAATTTCTAAACATGATACCACCTTAAGAGAACTCCTCTAACCCCCCCCCCCCCCTTCCCCACCACCACAAAAAAAAAAACTGACTACATGCCTGTAAATGAGATATTGACTGCTTTTAACTACCCAACAACTCACTGAAACATATCAATTGAGAGTAACAAGTTAGGTCCATAACAACCTACAGACGTTCAGGCGTCCTCTGTCAAGCGCTTTCAGCCTTTAATAGTCTTAGAGGGTTTTGAGTTGACCTATACACTATGGAAAAGATATAGTCGCTATCATCGCCTGAAATCAATGATGGTGCCGAGCGGAGAACAGGAAGAGCAAATAGAGAAAGGGGGGAGAGAACAAAAAGAGAGACATATGGAGAAAGAGACTGTTCCACATCAACTCCTAAGCTGATCGATTCCGTGCTAACAGGGCCTAGTAGCATTGATTGGTGTGTAAGTAGCTTCCTCACTGTGTCTTAGACCGAAGCCCACACCAGCAGTCCAGCAATGGGACACCCGAGACACGGTCAAAGTTGTTTTTCATACTTGTTGTGGCTTGCTTCATAGTGATGTAATCGACATTTGCAAATATGAACGGGAGACACCTTTTCCTGACATGCATGACACAGAGTGTGCCATCTACAGAGTGAATAACACGCTACAACAAACAAGAGACTGCCTTGGGGAAGGGCTATTTTTCTCTAGAGTTTTGACCTACACAAATCGTTTGTGTTTTCGTCCTCAAGGCTGCGTTTGCGTGAACACTAACAGGGACGAGCGTGTAAGTTCTCAGCTGGAACGTCCAAAAGAGCCTTGAGGGAGCACGGAGATCTGCGAGTGAGGAAACAAAAGCGAGTAGAGGGTGAACGGAAACAAAAGGAAGATGGGGAGGGGTGCAGGGTGGTGACGAAAAAGAATGCAAGGCAGGCCTCCAAAGATTAGTGCATGAAGGTGGTCTCGGCTGCGCAGCTAATTATGCATGACATTACTGAATAAGCTGTTCCACTTGCTACGTTTTATTAATGTGAGTGAGAGGGTGCATGCCTTAATTCATTATTCATTGATTTTAATGGATTTTTTTCACAGTAGAACGACAGCGAAGAGGCAGAGAATCTGTCCTCTGCCACCAATACTGGCTTTCAGGAGATCCGATACCTGAGGATCGACTGATTAGCGTTGACTGACGACATCACCTTTGAAATCAAAAATTACCGAAAAAAAAAAAAAAAAGGTTTTACTTGGATGACTTGTTGCTACCACAAATACATTTCTGTGGTTAAAGGAGTGAAAAAAAATGTTTTTACCTCATTTGTCAATTTGGCATGTTTCTTGAAGACATTTCACTTCTCAGCTGAAAAGCTTTGTCAGTTCTAGACATTTTTAGAAATAAGTTCATAAAGTCTAGTTAGGACAATCACACTGATAGACCAATTAAGGTCAGTAGTGGGGTAATTAGAATAAGTGAGTCACTGCTCTTATTCTCTACTCAACTCAACGTTCATATTCCTAATGATGGCATGTGATCTGCTTTGGTCACATGAGCCAACAAAATGTCAATTGTGAAAAAAAAATTCAGAGAGAAAAGTCAGTGCGGCAAGGGTAGGTGTTAGAAAGATGAAATCAGAGGACACTGTTTGGTGTTTTTTTTTTTTTAATTTTTAGTCTTTTTTTTGTCTACCCAGCACTATACATTTACATGTTTGTTTGCAGGAACTATCGTCCAGTTTCTTTAGCTGTTACATGAGTAGCACTTTCAAAGCTATAATCCCTGGAGTCCTTTTTTAGATTTATATTTACCTGCCCATCTATCTATTGGGGTCCACTTAACAGAGATCAAAGGGTAACAGGTCAAGAAGTTAAAGCAAAAATATTTCCTAATGCCCAAACATATTTCCCAAATAGAATCAAGGTTTCATGAATCTTAAACTTTGTTTCAAAGAACCTCTGTTCAAGTTAGAATTTTCCAGGTTGGGTTTAATCAAAGGAAATATTGTAAATGCTGAACAAAACCTTAAATTGACTAGATTCATATGGTACTTCTTTTGGGCAAATGAACCACTCAAATCACTTTACACTAGAGCTACATTCACATACTGTACATACTATATACGGCAGGAGGAACTCATGACTTTCAGATTGAAGGATGATTCGTACAACCTCAGTCCAAGTCACAGTTGTCCCTCCTCTCTAAAGATTATCAAAAAGAATCAAGAATACATCTGATAAGTTGACGCTAACCTTAGTGAAATGACTGGCTAGCCCTGGATGACCCTTTAGATCCAAAAATCTTAATTATAGCTTAAGCTAGCTCACCACACAGTCACATGCTGACAGCAGTTAAAAATCACTGCCCGTGATAGATACAGTTTTGATGAGATCCATTGTTAAGTTTTATTATTGCAAGGTCTTGGACCATTTATCCCTAATCAGGGCTCTTATTATGTTTTCAACTCATGATGTAAGCATTGTCACAAACAATCAACAATGCTTGGAATCATAAAATGATAATTAGTGGTAAGGACGGGTCTTGTAAACCTTTATGAATCAATTTTTGTCATTTTTTTGTTTGTTTTTATGTTTTGGTTAAATTCATAAACTCACTAGCAATAGATGTGCTCATGATATGTTGTCTTTGGATATTTAAACATAAGGCTATTTGTTCCTGCCATCGTCCATAAATTTTGGAAACTGCATTTTTTTATGAATGCTATATTTTCTTTTTTTAAACAGAAACTTTGGTAGCTCTAAGGAAAAATGTAAAGGCGGCTTCAGCAAAGAACCGTTTGTTCCTTACAAAGAATAATTTGTTTGCAATAATGTTTGTTTGTTTCCTTCGCTCACACAAATGTTGGCATTGCGTTCTACAAAAATGTGAGAAATTCTTCTACACAGCAGAAGATTTCACCGAGCAAAAACTTTCATAGTTGTATAATTAAAAAGCTCTCTCAAATATTCAGTTTCAGAGAAAAAAAAATATGCGCGGATGTACATAAATTTCACTCACAAATCGCAGTTCCGTTAAGACTACGAATGCGTACACTGCAAATGTATGAACTCCTTAAGTGAAGCCCCACTCTAAAGGGTGAGCACTGGGATCAGCTGTTGCTGTGCATCTCCGGGTTGCCAGTGTGAATTAGAGAGAAGACCGCTCTGCCTCCTCTAAATGTTTCATGATGTTTACCAGCCTGTTTGTTCTGAGAGCAGATCAAGGGCGGACCACTCCCTCTGGCACCCACCAAAGGGGAAACGAAGCAGGGGTGTGGGTAGGAGGGGGGGTGGGCATAAGGGGAATGATGGAAGGAAGCAGAATGGATGAAGACGTGAAGTAAGTTTCAGTCTGGACTGATCGATGCTTAGATGGGTAAAGTCGGACAAAGTTGACACTTGGATTCCACCGGCACTGATTTGCATCTAATTTAGAAAAATAAGCAAGTTCAATGTTAGAAAACAACATACTGACAACCGAACGCACTAAAGATAACACAATATTCAATGCATGGTTTATTCATTACTTCTACATTCTGCCAGAGCACTGAGTCTAAAGTTCAGTTTCTTTTGATTCATTTCAACATCTGAAGAAACTTGTCTTCCTTTAAAGCCATGGAGTCCGATAATCATGACTCAAAGAGAAAAGAAGTTTGATTTATTTTAAAAATGAGGTAAAATCTAGAATAGCAAAATGAGAAAACTGAACACAACTGAGGTACTTGAAATAATATTACCGTATGTAAACTCATCCATCCACTCACTGTCCTGAGATTTGGTCAAAGTAGTAACAGGCAAAAGAGGGACATCCAGACATTCCTCTAGTTCATTTGTGAGGTTCCCATAACAATACCTGACCAGAGGCAAATAAATTATATATATATATATATATATATATATATATATATATATATATATATATATATATATATATATATATATATATAAATAAAATAAAAATCCCCTTCTCACCCTCTGCGGGTGGTCTCTCTCTCTCTTTCATCCTCTGAGCTCGGGTCCTCTACCAGAGGCCTGGGAGCTTGAGGGTTCTGCGCAGTATCTTGGCTGTGCCTAGTACTGCACATTTCTGGACTGAGATGTCTGATGTTGTTCCTGGGATCTGTTTTAGCCACTGCTCCAGTTTGGGGGTGACTGCCCCGAGGGCCCCGATGACCACAGGCACCACTGTGGTCTTCACCTTCCAGTTCTTTTCCAGTTCCTCCCTGAGGCCCTGGTATTTCTCCAGTTTCTCATGCTCCTTTTTCCTGATATTGTAGTCACTTGGTATTGCTACATCCACCACAACGGCTTTCCTCTGTTCTTTATCCACCACCACAATGTCCGGTTGGTATATATATATATATATATATATATATATATGTATAGATAGATAGATAGATAGATAGATAGATAGATAGATAGATAGATAGATAGATAGATAGATAGATAGATAGATAGATAGATAGATAGATAGATAGATAGATAGATAGATAGATAGATAGATAGTATATACACATAATCCTTCCAGCAGATCCTGGGTCTACCAAGCATTTCAAAAATAGTCTCAAAACTGAATTAGATGTTTGAACATTTTAAGTATGCGTAGGAACCTCAAGTATAAAGATTTCAAGGAGGTAGGAAAGTATTTATAACATAGAAGAACAACAGGCGGATTTTACAATGGTCTCCTACTTCCCGTCTCAAACTGCAAGTGAGCTATTACTGAATATTGAAGAAAAAAATTATGTTCCAAGAGTTTTCCTTTAAACTCTGAAAATGTACCACATCTCAATACCTGTCGAAAATGAATTCAAGGGTGTGAAAGGTAAACAGTGCAGACGTTCTAAAGATCTTAAGCTTATAACAAGAAACAAAGAGGCCAGTTGGACAGTATGGACATTAATCATTTGCCAGGATGCGCGTGCAGCGCAGGTGGCAGCCTACAGCTCTGATATGAAACGATAAAAGGGGGGAAAGCCTTATTATTACTGAGCCTCCAGCCGTCCGGCTTATTCTCTTCTTTCGTCTATTCTTTAACTGCAACTCAGGGCAAATATTTCCTTGTTAACGTACCATGTTTCATCTTTCTCAGCCCCACCCCCGCAGCTATGCTCCCTGCGTGTCTCTCCGTCCCTTAGCTTCTCTGACGGGTTTTAAGACGATAATTGACATTCTCAGACAAGATCAGAGCTAACCTGAAAGTCAAGCAGGGGGAACGTTTAAGGGTGGAGGCGAAACTCACAATGCCCCCACTGTTCCGCTGGTAATTACACTCGGGGGTACGGAGATTGGCCGCCGCTTATTGAATTCATATCAAATGGGAGGGAAAAAAAAAAGAAAAAGAAAGTGGGCTAAGAATGTGAGAATGCACGAATAGCCCCCTTCACTTTCCTTTCCTGGTCAAGTTTTTATGATTGCTTTGTGATATACATACGGGTAGATTTGTGTTTGCCTGTTTCTGATTTCTTTTCGTCATCCCGCCCTGTAATATACTACTTTACCTTTGGCCACTGCCGTTATTTGCAGATGTGTGTTTCTGTCTTTTAAAGGTTAACACCACCCCCCAAATTTACAGCTTACTTAAGTGCTGCCTCGCCCACTAGTTTTTAAACCATGTTTGCAGATTTTTTGTTTCAGAACATTTTTTTCTCAAGCGTTTTGGCTAATATTTCACTTTGCCAGATGTACTGCCGCAGTTTGTCCTCGCTCCAAGAATTTCCACCGGCCGCCACATGGGGGCGACATGACCATGCGCTTCTGTGTCATCGCCTCATCTGCAACAGCGGCTCCAAAGCTTCCTGTTGCACCTCGCACACATTCGGCTCAGTCTCTGTAGCTGTACCCATCTCACAGGCTCCCTACCCTCCTTCTCCTCCAATAACTCGTTGTTTCTCTCAATCTTCTCCTTCTCGACTGCCCCCCACCACCCGCCCTCCCTAACCCTACCCTTTCCCGGCCCCGCACTCCTTAAATCAGCTGCGATAAAAACACATGCCGGATTGAAATGTCAAAAGCGTATCTCAAACTGCCAGAACATTAACCTGTTCACCCTTAGGTGCCATACTTTCCCCAGAGGTAAGGGTTGGGGGTTGGGGGTAGGAGGGTGTGGAGACTGAAACCGAGTTGCTTGTGGAGGCGGGCAAGGGGTAGTTGGTGCATGCAGTAGAAGAGGATGCGGTGGAAGGGAATGAAAGGGCGGCAGGGTGAAATGCCCATGATTGAGAGCCCCCCCATGGGTTACAGAGAGCAGGGAGATATATTGGTGGGGGTGGGGTGAGCGTGGGGCATGGGAGGCAGGCTGCATAAGCAAAGTAGACAGAATATACTCCAGCTGAGATGAAATAAGAGAGAGGGAATGAAAGCAGTAAAACAAGAGAGAAAAGAATATGGTAGATGAAAAGAAGAAGCAAGAGTGTCAAATGAGCAGAAGATGCAAAGTTAAAGAAACCTAAAGGAAGATAGAGGGAGAGGTGGGAGGTGAGTGGACACTAAAACAGAGGTAAGGAGGAGTAAACTTCGAAAGGTAAAGCTGGCCAAGTCAGGTAATGTATGGCTGTGGCGACTAGGGCCGAGCACTGACCCAGGAAGAGAATGTGAGAAACAGCGAGAGCAGATATGCGCTACATCTCAGAGGGGGTGATTTGGTTGATAATAGGCTGATAAAAACAGCCGCCTACACGCAATATCTGTCATAAATCTTGCATTGTTACTCCCTTTCTTTTTTATCTTGACGGCAGCGGGGTTTTTTTCTTCTTCTTACGCAGGCATTTCTCCGGGCTACAGCTTTGCAATGTGGCCAGTACAGCGGTTGTAGAGCGAGCGAGCCAGGGAATGCAATTTTAAAATAAAGTACTGAGGGTTGGGGGACTGGAAAAATAACAAAGGAGGAGTGTGTGTTGCCCTGACAGAGCTGGCAATCCTGTTGTCTCAGAGAAGAAAATAAGCAGATAAGGCTGTGATACGAGAGGAGGGAAAGCTTGAGAAGTCTTTGTAAAAAGGTTAGGAGGGACAAAAAAAGCACTGAGAGGCAATTCCTGGCTCTGACATGGAAACTTTACACACTGTCATACCTGTGGGTTAGCAGAGCTACATGCATTGAGGCTTTTCACATTTCTGCCACACTTCACCTGTCCTCCTCTTCATTTCTACCTATTGCGTGAATCTGATTCAACTCTTTTCTGTCGCCACTCGCCTTTTCTTCTTCCTGCCTATCTCTTCTATGCTTCCATGTCTCTTCTCCCTTGACATGGCCATAAATCACAAGGACTGAGAGGGTCCTGTTTGCATTGGGGGTGGGGGGTAATTACATGTACCGTATGTAAGCTTTCAGGCCATGATGAATTAGCTGCCCTAACTAGGCCACTCCTGACTGACACAGATGGCACAAGAATCAGCCTCCACTAGGTCCATTACTTACTGGAACAGGGTAAAGGAAGATTAAAAAAATAAATAAAAACAAGAACACACAGAAAGAGAGAGAGAGAGACAAAGAGAGCCTGAAGCTGTAGATAGTTTACTGTTTGCTGCTCAGTTGTAACTCTCTGATCCTAAAGTTACACTTAACAACCAACAGCCAATGGATGCACATTTATTTCTATGCTGTAGCTTCATGAGAAGCATCAATGTTCCCAAATTGCAGAATTTATCCTCCAGTTGCTCAACAAACCATTGCATTGCACACTTATTTCAACACATAAATGCTCTGCCTGTGTTCAGGTATGGAACAACGCCATATTTGTTTTTGGTACATACTGGCCTTTACAAATACTGTCCATTACCGTTGTACCCCGTATTATTGCCTGATATTAATACCCATTCTTCTTTGCAAAACAGTTTAAGGGCAGTCAGATTTAAGGTAGAGAGCACCTGTAAACTGCAATTTGCAGTTCTTGAAGTGGATTGTAAACTAAATTTACACCTAGACTTTGATCTAAGCCAATCCGCTGGAGCTCTACTGTTTAGTGTCGTTATCCCCTGGGGGGTGAACCTATGCATAGTCTGAAATATTCTGGAGACTCTTAACATAACAATGAATGAACAATTAGTCAATATCACTGATTATTTAAATTGAAACAAAATTATACTGACAATATCTTCTTTGTAGCGCAATGATATTAGCTTGATTTGGATTTTAATTTTTGACCACTGGGAGTTTTCTTCAGAATATTCTTGCTGACCTAGCAGTAATCTAGTAACATTTCTAAGACGGTCTGTCTTCTTGAATCTGTTTCTCATTCCCAAAGATGTTCTTAACATCTATTTGTTGCTGTTGATTCTTGAATTCACAACTTCTCATTTTGCTATCCACACATAAATGACTTTTGTGCTGGAAAGATTAAGACAATTAAAGAAACTCTAGGTGGTCTGTTTGGGCGTAACTGTGTTGGGAGCGGTTAGGATGGAAACATCAAAAGGCTGGCTGTGTTATTGAGTTGTCAGCTTACCACAGGTTAACTTATTAAATTTTAGAGTGTCTGCATGTTTAGAGCTGTAGAGTTCTGCTGTTACCAGCTGGACGTGTTTTGTGTTTCAACGTGTGACAGTTGGGAATATGAGCACATGGTGTGTGTCTGTGCGTTTGTTTGTAAGACCTTCTGGGGACCATTTTCCTGACACATGCTACGTTGTGGGGACCCACTGCTGCTTGTGGGGACCAGAGATTGGTAAGGTAATGGTAATGGTAAGGGTAAGGGTAAGGGTAAGGGCTAGGCTGTAGAAATGAATGGAAGTCAATGGAAAGTCCCCACAAAGATAGCCATACAAACATGTGTGTGTGTGTATGCATGTGTGTGTGGGTGTGTAGGTGTGTGTGTGTATGTGTGTTGGAAGGGGCAGTTGAACTTTCTGAATTCTCTTATTTTCAAAACTATTTTGTTTTCCTAATTACATGATTTCTGAAATGGATTTGTTGCACTGGATTTTTTGTTGTTTTTTTATTTTAACCATTTAAAGTACTATCAATGTCACTTCCAATTAAATTTTAAATATCGTCTTTGCAAAGCAAAAAAAAAAAAAATAATTGAACAAACATCTGCAGTGATTTCATTTGAGATTCCATTGTTCCCCAAAAGAATTACATAAAAAAATATCTGCTATATTATGATTTCTTTTTTAAAGATCCCTAATAGAGGTTTTAGTAAAGAACAATTTTGAACCCAACTCATCTCCTTCAAAGGAAACATTTCCAGTTATGTGTGGACATGAAAAACATCCTGAGCACAATGTGATACATCCACCAACATGCAGCCAAGAAGAAAAGGTCTCCAGTCTGCCTGCAATGGGATTTAATCGGAGACGGAAGTAGCCTGACGTAGAACGTCTCGCCTTGACTGCATACCCTCTGCTTAATGCCAGCCATTGTCATTCGTCGGCTGACAAGTGATGTTCAGTATGTTCCAAGCTCTGAGATGGCATGCTCTATCATTTTGTGTCAGCTGGCCGGACAGCACCAGGGTGGAGAGGAAGATGGAATAATGCTCCTGGGCAAAAGAATGTGAAATGTTTAAAAAAAGGGATAGATGAAAAAGAGGCAGTGGAAGGGGAAAATAGAGGAAAATACATTCATCCTCTACTATAGGAATAATCTTTTTTGCCAACTATACCGTTTTTTTTTTTTTTTTTTACCATTGCCCTTGCTCCATGTACATAAGTAATTCCATTTCTTGGAAAGGTGCCCATGAGTATATCTCCACGAGAGAAACATGCAAGGACCTGGAAAACGAGGGAGAGCACGAGGGAAAGTGTCTTTCAGAGGTAGATGGCATCCCCTAATTTGTCTAGGAGACAAAGTACAGGTGCAAACACACACACACGCACACACACACGCGAGCAGACATGCCCAGTTGGACATGTTCCACTGCTGCAGGTTTGAGCTGTATTTATGTCTCTCCTGACGGTCACTATGACAATATGAGTTATTGTGGAGTTTTTTGCTCCAGAAGCAACAACAGCGCAGACATACACACACACCCACACACTGTTTGCCACATGCATACATAAAGCAGACTCACACTGAGGTTGGAATAGTAATATGTTTGGTATTGGTGGCGCTTCTTGCAACTTTTACGACGTCATTTGCAAGGTGTTCGGTCTCTTTCATTTTACCTTGCGGATAGATCTTGCCTTCTTGGCTGTGACACCACTCTTTGCCACTTTTTCACACAGACACAAGCACACACGCCTGCACACACTTCATCTCACTTTCCCGCCGCCTCCTTGTCTCATTGGCACGGACCTCCACCCTCTGTGGAGGTGTGTGCCGATCCAGCTGGTGTGTGTCATGCTCTGCCGCCGCGTGTCGCTCGGTAATGGCCTCAGTGGCCTGAGAGAGCAGCTGGAGACGCACAAACACCCGCGTGCGCAGGCAAGACGGAAAGTCTTTCCAGAGACTCACAATTTGCCGTCCTCATCACCATATCGCATGTCTCTCAGAGAGCACAGGGAGGTGGGGAGTAAATGTGTGCTGTTGTTTCGCCCTGGAGCGTCATCCAAGCACCTTGGAATTGCTCTCAGTGTGATGACCACTGGCTCATTTCCATTTCCGTTTCCATTAAAGCAGAAATGCCATGGGAATGGCTGCTTAAAAACTTACAATTACTGAATCTAGGCCTAAGCTATCATTTGTAACATGACAGTACCAATCGCAGGAACTATCCGTCTGCTCTCACTGGGGAAATAATCTTCCTAAATAATGTGTATGAGAAAAAGGGTGGGGTGGAACTAATGAGCCTGTTCCTCTAAATACAGAATAAAAAGGGTTTTTTTGTTTTATTTTTACAGGATAGGCTTTCAGTGGAGCTTTTGCGCTTGGTTCGAGAAGATGGACCATATAACCATATGACATTCCATTACCCAATTTGGGGGATGTTTGGCATCCTCCTCGAAAACCAGAGACTGAAAGTAATTTTCTGTTATCTAGTCGTAGTTGACTAAGAAGACATTGAGTGACATGACTCATTGTTTGGCTTTTTTTTCTGATAAGCCTTCATGATATGTTAGCTTATAAAGCTCTTTCATAAGAATTGGACACAAAAACAGGCATGTGAAACCTTTTCACATGCCTGTCTTCTTCAACATTGGCTTTCTCGTTGCCACTCCCCCATAAAACTTTGATTAATGAAAAACCCGGGCAACAGTTTTCCTGGTAGTGTCTTTCTTGCAGGCTATTTTTAAAATTATTTTATTTGGAGTGTTATTTTGCCTGTTTTGCTATACTGGTAGCCAGAAATACTGATTAACCGCTGGACAAACCTTCCAGACGCGTGTGTCTGCACTCACTTATTTCATGACAATTATATATATTTTTATTTAATTGCCGTTATCTTTGGTAAAATGAGATTTCAATTAGATTTTTTTGCCAAAAAGCCTAATTTTCTTAATCATGATTGATTTTCAAACCAATTAAAGAGTAAAACATCTCAGATGGTGAGTATCGTATTTTTAAGCACTGAAAATATGAAACAAGATGTTTACTTGTGCACACAGATTGTGATGAAAGAGCCATGAGTATGAACTGGTGAAGCGGTGAACTGAGCTGGAATCAGCAAATCCAGTGCCAAAATGTTTTTGTCAACTCACACCGTTTGGAACATCTCTGAAAGACTGTCCTTACCTGACCATTTAGATATAAATAATATATATTTATATCTAAAAATAACTTGGTGCTTTGTATTATTATACATTTGTGTCGGTGTCAGTATAAAAATTGTCAATTGCTAAATTAACTTTGCAATCTGTATCTTTAAAATATCCCAGCTTTGCAAAGTGTCTCCCGACATTGTTTTTTTATTATTATTATTATTATTTACTTAATTACAACTGGGAAACCCAATTTCATTAAAAAAAATGTTTGTGGTTTCATTTTCTGTCAGCATAATTATTATTTAGGTCTAGTGGGAATTTATCTTGACATCCCCTCCTATATCCCAAGCTAGTTTTAAGTATACTCAGTATGGTCCTACAGGCAGCAGTTTTTTTTATCTTTTCTTTTTTTTTGTGCTTTTTTTTTGTTTTTGTTGGTCTGCTCACACTATGAATTTGTTATTGTAATGTTAGTTGCCAAGCTCTCTCAGAAAGAAAATAAGCTGCCTGTGGCAGGTTCACCTAAAGATTAGCTGGCAACATTACCTGCTGGCCAGGAAAGAAATTCACAGCAGGCCCAATTAAACTGCATTCAGTCTGTAATTTATTGTGTTTTTAAGCGATGAATTAAAATACTGCTAGGGTAAGAGATTTACGGTTTAAAATAGGCTTCAATCAAAATTTGGCAAATGGCTAGGAGCTCATGCACATGGACTGTGACCATGCACATGTAAAAACAGCTTGAATACAGACCTTCGCTTTTCAAGACCTCCTGGGACCCACAAAGCCAAACTTTGTTCTGCGTCACAGGGGTCACGTTGTGTTTGCACGCTACAAAAATAACTCACATTTGATATCCAGGATACTGATGTGTCAGTACAACATGCATTCATCCTTGTGGCTTTTTTTTGTTTGTTTCTCTGGAAATGCTTAAAACTCTCCTTTTTCATCCTTTTTCAGGTGTAATTCTAAATAAACCAACTCATTTTAGCTGGATTTTCAAAGAAAAGGGAGAAAGGAATAAATAAAAAAACAAATTTGGTAGAACAAAATGATTTTTGAAGTGATCCACAATTGAATGTTATTTATGAATAACAGCTTTTAATTACACCAGGAAACACTTCTGGAAAAGCTTGTTGTGGGGTGTCAGAAACGAGGCTCTGACCAATTGTGGAAACCTCAGGATGATCAGTTTGACATTTGCCATGGAACAATGGACCGTATTTTTATCCTTATTATCCGGTCCACATGGATTTTCAGAAGACGCTTTATGCCTCTGTCTTAAGGCATGTTTTTTGGGGAAGCCAGTAAAGTATGTAGTGTGTTGCCTCTAAGGGCTCTCCTGTAGTTGAAAATTCAAAGAATAAGCTGTTTCCATTACTGCATTATCTTCTTAAGTTTTATGACTTGGGAATTCGATTTTTGTTCTTGCAGTGTTGTGTGTATTTTATGTCTTTGTTTTGGGTCTACTGACCGCTGGGATACGCTGCAGTACTCTGCAACCCTGAAAAAGATTTTTTTTTAAATGTACAGAAAATAAATGAATACAATCACTACATAGAAGGTAATAGTTTACTACACGGTGATATCGGAATCATTTGATAGATAATCTGCCTTGGAAAACGATGCTCAAACTGCAGATGAACACCATGTTTCATGAATGAACTTCAGGCCTTTTTTTTGCTGCCTTTCAGCTGTGTTTCAAAGCAGAATCAGAATACATACATATGATGGAGACCAGGGGTTCCATCCCATATTGATTATTGATATTATGTTATTTATTTACAGTTCAAATGTGTTTGTGTTGGTTCTTTGTTTCAGTTACATTGTGACATTTAGTAAACATTCTTTTTGGGTAGGGAGAATGGCCATCTTTCCTGTTCGGAGAATGTGGGGGAAAATGTCAGTTTGTTTCTGATTGGTTTAATTTGGGTTAATTGTTTGAGTACTTGCCTTTCTGGGTGTGTCTCAGCCAGGTGGAGCAGAAATGGAGAGGAATGCTCCTGGAGCATACCATCTTCCATTGAGAGGGGTAATACTCTTAGGGATTTTATTTAGTTACATTTACTTTTTGATTGACCTTAGATTAGTTTAGTTTTAATAATTTGCATGCATGTAAATATTTGTTGGATCATTTGTTTGCTAGGTTTATGTAAATAGTGTTTGTTTCTTGTTTGTCTTTTTTTGATCACCCCTTTACCTGGTGTAAGTGTTGGAACTTGCCTCAGGTATAAATGTAAGCTTCTTTGTTTCACTAAAAAAGAAGGTGTTGGTGTCATGATGACCAGGAGCTTTCAGATAAATCCACCTCAAAGACATTTTGTTGCCTTACTTCCTTCTTTAATGCAGAGCCTCCGCCTGTCAAAGTGGCAATACTCCTCACCTATTAACATGGGCAATGAGGGCAAAAACTGAAAGAAATAAATGCAGGGAAACACAGAGAAGAAGGAACACAGAATATCCAAGTCTGAGCAACTCAGAAGTGAGCAGAGTCCTGATGATATTAAAGGTGAGACGGGTCAGGATCACAGCAGGATATTGAAGCACAGGGTTAGAAATGGGGATCAAAATTACACGTCTGCAGCAAACCTGACTATAGTCATATGAGGCTAAAGTATGGGCTAGGTTGACTGATGTAAAGGGGAATGGAAATCGCATTCATTAAAGGGATTGTTTTGAAGTAGAAATAAAACTGCAAACATATTTGTGCAACATAGTTGTACTTTATTCAAAGACTTCTCTAACTCTGGCAACCGTCTTTCAGCTTGGCCTTTTGGAGAAGGAATTGGATGTTTCCATTGTCTTCCAATTTAAATCTTCCTACAGACAAGCTTTCTGTCTCAGTGGGTGTTAAGCATTGCAATTTCACACCTCTGAAAAGAAAGCATATAAGTAATCAACAGTGTTAAGACATTTTTATTAAAATTTGAAATGGGTTTTTTGCATCTCTCATTTTTCAGTCTCTTTTTTTTTGTCTTCTTTTGAAAAGAGCCTCATCCAATACGTGGCTCGACAGAGTTTGCTGTGATCACTCGTTCTCTCTGTTGAATCTGCAATAAGATTAGTTCATGCAGGTACCAGAAATAAGATTGGCAAAAAAGCCAAAAAAAAAGTGTAATTTAGTAGGTAACTTGTATCCAGAATTGCTATATCCTCATTGCTCTGTACTTTTCTCTGGAACATAAAATGCACTAGTACTTCTGTGTTTGCACATATCGGCACTTGATGAAAAACTAACTTGCTTGAACAAGCTTTGTAAAAATATTTACTTATCTTTAATTGTATAGTAATTCTCAGAAGCTAACCCTGCACAATTTCCCCTGAATTCTTAGAGAAGACTAAAACCTCTGTGAGTTCTTGGTGGTTCATTATGGTACAGGCACAATTCCAGGGTTCTGGATGTAGCATTCAGCAGCCTGAGCAGCAACACCGGCTCGTGGTCTTGAATGGCAATCAAAAATGTTGATATCAGGGCAACCGTGTACCCAGACCAGATTCGGTGCCTTCCAGGTAATTTATTGCAACACTCCTGGCACTCCGTCAGATACCATCTCTGCTCTGCCTTCAACAGAAAGGATCTTGCATATCAGCTAAAACGACCACTTCATGATCTCCCCATCAACAAATGCAAGACAGATTAACTGAAAGATATGCGAGGATATACCGGGCTGCCAAGTAATAGGGTTTGTGACTAGGAACAGGAACAGACACCTCGGAATAGAGAAGTTGTTTGTGGAAGAAGGTAGAACTCTCCGTTGTTCAGGCTGACACTATATCAGTCCCAAGAAGTAGTCTTATAGATTTGCTTGAATTCTGCTGGTGGAACCAACTCAGACATGTTAGGCGACTTCCACACAAGTTTTCAGATCTTAACCACAAGCTTCCATATTTCAAGTAGTGGTCTTTCCTCATGATGCCATCTATTTTATGAAGTGCACCAGGTATTGCTGTAGCAAAAACAGCCCCAAAACATGATTCTACCCCATCCACTCCCATCCTTCAGAGTTGGGACAGTGTTCCTAGCCTTAGAAGAACAGTTTTGTTAGACCACATGATACATTTTCAACAATGAAAATGATCCTATGTGCATTTTCCAGGTGCAAGTAAAGGCTTCCTCCTCACCGAGTGACCTTTCAGCCCGTCTCTGCACCGGACACATTTCACTTTGAACACTGACGTTGTCTAATCGGGTTCCGCAACGTCTTCACAAGGTTAATTGGCACAACACATTCACCTCTGGGACACAGAATCAATATTAGTCAGTCAACCTATCAGATGTTTCCAAGGCTGTGACATCCACATCTGGGCCTCGCTGTGATAGAAGTCTTGCTATATTATTTTTTCAATTAATCTTGTGGTATTTAGAAGATAGAAATATAAATAACTTTGGTAATCTTAATGTATCTAAACTTATTTAACTTTAGACTTTGAGGAAAAGAATGTAAATCTCTTAATTTGGTGAATGTAAAATTTCTGGTTCCAGCTGCTGTATGTGAAATAGAATTTGCTACAGGCAGAAAAACAATCTGCAAGTCAAAAGTGAGCATAGGCTGGTTACAGAGAGACCGAATGTAGTTGGTAGTTTTTGTTTAGGCGTCGTTGAGAACGACGAGGAGGAAGAAAAAACAGAATCAGCAGAAATATGATTTTATAAAAATGATATCCATAAAAAAAAAAAACTCCCATGTTGCTACTGCTAATTGCAAAGAAGTAGTCCCTCCATGCTAAAATTAGGAGATCGCTGTAATTAGGGAAAAATGAGACTTTTAAGTCTTGCAGCCCTTCATGAGACTTTGTGAGAAAGCACTGCTTCTTTGTACAGGTTCATTTTCGCTTCCATCATCACTGTCAGAGGGGATAAAATGAAACAGAGATCAATAGGTCGATAGATGTACGTAAGAAAAGAAAATCACAAAAGCATTTGAGCCACAGAAATGATTGCAAATTACACTTTTCAAATGTAATCTCCTCCATCGCTCAGCTCATCTCCTGAAAGAATATTGCATATACTCGTATGACAAATTTCTCTGCGTATTTAGCGACGGCTCGGCCATTTTTAATACGTGATCAAGCAGATACATATGGACAGACACACACAAAAGAAGAACATTGTATTACAGCAGCTTCAGTGAGTTTTGCTTATGAGACCAATATTTTACACTACCCTCGCTTACACTATGTAGCATTTATTGCAATCACAGCAGAGCCGGTATCCGTTCTTATCACTGGCTCCTTTCTTTGTCATTCAAACCACAGTCTAGGAATATATGATGTTTCGTCTTCCCAGCTCACATTTAAACAAGAGCTGGAGTGATGAGAGGTTTTCTATCTACTTACTGTTCCAAATTGAGGAATCTGCTGCTCGTTTCGAACAGTTATCCAAACTTTAAATAGCGTAGATTACCGGATTATAGCTCCTTGTTTCAAATAGTGGCGTAATGAAAAATTTGGGGTAAAACTGTATTTTTGTAATGATACGTCTTCTATGCATTTAAATGCAGCGCAAAAATGTTTCCACGTACCATAAATAAAATAAAAAAGATAAATAAGCTCATAGTTTGACAAACCTTTTATGTTTGTGCTAGCAGTTATTCCTTTTTCTTTTTTTGCTGAAGGGAACACCATGTCCCCTCCAAAGTGTTGGCTTTGTTGACCATAAGTCTTCTTGGAACTTATTTGGCAGCATTCTTAGACTTATTGTCCATTTGGCAGACCCATTTGTGGCCAAGACATACCTTTCTGGCAGTTGCTCTGAGTTATTCATTCAGTATTTAAACTAAATGTTTTTTTTTCACAATGCTGTCTATTTTCACACACACACACACACACACACACACACACACACACACACACACACACACACACACACACACACACATCCTTGTTTATAGACTTTGCGGGGTCCGAAAGTAGAATGGTGAGTTGCGGGGTCCAACCTTTCTAGACGTCCTAGATCTATGAAAAAAATCAGGCAAGTCCCAAAAAAAAATCTTGATATTAAAAATCACCTTCAATAAACACAATTTGAAACTTTATTTTTCACGTCAGTTTTTTTGGTCACTTGTGGGGCCCGTTTCTAACATTTATGCTTTGCGGAGTCCATGTTACACACATTTCTAACATTTATGCTTTGCGGGGTCCACCTTAGGGCTGCACAGTGGAGCAGTTCTGGGTTCGATTCCCAGCCCTGGTCTTTCTGTGTGGAGTCTCCATGTTCTCCCTGTGCATGGTGGGTTTTCTCCGGGTACTCTGGCTTCCTCCCACATTCCAAAAACATGACTGTCAGGTTAATGGGCCTCTCCAAATTGCCCCTAGGTGTGTGTGTGTGTGTGCATGGTTGTTTGTCCTGTATGTCTGTGTTGTCCTGCGACAGACTGGCGACCTGTCCAGGGTGACCCGCCTCTCGCCCGGAACGTTAGCTAGAGAGGCACCAGCAACCCTCCCGACCCACTAAGGGACAAAGGGTGTAAAGAAAATGGATGGATGGATGGAGTCCATGTTACACACATTTCTAACATTTATGCTTTGAGGGGTCCACCTTTACACACATTTCTAACATTTATGCTTTGCGGGGTCCATGTTACACACATTTCTAACATTTAGGGTTGTGGGGTCCATGTTACACACATTTCTAACATTTATGCTTTGCGGGGTCCATCTTTACACACGAGTTTTTTAGTCTGTTCTGAGGCCTGGTTTTAATATTGAAACCTTAAGAGGCCCAGCTTTACACACATACTTTTTTGGACACTTATGGGACTTGCTTTTAACATTTAACTCTTCTTAGGTTTGCCTTTAAGATTTCCTACCCTAATATTTCAGCAGAGCTCTTTATCTTTAAATTTGGATTTATCAAATGTATCCCCTACCCTAATCAAACCCAAACATGCATTTGTCTGGAATGATAACTTAATGGAAAACCCCCCCTCAAATTTTGTTAGTGTTACTGATACTTTCATCTAAGTAAAGAAACTATCTATACATTAAAATATGCAATTTTTGTAGGCCTGTCTTAATTCACATTCTGGCCCATTTTCCCTGGCAGCAGTCTTCATATGCTTCCATTTTTCAGTCATACTGATTTTAATATTTCAGTATAAAATTTCAATTCTCTATTTTAGCTAAGTATAAAGTACAAATGATTTCCTGGGAATTATTAACTTATGGAGTCAAAATTTTAAATTGACACATTACAAATGTAGCCATTGAATAAATTGAATAAAGGAACTTTATTTTGAGCAGCACATATTTTATTTCAACATTTTAACACAGAATGTGCCATTTAAACATCCTTCTTCCTCATTTATCAATGAACTGAAATATTCTTTGTATATGTGGGAGTAGAAGAGATCACTTCAATGACTTCTGGCATCAGTCCATCTGAAATTATGATTTTGAAGTACAGAAAAGAACAGGTTAAAGTATTCTTATATTTAAATAACTTAAACATGGTGGTATTTAAAAAACACAAATAATAATAATAATATAAAAAGGATATTAATATAAAAAGGAGTACTGACCAATACAGTTTTACAAGCTTACCATGTTTTGGCCAAGCTGTCCAGACTTCCAATTGGCATGGAGGCCAAGAGAAGCTTCTCGCATCTGCTCTTCTGAAATATTGGTTTTAGGAACAGAAAGAAATGTTTAAAGTTGTAATAACCTACAGTGAAATTACCTTAACATTTTATATACAGCTGTCAGGTTGTAAAATACAGTCACCGGCCACTTCATTATGTACACCTGTTCAACTGCTCATTAGTACAAATGTTGAATCAGCCAATCAGATGGCAGCAACTTAACACCTTTTGCATCAAAATGGGGAAGAAATGTGATTTAAATCACTTTGAACACAGCATAGTTGCCACGGGCTGGTCTGAGTATTTCTGAAACTGCTGATCTACAGGGATTTTCACGCACAGCCAGTCATGTCAGCTAAGAACAGGAAACTGAGGCTACAATTCACACAGGCTCACCAAAATTGGACATAGAAGATTGAAAACGTTGCCTGATCTGATGAGTCTGAATTCCTGCTACAGCAGTCGGATGGTAGAGTCAAAATTTGGCGTCAACAAAATGAAAGTGTTGATCCATCCTGCCTGTGTCCAGCCCCAGCTCCAGACGAGTTTAACAGGGGTGGAATCGGCTTATTTTGGGGGGGTAAAATGAATTGTTCCAACAAAAACGAAAATCATAGCAATTATATTACTCAAGTAAACAAAAAAGGTATAGTGATTTGAAACTATTCTAAGTACTTTTTCCCCGAAAAAGGGAATTCAAGAGAATGCAACAAGAACTACCCACTTTTGAATATAGATAACATCAGTAGCCTATACTACTTGTTAACAAGCTTAGGGTGATGCATTGTCATTAGCTAGTCATCTTTTAGCCAGTGGCGAAGCTAGATTTTTAAAGTTGGGGGGAAAGGGGCATCATTATTTCTAACTCAAGGAAATAATGTACAGGAATGATGTACAGAAAAGCAGTGGCGGAGCCAGAGGGGGCATAGGGGTCCAGTGCCCCCCCTGGACCCCTATGCCCCCTCTGGCTCCGCCACTGCTTTTAGCATCCAACAGCTTTACTCAACTCAGTCGGTTAGTTTTAGGGAAAAAATTAATTATTTAAAAATCATACATTGTATTTTTCTGGATTTTTGTTTTAGATTCCATCACTCACAGTTGAAGAGAACCTGTGATAAAAAATTTGTCTTCTACATGCTTTACGAGTGGGAAAACCTGAAAAATCAACAGTGTATCAAATACTTGTTCTCTCCACAGTATATATATATATATATATATATATATATATATATATATATATATATATATATACATATATATATACGAAAAATATATATATGTATATACATATACATATATATACAGTATATATATATATATATATATATATATATATATATATATATATATAGGACCAAGTTAGATTTTTCCTTCCTAAACCAAACAACTGTGAGGAAGTTTTTTCCACTATTCAATTAAATCATCAGTTGAAAAGGTTCATTGTACTTACGAAGATAATCTTTGTCTATTTGTAACATTTGTCAAATTATGTGATCTTAAAAGGGGTAAGAAACACACAAGAAGAGAAAATACTTTTTTAACATGTGTAAAAAGATGTAGTGTACATAAAAGTACAGTGAAAAAGATGTTTCTTGGCTGTGAGGCTGAATTATGTATTACTCTTGTATATCCACAAATGGTGGCTCAGGTAATAAATTCTTTGCTTTTGTCTCATAAATGGTTTCCCATGCAGTCCGACCCAGAAATGTCCCATTTTCAGGTATCTGCTCCTTTTCTTTTCGCCACAATTATTTAAAAATAATTTCTATCTCATCTTTTTTTCCCACTTTCTACATCTGTAGGAAAGACATTTACAGAAAATCTGTCTCTGTGTGTGCAAGACTCCCTGCATTGATTTAAAGGAAACCCATCAATGAGATCTCAGTCCATACTAAGTGACTCCCTAGTGTTGAAGCAATGAGGAGACACAGTGATTGTCCAAGTGTCCTTTGGAGACTCCGAATGGCACACTTGGACAACACCTGTACATCCTCATAAATAAATGTCCAAAATAATATTTATTTTTTGCGCTATTTTGATTATTCTTGAAATCCATGAGGAGAATAAATTATTCAACATATTTATTGTATTTTCCAGTCCATACATTCAACACTCAACGTGTATTTACAAGAAATAAAAATGAAAATTTTTGTTGAAGCAAAATTGTTCAGTTTTTTGTGTTTCAAACACAATAGCTACAAACTACGTACAGTTAGAGAATTTTTGACTGCAGAAATGGAAAGTTTAGCTTGTCTAGTAGTCGATCACTACTGGGTGAGGCGGAGCCACGACTTTAGCATTAGAAGAAAGCAGCTTATGGCCACGACTAACTCCGGGAGCCAAGCTAGTAAAGCCTTTTTCCCATAGTCCAAACGACTGCATTTCTGGCTGCATTTTTACTCCAAAATGCTCCACTCTGCTCCTGGATTACCGTTTAAACTTTTGAGTTTTATGTCAAATCCACATGAATTAAATGACAGAAACTAATTCTCTCACTGCATCTTTGATTCATTTTGTCCAGCTGCAGACGGTTAGACTGTCCAATCAGACTCGGGTATTGTGTAGTTGGTGCTTTTAATCAGTTTTCAGTTAACTAAATTCAAGTCTATGGAACACAAAATGTTACTAAAATCACTCTGTCCGTCTAAAATCTTTCCGAAAATCTTAAAAATGCACTGAATCGTATCAAATTGTATCGCTCAACAAATATCGGGATGCATATCGTATCGTAACCAGAATATCGTATATTGTATCGTGAAATTATTGTATCGCTACACCCCTAACTAAAAGCACAATAAGAAACTTAATCATAGCAAAATGTTACCATATCAGGATCTGCTGTGTTCCTCTCCTGATTCTGTCTGGTATCACACTGCACCACAATGGACACTTTTTTTTTAAATTGGCTGTGTTCATCCTCACTAATATTATTTGAGGATGAATCATGATTCAGCCAAAGTAATGCAATTATGAACTGCAATCTGATTTTTATTGTCAGTGTATTTCTACCTACTGAGCAGTGAAAGTAAATAAGACATGTTACATGTCTTTTGCTTTAAACCCTTAACAGGTGGGACCAAAATCACCAAACATGGCTGAAAAGGCATAGCCAAATTAAATCAGCTGCTGTTTTTGAACTAATTAGAGTACATGCAAAAGCTTGGTCTTTTTAAGACGAAGACAAGCTAAATTTTCCATTTTTGCAGTCAAAAATACTCTAACTGTAAGTGGTTTGTAGCTATTAGGTTTTAAATTAAAAAAAATTGAAGAATTTTGCTTGATTTTTTTTTTTTTCATTTTTATTTCTTGTAAATACAAATTGTGTGTCTAAGGTACAGACTGGAAAATACCATAAATCTGTTGAATAAAGTTTTCTTCTCGTGGATTTTAAGAATAATCAAAATAGCACAAAAAATAATTCAACCTGGAGAGACTCACGCACAAGGAGAGGGAGTGGTATTAGAAAGTTTAAATGACAAATGAAAGTCTTTGGCGCTCGGACCCAGGAGGAAGACATTGCGCTGAAAACCGCTGTCAGAGAGAATGAGCCGCTGAGTATGAAAATTAGCGATGTCTTCCCCCCCAAAAATAAACTAAGGGGACCAAGCCAGTGCCAAAGACACAAGGGGAACTGAAGAGAGGGGTCACGTATGCTTGCTAAGGAAATTACTCTGCATGATTAAAGATGGAGGGATGGAATACGAGATTTTATGAAGGTGAGAAAATTATCTGAAATTGAGAGAAGACTAGAAGCAGAAAGATAGAGGATGCGAACGAAGCGCCAAGAAGTAAAGGGGAAGCTCCCGAGAAGTCGGAAGAGAAGAATGTGGGAGCTGTGAAGATATCAGAGAAACTGAGAATGATTATGATAATTATGGTGATATTGGGTTGCCATTGTATCAGATGCCTGTGCAAGCGTAGGAAGAAGTTGGAGAGGAGGCAACAAAGGGCCTGAATAGTCAGATTATGACCGGACAGGAGAAATGGATTGAGTCTGAAGAGTAAACGAAGAATGAAGAGTTTGAGAAGAACAGGAGAACGATGCAATATTTTAGAGGAAGCTGAGGCGAAGCAGAAAGGTAGGAAGTGTTAAGAAAATATATTTAAAATAAGCTAGTTTTAAAATGTAACATGACTTGATGGAAATAGCCTAATTATAGTTTTAAAATTATAACTTATTTTGGCCTTTTGACCTTTATGTTACCTGTAGTTAAGGCAGACTAAGATTTAAGACCAATATCTAAGTCCTTTCCTTTTGTCTGTTTGGGAGACAATCATTAGGAAGTTTCAGCTTTCACACTTATGTGTGAAAGCCATAAACCAGCAGGAGATCAGGAGAAGTTCTCCTTGGACAATAGGGACAAAATGGCTTTAGAGAAAGGGTCAGAGACAGGTCCTGGTTGGATGGGCAAAGTTCCACCCTATTTGAATAAATTAAAGAAAAAAGGATAAAACTTTCCACACAGAGTAACAAATCAGATTTTGCTCTTTGCAACTTCTCCAAGAACGTTCTTGCTGTCTGTTTGTCATTCCATCTTTTGTCTTTTCCTCTTCTCAGGTAAATATATGTGTTGTTTGTGCTCTGAGGTTTTCTGATGTTTTGTGATGTGCTTTTCTGGTGATAGTTTGCATCTGTCTTGAATAAATGCTGATTATTGTGACGCTGTTGTCTCTGCGTGGTCTCAGTCCTTGCGCACAGCATTTTTTGAACCCGTGCATAGAGAGGATATAACGAGTAATTTTCTTCTCTTAACAGAAGGGAAGCAATTTCTGAAAATAAACAGTAGGGAAAGCCAGTCGGGCATTGGTGAGGTTGAACATGGTTATGATGACTGTTGTCATTATGATGATGATGATACATGAAAGCAGTCAGTTGCCTGCTAGGGCGTCGATAGAGACGGGAAGAGATGCCTGCTCGGGCAGCGAGTTGCCAGCATGGGGCGTCGGTTGCCAGCAAGGGCGTCGATAGAGGGAGACGGGGAGAAATGCCTGCTCGGGCAGTGAGTTGCCGCATGGGGCGTCGGTTGCCAGCTAGGGCGTCGATAGAGAGATGGGAAGAAATGCCTGCTTGGGCAGTGAGTTGCCTGCATGGGGCGTCGGTTGCCAGCAAGGGCGTCTATAGAGAGAGATGGGGAGAAATGCCTGCATGTGCATGAAAATGCCCAAATGGGCAATTGACAGAGAGAGACGAGAATGCCTGCCAAGGCGTCGAGAGCTGCCTGAAATGGCGTCAGGGGCCTGTGAAGGCGTCGATAGGAGAGACGAGAATGCCTGCTAGGCATCGAGAGATGCCTGAAATGGCGTCTGGGACCTGTGAAAGCGTCGACAGGAGAGACGAGAATGCCTGCTAGGCATCGAGAGTTGCTTGACATGGCGTCTGGGGCCTGTAAAGGCGTCGATAGGAGAGATGAGAACGCCTTCAGAGGCATCGAGAGCTGCCCAAAGTGGCGTCTGGTGCCAGCATGGCGTCAATAGGAAAAACGAAGTCAGAATACAACTCAACAGAAAAATAGATTTAAAAGCGATGCGAGGAAGCCTGTGAAGAAGTGTTAGGAGAGAGAATTATTGTTTATTTTACAAATTAAAACGAGACTAGATAAATGGCACGACTTAATGGGATAAGGCACCTGAACTACGCAAAAGAATAAATGCCATTATGATACCGTGTACACGAGAATTGGGTGAAAAATAATTTGGATTCCTACGATGAAGCCTGGACGAGATCCGAGCCAATTCCACGAGCAGAGATGTTAACTCAGAAAAGGTTGAGGTTCTCGGCTGATGAATGATTGCTGCTGTGGGTGCAACTTCGGATGAAGCATGACTACATGCTCTCAACACTTGCCCGTGACTTGAAAATGCCGAGATGATGACGTTAGACTAATTGAAAATAGCACTGATGAACGAAATAACTGAGGTTAAGAGAGATATGGCACCAACTAAGATGGCTGATGCCAATTGAAAATAGGAGAGCAAGGTCAATGTGGATTGGACGGCTCTGAAACTTCTTTCTGGCTTCCGCAATAAGCAGTAATAGGATTAATCAAAATACCGCAGGAATAAAGCAATGAGAAAGCTAGAAAAGAGAGATCCTGCTTTAAAACAGGTATATTGGTTTTATGGAATCGGTCTTCCCAATGCTTGCCCCAGATTCATGAGGACTGGAGTCAGCTTTACGCGCATATTTACCAAGATGGCGGGGAAATAGAACCGGGTCTAAAGATGCTGTTACAGCGCTGTTTGCACGAGATGCTTCCAAATGGAAAGAGATAATCGAATCGCAGAGTGCGGACCGATTAGATGCCTAGATGACCCCGAGGCAACAATGAAGCCAGGTGATTATTTGGATCTTTAATCAGCAGGTTAGAAAGACTTCACGGGCTGGTTCAGGTGAACTGTAGTATGAAAAGTATGAAACGTGTGCATGTGAGGTTCTACAGAGAAAATGGATGAATAAAATTACAATCCATCGTGAAGGCGGATACTCATTTATGAACGTATTCCGAACGTGCTGCTAGTCTGTCTCATTACTATCAAAACTAAATGAAGTAAAAGAAAGCAATTTAACGTGGTATGGTTTACCATTTTAGCATAAAAATTAGCTTAGCCTAGCCGTCCCTTATTTCAAAACCTCACAGAAATGTTCAAAGTAGTAAACACGCGCAGTGCCGCTCAAACATAGACTACGACCTACCACTCAGATGGACGCAAGCTCGGATAAAATCACGGAACATGCTGAAAAAGTCTGCTGACCTGCATGGCTTCACGAACGATGGTTGGTATGTGAATACGAGTCACGAAGCGGCCGCGCCACCTGGTGGCGAAGCTCGGAACTGCGGTACGGCCTTCGGAACAGATGCGATTTCACCAGTTGGCTAATTACCTAATGGCGATGGGGAAGGCGCAGGGAATAGGAATTTAAAATTAGAGGTTCAAAGCCGGGATGTTTAAAACAAACGAAGGGGGAAAAGAAAATAAGTCCGGGACTTCAGACAATGATGAAGACAGAACGTGATGAACTAAAAGGATTATAAGCTACGGGGGAGCAGCAAGAAAGGCGAGGAATAAATACTGTTTGAGTGGCCAGAACTACCCGTCCCACCGGAAAGGGTGGAGCAGGGCGAGGTACTGAGTCTTCTTAATGGAGGTTTTTTTTTTTTTTTAACTACTGAGCGAAGCCGAGCCGTTCCGCAAATGATGCTCCAGTTCTCCAACCCGATCTCTTCCCAGTGGAACAAATAACAAAAGGGCCTAAGCCTGCTAACATACCTGTCAATCGGGAGATATTAGCATTAGCACCTAGCATGTGCTCCAGTTCTCCAACCCGATCTATACAAAATAAAAGTTAGCATGCATCAAATGATGATATAAAGGTGTAATAGCAACTCAAATGAAAATATCCAAACATTTGTTATTAATACAGAAGGAAAAATAAACATTTGAACAATATAAATGAAAGGATTACAATAGATTATAAAACTTGCCTCTTCCCATTGGAACAAATAACAAAAGGGAAGAGGAAATTAATAACTTAATATTTCTAGAAGTTCTGGAGGACCCTGAACAATATAAGAAGAAAATAAGGCGGAGTTGGAGGACCAAACCCCTTATAGCAGACACAGAGGAACACAGCAACAGTCAAGCAGAGGCAGACAAATACATGAAAGAACACATTTTGTGGAAATATATACAAATATTAATATAGACCCAGTTACACATGCATGAAACCATGACGAGGTTGAGCAGCAACTTCCTTGAAGCTCAGCCAAGGAGCGGGTGCCGATGAACAGCTGGACCTTATCAAGGGAGTGATGCTTGGTGATTGGAGGAGGAGACCATCGCCAATTGGTTGGAATCGAGGTGCAGGAGGACATCTTGGTTGGGCAGGTGGGATGAATATAATAGTCTTCCAGTCTGAATTTCCGCCAAGGATTCCATATGTCATTTTTGTTACATTTATAGATGCCAAATGGAGACTCCGACTTTACAATCCAGAGTCTCCATTTGGCGTCTGCCAGTCCTCAGTGCTTCAACACTGGGGAGTCACAGTGCAGACTGAGTATTCATTGATGGGCTATTAGCGACCCCCCACCCCCACCCCCTTCCGCACAATAGCGGTACAATGGACCCCCCTCCCCCCTTTATGATGACCCCTGTTCGCCCCTCCGACCCCCCCCGGCCCCCCCATCTACCCCGGACATTAGTGGTACAATGGTACAATAACTCCCTCCCCCACCTGACCCGGACATCAGCGGTGCCATGACCCCCCCACATTAGCGGTACAGTAACCGCTATTCGTAATCCCCCCCACTTCGCACTTCCCCGGACATTACATTAGCTGTACGGTGACCCCCGTTCGCCCCCCGCACTTCACCGGACATTAGCTGTACGGTGACCCCGTATTTTTCCTTAAATATCCCCTTCTCCTCCCACGGCTCTTACATTAGTTTTACTGCCCCCCTCCTCTGACAGTAGCACCGCACAGAGACATTTCCCATATTCTTCTCAAATCCAAAATTTGACAGGTATGGGCGTATTTGAAGAAATCTGTGTTTGGAAATTATATTGACAATAAATACATTGTTTACTGCAGTCAGTGCATTAAGTCTACTCATTTTTCAGTTATAACTCTTCAAATGGCGGCATGATGGTCGTCGGAGAGGAGACCAACAGGACCCACTAAAAAGCCCTTTCAGGTTGGACTGGAGACTGACAGAACTCGCTACAAACCTCTGGAAGTTCACTTCTTCATTTAGTCTCATATTTCTATCCAATACCTTAAAGTTCCTGTTTGGTGCATTTGCAGAAAGGTATTGTAGACGCTTCCAATAAAACGTTTGAAAGGATGTTGCTTCTTCTCTGGGTGGTTTGAAACCCTCTGGCTGTCTTTCTGGGTCTCCTCTTCTGATGGCTGTTCCTCTAAGTCCCTCAGTCTTTTGTTCATCTTTCTGAGATAAAGCTCTAATTTATTGCTTTCTTTCTCTAATACATGGTTTACCTGTTTGAGTTCAGAGTTTTCCAGCTGCAGGGCTGTGTTCTCCTCCTCCAGGGCCGTGGTTTTCTCCTTCAGAGTGCTGACCATCATGTTCAGGTTAAAATTATCCTCCTCCAGAGCCCTGGATTCCTGCTTCAGGGTGGTGATTTCCTGAACATATTCAGCATTTTTATTCTGTGCTTCTTCTTCCAATTTCCCAACTTCAATCTTTAATTTCTGAGTTACTTTATTTATTGACTCTGTCTCAATAGCCATCCTTTTGACATCGTTCAAAATTTTATGGAGCTTCTGTGATCCTCGCAATAAAATCTCTTGCGTTTCTTCATTGCCTGAATCAGAAGTCCACGTCTTGCTTTGTTCATTCATTGTTAATGCGGTCTGATCAAATCGTCTGCAATTGCTGTCTCGTGTGGATACTATCCTTCTCCTTTCTCTCCAGGTTTGGTTATGACGGTAGAATTGCAGCTTTTGTGCATCACTCTTTGTGACATCATATTGCGTGATGTCGCAAATTGATGTCACTACCTCAGCAGAACGACTAGAAAACTGCTGAAGTTTGAATAAAAACAACGGTGCTAATGGCAACGAAGCATTGAAGGAGCTTTATGACACCGTTGGCTCAATGCACAAAAGACTTTTATTAACCAACTCCAAGAAACTGGTTACGCTTGATTTTATTGAGGGATACCAGAGCAAAGGAAGCTGATTGGAGATGTTTGTGAAATTGTGTTTAATTTTCCTTTTAGCGTCAAAATTATTCGCTTTTCTGGAAGTCAGTAAACCTAACCATGTGAAAAAATTAGCAAGAAGGCACTAAAAATTCTGCCTCATTCCCTGAAGACGGGAACACAGACGCACACCTTGAACATGCAGGAAACTCGAAGGACGAGGGCTTTTCAGGCCCACATCCCAACAAAACGGCGCAGAAGGTGCAGAGAGAAGTGACTGACACACACAGGAGGAGAGGTGGTGGAGGTGGGGGGAGACGCAGCCTCCCCTCCCTCCACCTCGCTCGGCGTGCTTGGAAACCATGGCAGCAGTGTCTCTCACAGTGCCGCAGCCGTCTCCATGCCAACGCTGGTGGCAGTTTTCAGTGGAGATCAGACTCACCCGGTGACACCTGAGGAACACACACACACACGCACACCCACACGCGCACACACATACGCATGCAGGGAGGTGGTGACCCTGGTAAAAAAAAAAGTATACTTTAGTATACTAAATTTTAACATACTTTAGTATACTTTTAGCCATGTACTTAGAATGTGCTATTTTGGAACAACTTTTTTTGTACTTAGTATACTTTAATAGTACATAAATACAACTAATAGTATACCATAGTATACTACATCTACTTTTTTGGAACAACTTCAAGTATACTTAAAGTATACTTCTTTAATTTAACATTTCAGAGCTTTATTATTACATTTTGATATAATTATATTGTTATTGTCATTATTAATTATATATTTATGTCTCCAAATTATATAAAATACCTATATATATAATATACTTCAATATATTTTAAATATACTAATATCATAATTTATTTAAATTAAAATGAATTTTTGTTTTATATTTACTGCTATTGATAATAAACTACAACTTTAATTATTCGTGAAAGTCTTAATTCCTACGTACCTACTTTGTAAAAGACATGCATAACTACACTACTGTACTTACATTGTTTAAGGCTAAAATTACATGGAAAGATTAATTACATAAAATGCCCAAGGTAATTCAAATACTTTTTATTACAGGCATTTTAAAATTGTCCAATTTTACTCACAACTTTATGAACTTTACATGAATTATCAGTTTACACATCAAAAGTGAACACATGAACATGAAAATTTAAGTGTGACAATAAAACATGACGGTGAGGATCAACGACAGAACATTCCTGTTCACTGCACCTTACAGAAACCTACAAAAAGAACAATAGAGCAATTAAACAGAGAAAGCATTTGTATTTAAAGGGAACAGAAAAATGGCAAATAAAAAATCATAGTTACAATTTCAAGATGTTGTGGACTCGCCATGTATGTGACATCATAAGAACTGATGACCATTGGGACCAGATGCCTGGGGTGGAAAAACATTTCTGGGTGTCGTCTTTGCCTGTTTATGTTGGAAGTAGAAAAAAATGGTCAGCAATGTCATAGAGTCAGTTGATGTTGGCATTAACTATGAAGCTGTTTTAAGTGTGGACTTAAGGAGACAAACTACCTTAAAATCTGTCCATCCATGATCTGAACACACTGATCCTTGCAGGGTGGTGAGGGGGGCTGGTGGTGCCCATCTCCAGCAGCCATCAGATGAGAGGCAGGTTCACCCTGGACAGGTCACTTACAGGGCCCTGAAAGGCAACTACAAATAAAAAAAGAAAGATAAATGTTAGATTAACGAGAAGAGAAAAATTCTTTCCAGTTACCTTTAAATCAAATCATGTTTATTAAGCACTTAGTGTTGGTAACACAGCAGTTTTTGTTGTTGAAAATGTGGCTTATGCCATTAAGCCGATGTGGAGGTTCATCCTCAGAGCTGGTTGTTGATCTGGTGGAGTCAAAGATTCTTCTGAGACAGAAAGTCTTTAGGTTTCCTAACACCTGATTTCTCTGGCTTCCTCTTTCATCTTCATTTGCTCAGTTCGACTGCAAACATGTGTTGAAGATAAACTCATTGATGAACGAGTTAGAACAACAACCTCACAATATCAAAGTCTCTTTGTCTTATGGAGCTTAATTAAAACCAGGTTAGTTTATGAATTAAAGTATAAGTTGCAACAAACAGCCTCCATGCAGTTATAACGTGAATCTGAATTATTACTAAATAATCATACAAGTCACAATAAAATTGATAAAATAATTATTTAAGAAACTGATTATAATTAAATGAAGATAATTAATAAGCAAACTTACCACCAGTTAGCAACACTTAGCATCCTTCGTCCCCCGGGCTCCTTTTGTGACACACATTTCATTTCCATCGGTTGTTGTCCGGTTGTGTTGTCGTCTAACTCGGACTAGGATGTCACAAGCTTGAATTTAACTAAATTATTAACTAATGTCAAGGCCCTCTCTACTTTTAAGGCAATATTATGGCGAATTTGAACAGCATCTGTTATCTTCCCTGCTTCAAGTTTTTTCTTCTCTGTGGCGTTTTTTAAATAAATGAAAATGTGCAATACCGCCACCATCTGGTCTGGAGTGTGAACTGGAGCTAATGCCGTTGATTATAAGGTTTTTACATCACACATCTGAAAATTGATTGGGTACTTCCTTAAAAATTACATGATGATTATCCTTTTTTTATGGTATGCAATTTGAATAAATAGTAAAAGATTATTAAGGCACTTAAAAGTTCATATACATTCAGATTTTGTTAACTTAAAGCATACTTTTATTTAATATATTAAAAGTGTATTTTGGTTCAATTATGTTTAAGTGTGTTTAAGGTACTAATTTCGAAATTGGTACAAGTGTATTTTTAGTATACTTCAGATATACTTATAGGTAGTACACTTAATAATTAGCATACTTAACCCTGTAAAGCCCGCACCATGAAATAACTGACAGAAAATTCCAATTCTTTCAAACTGGAGCCTTTATTGGTCCCTCTGAACAAACAAACAAAAAAATTTTCAAATATCATTTTCCATATATGAGTTTCATTTTGTATCATATTTGATACATCGGGTCACAATGCTCAAAGATAATTTTTTCTTGAACAAACAAAAACATAATAAAACACAAATAACTCAGATAAATTGTTAATTCCAAACATAAAAAGTGCTACAACAATGCAGCAATAATAAATGCACCAATGGAACTGGCAGGGTGGCAGTCTCGAGAACATAACATTTCAGTTATTTTCTCCACATATTGTGGCTCACAACCTTTTAATTTTGCATTATGATAGGCTTGGAAACTGTTTCTGTCCTTGTTCAGACAAAGATGATTCCTGCTGGAAGGGTTGAGGTCATTTTCAGGACAACATCTCCTGTAACACCAACATCAGATTTCTCTTGGTCAGGATTTCCTCCCCCTTGGCACACATCAAAGTCATATAGATAGCCACTTTGCCCACCATGTCCCCACATCTTGAACCCCCACTTGTGAGGTTTTCCTGGCATATAGCACCATAGATGTGACTTTCCTTTGAAGGGCACCATGATTTCGTCAACAGCGTGACATTCTTCAGGTGATATGCAAAGAAAGCGTTGGCATAGTTTCTCCAACCATGGCCTGAGTTTCCACACTTTATCTTGTTTTGCATCCTCAGACACATTGAGGTTATTCTGAAAGTGAATCACTGTCAGCAAATTCAGGAATCGACCCCTTGACATCACATCACAAACTGGAGGGTACCTTGTCTCCATCTCCCAATAAGCTCATACGTTGGGCATCTGTACTAACCCCATGTGCATATACATACCCAGAAGTTGCTCAATTTCTTGGGCATTTGTGTTAACAGACGTTCCATTTTTCTGCACTCTGTACAAGTTTGTTTCTTCTGCAATTTCTTGTAGCATATCCTCAGTCACAAGATCTTTGAAGTACTGATGTGGTGTCCAGTCAAGCCTCTCTTCAGAGTCTTTCTCAACAGGTTCCACAAACTCAACAGACGGGGCTACAAACTGTTTTTTCCCAGCGATACTCCTTCCTTTTCACTTTGCTCTTTCCCGACTGCTTTGGTGTTTTGTCCTTTGGGATTTCTGGTGCTTCATCATCATGATCCTTATCTGAGTTTTCCTCTTCTTCATCATCTCCACTATCTGGGTGTTCCTCAATCCTTGCAGGAGTCCATTCCTCTTCCTCGTCCTCATCCTCCCCTAGCTGCTCGATGTCACTTGAATTCCCATCCATAATCATATTCAGAACATCTTCAACAGTGTATCTCTTTATCATCTAAAAAAAAACACAGGCACAAAAAACAGAGTGTTAATTTTATCTTTGAATTGGTCAGTTTTCAATGAAAATAAGCAAAAGGTGCAAGTTACATATCTATTTTTAAGCTATAAATGTAACAAATTCTGAACATGCAAACATGTCATTAGTTTATATAAAAAAAGACAGTACATTGCTTGACGTGATGTAAAATACATGAAGTACAATAAAAAAGACAATTGACGGATTTTTTGAGTTAATTGACCCACTGTATCAAATGAGATACATCACTTTTCAACACGGTTTTACAAAAAAATTATGATAAAATACTAAGTAGTTTTACATTGCATAAACTCATTAAGTGTTCCTATTGATAGTTCACCCCAAAACAATTTTTTTTTTCTTACCTTAACCTTCTAAAATTGGCAAAGTTTTCCAGCTGAAAAGGCATGTGTCCCAGTCCTTGGAAATGGCAGTCTTGTAGAATCAGTGGAAAGGCCTCTGGTGAGAAAGTTACTGCCCCCTGTTGAATTATCAGTGCACTACATGTGTCTAATTGTATACATCCGGTTTTTTAGGGAAAAAAATGTCACACTGCTCATTTAGAGGTCTCAAAAACTCATGTATCACATATGATACGTTTGGCGTTATAGGGTTAAGGTGTACTTTCACAAATGAAAGTATGTTTGAAGTATACTAAAGTATACTTTTTTTTACCAGGGGAGAGGAGAGAAAAAAAACGGGAACAACGAGAAGGTGAGCTTTACAGAGGTGAAGGGTTGGAACACATGCAGAGGTGTACACAAGCAGAAAACATGCAGTCCCACACACACACACACACACACACACACACGACACTGCCAAATAACTACTTTGCAGTTGGGAGGTGTTCTTAGGCTTTCAAGCTTTGTCCTTTTTATTTTGTTTGTTTTTCTCCAGATGTATTAATTGGGGTGGGGAGCAGAATATTTATGTTTTACTTTCATCAGGTCACACAGTTCGTCTCAAAAAAGCATGGCCCTTTTGCCATATGTACAAACACTAATCTATCTTTTTTTTTAATGTTACGTTTGGAGCTATTTCTTTTTCTCTGTCCAGGTCTGTACAGGATTCATTTCATTATGAATTATGACACTTTATGACTGGCTTTAGCGGAAAGAATCCAAAAGCTTTAAAGTTCCTTGTCCATATTTCTTCAACGCATTGTCAGCTCCTGGAACGCCAGAAGCATTTAGTTCAGAGTCCAGGAACGAGATGATACCAGGATATGGGATTTTATTGCTTTTATTATTGATTGATTTACCTTTGCATTGTACTGCCTACATAAAGTTACAAATGTTTTCACGTCTGGACCAAGTAGTCTAAGTTGTGCAATCTGTCAAAATGACAGATGGCCTTCAGATTTTCAAAAGATGGAAATATTCCATTAACGTGACTTCTGACTCCTCTGCTCCCGTCACAGCCTGGAGTGCCTCTCGCTGTCCCTTTCAAGCTGGAGGTTTGGACTGAAACCTTCCTACTCACCCGTGGATGGGACCATTTGCCACTTAAGAACTTTTTCAGCAAATATTTTTCCATGTCAACCCTTTTACAAAAAGGCCAAAATCCCTCGCAAGTGATCGTAAAAAATTTGTTTTGCTAAATCGCGGATGTCCTTTTGAATTTTGCCATTTTCTAATGTGATATTTTAAAATTGTCCTTGTCCTTGATTTTTCCTTTAATCTGAGAATATTAGTTATTCAGTGTGTGTGTGTGTGTGTGTGTGTGTGTGTGTGTGTGTGTGTGTGTGTGTGTGTGTGTGTGCTGAAGAGTGGCTGTTCTTTTCCCTTATCTGTTCTTCTTCAGGGTGTGATTGGCAGGTATGGCCTCCAGCTGGTCTTCATCAGGAAGTTATCAGGAGCTGCTTAAAAGAGGAAAGTTCCCCTGAGGCAAATGCCAGATGGTTAGCTTACACACTGTGGTAATCAGGTTTACCAGTCATGAGTCTGAGCTCATTTGTATCTATTTGGTTACTTATACTTCCGTTGTCACAGCTCCTGTTCCTACAGATTCTCGTCGCTGGTTTCCATGCCACCTCCTTCGTCTGCATGCTCACCTCTGCCTTCCTGCTGCTCCTCCAAATTGAATCCTGCAAAAAAACCTGCTGCCTTCCTCTCCATCCTAGAGCTCTCTCTTCGCTTTCAGCATGTCATCACAACACTTCTCTATAAGATGTCCGTACTATAAGCTCAGCAGAAGCGAAGGTCCACCAGGAGTTTGCTAATTGCTGCTGGCTAGTCTGAAGGAACTGAGTGACGGGGGAGGTGTACTCTGTGAGGCAGAAGCGTTTGATGATTAGAAGGTCATGTAAAGCTAAATGAAAATAGATTTTACATCCCCTTCACTTTCCACAAGCAATCGTCTGGTGTATGTAATTGCTGCAAGAATAAGAGCCTTGATTTAGAATTATGAGAGCATAATTTTAATAACTGCGTTATTATTTTTACATTAAGTTATGTTGTAAATGTGCTCTTACTGTACAGTCTTTTTTTATTGGATTTTTTTGGTTTTTATATTTTCCCCACTACGTTGCAACATAGTATTCCACCATATTCCCATGGTGTTTTAACTTCTATCTGAACAGATGAACAAGGCATCTTCAGAAATCTGAAAAGTTTGTCCTGGGATGAACCGGATTTATGAAGGTCCACAATTCTCTTTGCGATAACTCGAGCAATGTTTTTCCATGGTTTCTCAAAAAGAAGATGTGTTTTTTGAAGTGTTGCCTTAAAATCTATCCAGAGGTTGTACTTCAACACAAGGGGATGAAATCATCATTTGGATTTTGTGAAGAGGCTGAGAAATCTGAGAGTACGTTCAACTTTCTTGGTCAACGGAGAAGACAATCTTGTTCGATCTTTGTATAACAAGATAGACTAAGTTTTGGACAGGGTTAGACGGCGTTCAGATAAGATTAAACAACAAAACTTACATTTTCAAATGTATTACAGGGCTTCTTCCAAAAAGAGGATCTGTAGAGTATCCCCATTTGGCTTCACTTTATAAACTCCGGCAATGTTCTGATTTGAATCTTTGTTTTCACCATGAAAAGCAAAAGAGATGTGATGGAAAAAAATACTCAGACATTAGAATTTATAAAAAAATAAAATGAAGTTTGCATCTCACATCTGGTATAGTTTGCAGACCTTTAACAATTTTATATGCCATAAAAGTAGTTGGGTTTTAAGATGTTTTCTTTTCTTCCTTCTTTGTCTGATTTTTAATGAGCCTCACAGGGAAATATATTCAGTATCATATTGTAGAACAAATATATATATATTTTTTTATTGTGGTGTGTTAATAGAGTGCTTTTCTTTTTATTTTTTTGCTTTCTATCAAAAAATAGAAGAAAAAATTTTATAAACACAAAACCAACAACAGAAACCTTCACAAATAATAATAACAGAAATATTGGAGATTGTACAAACGTAGAGCTAAAGTGTGTTTTGCTTGCCCTGAAACATCTTGAAACGAGAATATCGGACGATTAGGTGGATCAAAAAATGTATAAATAAAGTATTCGCCGAATAACTGGAAATTGGTCTGGTGTAGGTAAGTGGACAAAGAGTCAATTACAAATGGAACCACATTGTGAATAATTTATCACACAAACCGATGTTTAATTAGTACCAATTTTTGGAGATCACAAACGAGCCCCTTGTTTTAACGTCGTTTTTTGTTTTTACTTTCTTCGGGAAGTGACCTTGAGTATTAATGAGGTAATTTATGCAGTGCCCTCTCGCTCGCTCCTTCACCTCCCTTTCTCTCTCTCAGTGTGCCTCATAAACATTCTGCTGCTGCAAAATGACAAATATATGTCAAAATAAAAACAGATGGAAAAACTCAGCAAGAAAGTCTTTTGGCAGTCTTCTGTCTGTGTTTGTTTGCATACAGCACAGTTAGTGAGATCTGGATCCATTTGGCAAATTACAAAAGTTTCAAATATGAGGCTTGAATGAAACATTAAGAGCAAGACACTTGAAATTCAATCACCCAATACTATTGTTAATGCCTGGGGCCAAACATGACCTCTGTAATACCATGACTTATGTTGTGTTTTTTGGGAAGTGCTAGTTTGTGGCTTGTTTAATTATGTCATAGTGGTGGGTTAAATTAGTTAACCTCCCTTGATAGACCAGGTTCCAAATGCATCAGCTAAAAGTACCAATTGTATGTAGTGTTCTGCACTATATTCAATTCGAGAGAGGAATGTTAAAAATAATTAACAAGAACACAAGTGGTACTGTATTCAACTGGTTTTTAGTGTCAAGGTTTTCTATTTTAATTAGCAAAAGTCTTTCCTCCACATTGCCACTGTGTCGCACTTGTGTGCAAAATTTTGAAGAAAGATATGCGTTTAACAAAAATTTGCAATAAGGAAGGCCGTGACTCAACAGAATGTGAAATAATCAAAGTCTTGGCTTCTAAAGGAAATCATTCTGTGCAGTACACTCTAATAAATTTAACAGCTAAATTCATTGAGTCTATATATCAAGATCAAACCAATAAAAAAATTGCAGAAAATATAACTAATAAATTAGGTGATGTAGTATTTTAGCAGCTGTTAGGATATTTGTTGCTTTTCCAGAATGAAAAAATATACATGTACATAAATAAATGTGTAAAAAAATTTGATTACTTTCTGTCAATTACTTATGAAGGATCTATTAATTACATACATTTTTTATTGCACCTCACTATTATGCAAAACACATTTTGATTGATTAATTTATCTTAACTACTAATGTCAACAACTTTCTACACTGACTAAGCAGACGTTACATTCACACTGCTGGCAGAAGTGCCCTAAATACAACGTCCTTTACCCACATCTGCTTTGTGTCAATTTTATTTTACAGTTTAAAAAGCACTAACGTTTTTCTCTTTTTTTCAAAATTATACCTGTTCTGTAATGGTTTTAAAAGGGACCCCAGTCTGAACAATCATGTCCCATCCTGTGCTAACATTCAATAAGTTCAAATTTAACCATTGTACAAAGCAAACATTTGCACATTTTGTTAAAAAAAAGTGCTCCCAAGTTAGCTGCATCTCTTTGAACACAGTGCTTACAGAACAATGGATCTTACATGTGTTTTGGGCACATGAAATCAAGGTGGTAGAAGTGGTGGAGAATATAACCTGGTTAGCACCATTTCAGGTTTGGCTTTTAAAAGCGTCTCTCAGGAGTGATTAAAATTTGACAGCAATTTACCATTTTTTTTTATCCTACATGAACATAAACAGTGCATGAAATACAAGTACAATATAAATCTGCTTACCTCATTACTATATTACACATGCTTTACTGGAACACCTATTTAAAACCTTCTACCATTTTAGTAAATTTAGTTCAGTCAGAGGCAAAAATAGAAACAGAAAGCTACAAGCACATCTACCAACATCAAAACCAAGTGTGCATAAACATGAAATATTAAAACATGCCTTTTCGAAGACATGGGGAGGTGACATAAGGCAACACTTTATGAGGCAATCGGGTCACTGAAAAACTGCTGTTTGCATTTCAGTCACTTATGCATGGCAGAAAGCCTGGCAGGTAAATCAAAATTAACAATGCCAATGTCTGCTATTTGATTTCAGAAGAAGTCTGGATATCCCCAGGTTAAATTACAGAAATGCTGTATTTCATCTAAACGTCTTTTCTTGAATAAATAAGAAACCACATGAAACATCTGGACATCCGCAACAAGGTAGCCTTGGAAATGTGCATTAGAATGAATTAATACAGGGAGCAGCTGGATAAGATCGCAAAGAGGAAAACATTCAATTTCTGTTCTTGTTAGAGCTGCAAAAACATATTACTCTGTAAGCAAATAAATAAATAAGTAAATACTGATATCCATGTTGCACGACAGTGTGTTTTATTTGGATATTTTTTGTAACGTACTAACATAAAACAGTGCACGATTGAAAAGTTGAAGTAAAGGCAAACAGGTTTTCAAAATTATTAAAAATACAATAATCTGCATGCATATTCAGCTGCCTTTTTTTTCTTCTCACCTTTGGAGCTTCAAAAAGCCAACTAGATATTCTCCATGCAACTACAGTTCTGTGAATGCCTCATAGATTTGTCGACAAACATTACCGAACAAGCAGCATCATGAAGACCAACGGACACGGCAGACAGGTCGGGGATAAAGTTAAAATACAGTTTGTTTACAAAAGAATATTCCAAGTTCTGAACGTCTCTCAATCCGTCATCCTAAGATAGAACAAGTATGACACAACCACAAACCTACCGAGACATGGCTGTCCACTTGAACTGACAGGCTGTAAGGAAGGCATCAATCAAAAAAAAAAAAGAGCAACCAAATGGCGTCAAGTTATAGTTATGAGCTCCAGACACTCAAAGCTTAGGTAGGACGCACTCCGGAAATCTGGTTTTTAAGTGTAGTAGTTCCTGCCATTATTATCAGAAAATCAATAAATCCAGTTAAAAGTTTAGATTCATATAAGAGTATCGAAATGTGGAAGAGCAAAATGTAACTTTTAGCCGATATGTCCGTATGTGAGACGGAAAACGAGCACCCAGACAATACCACCCCGTTGCAAAACATGATGTTGGAGGAACCATAGTATAAACCATGGGGGAAGATGATGCTAAAATGTATGGAGTATGATACAGGCCTACATCTTATGAAAGGCTGCAAAAGACTTAATACTTTTGCAGCCGGTCAAACAACCGTTAACATGCAACAAAAGCAACAATGCAGGGACTTAAACCAATGACTTTGCATAGAAAGATTGGCAAAAAGAAAATTTTAAAAGCTAGTAGAGACCCTATTCTTTCACTTACATTGGTAAGTTCAAGGGACATGAATGTTTTTTGCGAGGTACTCTATTGTAGTTGTGCATTAAAGCTGAACTGATCCAGTGGGGCAAGGTGGAATCTGATCAAATTTCTGGTAAATTACCAAATGCTGTTCAGGAAGGGGAAGGAAGTATACAGCAAAAGAAAACAACATGAAAGTTTTGGAGGCCCCATTCCATATATCAGTGGTGACAAAATAATTAAAGCAATCAAGTACTTTCTCCTCCAATGGCACTTGTGAGACCCTGCCCGACTCCCCCCTTTACTAGTGACAGCTAAACTCCCCTCTCTTGTCAAACTCCCATTCTAACTTCGAGACCCCATTAGGGCATCCAACAAAAGACGGAGAACAATAGCCGTATCACCCTGTCATTTTTTAAATGAATGAGCAAAATGTGTTTGCGTGCAAGAGTTCAAAGTGTAAAAAAAAAAAAAAGCTTTAAAATTGGGAAAAGTAAGACGGCTCGAGTTTGAAGAGACAGGAGCTACATCGTATCATTTACATTCTTTTTTTTTATTTCTCAACAAGTTAGCTTTGTTAATTTCAGCAGATTTGTATAAACAGAATGAAAAACTTACTGCCCATCTGATTTTCTTTAACCCTGACTTTCAAGCAAATAAAAAAAAGTTTCCCCAGCTTCTTAGTAATCGTCAGCCGTGCACAGGAAATAAATTGACTTGTCAGTAGGCGATTGCTTATTTCTTGTTTGCCATCTCATCTTTTTTTTCCTCTCCACCTTCCCTGCGCTCTTCGTAACACCTACATCCCTTTCCTTCCCCCTCCCCCGAGATGTTAATTCTCTTTTTGCTTCTTTCTCTTCCACCCTCCCCTTTAGTTCTTTTCTCCACCTATTATTTTGGTAATCATTTTCTCTCCCGAACATGTTCCTTGCTTCTCTATTACCCTCCTCCTCCTCTTTTCTCCATCTTACTCCCTCCTTCCTTCCTTGGCTGCGGTGTGATGTATGGTCCCTGTCAGGGCTGGAATCAATGGGATGCCGGTTGTTTTAATTTAGCCTGGGAGCTCAGCAGATCCAGATCCTCAGTGTCATGGAAGAGCGATAGTGGTGGCCTTTCTCTCCTCTGTTTTTGCTCCCCTCCCCTCTGTCCTCCTTTGCACACTGCATTGATCAACACTTTGCTCCCGTTGGATGGCGCTCCGCGGAGGCTCGCGTCGTCCAAGACCCCTGCAAATGAGCTGACCTCTCGTCCGTTAGCCTGCTTTGGTTTGGTATCAGCACCGGTTGACCTCGCAATTTTGCAACGCCTCACACCTGAAGGGTGTCGGCTTTCAGCAAATGTGTCCCGGAGAGGAAAATGCTCTCCGGGTTTGACTTTTCTTTGAGAAATAACAGCCTGGCGGGAAAAGAAGAAGTTGATAATTGGCTGAAAGGTATAAGTTTAGATAAGCTTCATTAGATCACTGATCTGCGTCTCGTCTGCCGCGTTTTGTCCGACAGCTCCTCCTCTTCTTCTGTCTCGTATCATTTTCCCCTCGCTCATCATCTCCCCTTCGTTGCCGCTCATTAATACAAATCATCTACCCCAATATTCCCCACTGCCAGGCATGAGCGATAGCCGTCATGCAAAGCTTGCATGACGGACTAAAGTAATTAAAGTGGCTGCCTTGAAACAAAGCGAACGGCAAAAGAAGGGGAGCTTTGGAGAAAATTAAAGAAAAGTGCAAAGAAAGAACGAGAAGCAATCAGATGGCAGGTTCCACCACAACGGCTCTGCTGATGGGAAAAATGTGCCATACACCAGTTCTGTTTTATTGGGCGTTTAGCAGGAATATGCCAGAGAGATAAGACTTACAGACTGTTTGTAAAAGAGAATATATTTACCGGTTAAAACTTAAAAATGCTTTCATATAGATTCAAGTTTTGCATACTTATCCATCCGTCCATAGAAGAAATATATAGACAAGAAACATGGAGAGTGGAACACCCACACCAATGGGGAAGAACCAGTTCTTCAAAACTCAAAACTGTCTTGTTCCTAGGTTCTTGCTACGTTTTAGCTCAGAGTAAATTTTAGCAACTGGATTGTTCTTCACAATCCAGTATTGCTTCCAGGCTCATGTTTTTAATGTACCAAAAAGCAGAAATAAGTACAAAAATTAAGACTTACCAGATTTAGCAACAACTGGTAGCTTTGTGAATAGTTATTACAAAAACAACACGACTAGCTAATCAAACAAACACAAGCATGTTCCCTCATTTTTGTCTAGTGTTCACAGGTTTGTTCCTCTGTTCGGCTTCAGTGACATTTCATTTGACCTAGGCACTTATGTTGGCATATCAGATTTGTATTTTTTTATATAATAATGTAAAGAGAGGACATGTTTTTTGTATCCACAAGGTCTGGTCATGTATTTGAATAGGTGTGGGTGTTTCCACCCTTTTTTAAATATGTCTTGCACTCATCTGAGGGTGTGTTGGGGGTAATGTTGGCGGTGTGCAGCTCTTTGCTTCCGTCAACCCAACAAACACACTCGGCTCACAAAGTTGGCTGCTATCCACCTTTATAACAGCTAAAAAGTGGTGAGAGGCTGGTTTTCTTTGGTCTGACCACATTACAGAGAAGCAATTTTTACTACTGCATGAGCTTCTCTGGTATTATTTAAGCACATTTTTATTTGACCACTTCAGTGCACTTAAAAAAATATGTATAGAGAGTGAAACCTGAGTCTCCAGGTGATGGGGCCATACATAATTAAGTATGGATAAAAAAAAAACTAAAAAGTTGAAATTGTGAAAACATGGCAGTTTAAACATTCTCTTGTGATTTGGGTTTCCTCTGGGAACTTGAACATCCTCCCACAGTCTAAAATGAGCTGTGTTGGCTTTTTAATGGACTGGTCTTCTGTGCAGTAGCTTCACCTAACTATTTCTTTGAGAGAGCCCTTTCCAGCTTCGAGCATTCCAACACTCTGAAAAGGACGCAAAAAGGAGAGAACGTATTATTGGGAACTAGCATGCAAATGATCAGTCTTTCACAATTAAACACTTATTTGCAGGCCTCAGTCATGTTCACAGGAAATAAAAGAATAACACAACAGGGCAGCGTGAAGAGATGGCAAAGAAGAAGAAGAAGACGGCAGGCACCACTGACTGGAAATTACTATGGTGCAACATGACAAAGTGAAAAGAGGAGGGTTGGCAGGATGCATTATTGATGGTTGGGAGAGATGACCATTAAGGGTGACATTGGCATAGGTGTCACAGCATTAGGTGTCACAGAGCACCTGTGTCTCTACCTGATCTTTGGTACACTTCATTTAACATTACAAGACTGTGAATGTGTCAGAGGGAACCAGGCAGAAGAGCTGTTAACTCTTATTTCAGGCTGTCAGCTCAGATGTCTGTCACACTCATGTCTTGTGTGGCTCCTTTGTTTATAACAATAAAGCAGAGAATGACACTAAACATGATTAGAAATATGTGTAAAGCATGAAAGTTAATTGTGAGAGAAGTGTCATCAATAAAAAATAGAAAAATGATCTATGGAAATATTGCATAAATGCTGTCAGGATTCTTTATATGGGTCATACATTTATCCAGCTAAATTTATGCTTAATGAGTTGAATAAAAGGGGGTTAATTTGAGTGAAGGTTGTATCTTATCAAAACCTGAATTGAAGGACATGTTAACAAAACTAACAGTCACAATTATTATTGAAGTTATAAATCCAATAAGCTACGCTTTCATGTACAAAGAGAGAAAAATGTGAAAAGGGACGAAAAAATAGAGCAAACAAAATACTGAAGTTTCTGCTGTTTCTGTAATTCTCTCTCTCATTTTGTGAAAGAAAATGAATGTGAAAGGGGCCAAAAAAAAAGAAGAAACAAAACATTCAATGAAATCACTGCTGTTTCTATAATTGTGCTCTTGTTTTCTCTTTCGGCGGTTTCCCTGGAGACAGAACCCAGCGGTATATATATATGTTCACACATACAGTACATGCATGCCTGGTCACACACAGTGAGATAAACACATCAACAGTAGAAAGAGAAGGCCGACATGGGGGTGGCCGACAGGCTGACATTTCAAGCAGTTCCTGTAACGGTGTTGAAATGCCATTTTATTTGGTCTGCTAAATCTAAAGAAAAAAAAAGAGCACAGAGAGCATTATCACTTTACGAGATCAATCTCCTCGTAATGTGTCCCGTTACAATTTTCTTTCTACTTTTGTGCGATGGTGGACAAAACATTTGTAAAAGGTACGCGTTCTAATGCGCCAAGAATAAATAGACTACTGTGGTTTATCAGGTAATTATCCATTTAGTGAAAACTGTAGCTTACGCTGTGACATGTTAGGTCTAATAAGGTGTGGCAGTTTCTCAAATCTGCAAAATGGTTTCTGCACAACACGGGTCAGTCTGGGAGGACACATGGAGATGGAGAGAAATTCTAGCAGTTGTACACCAAACAAACTTTCAATTGCTTATTTGCATGACTGGTCAATAGGATTGACGACACTTCCATACTGTAGAGTGTTTCATCATTCAGTGTCATTTCTCTGTTTATTTAGTAGAGTGCACTGAATTGGATAATCTCTTTTTTAAACAGCTAATCTGTTCAGACCTTTCCTCAATTATTCGTATTGACAAAATTTTCGCCATTTGCCTTTATTGGGTACACGCTCAAATCGGATATGGATAATCAAATATACCGTAAGTGAAGCTAAGTTGTCCTGGCATTTGCTCATTCGTATCCTTTTAGCCAAAACTAGAGATTGCAGCGAGGTCACATCACCTCACTAAACAAAGCTGTCAACCAGAGGAAGAGTACAATAAAATCCACAACAAATTCATAATGTGACTCGACTCCAGGAATGTTTAAGAAAAGTGTTCAATCATACCAACTGATTCTGCTGAAATTGGCCACATTTTGTGTGCTGGGCAACAAGCAGTACCTGACCACGCCACCGGGCAAATGTTGAAGATGGAAAGGAGAACACGTTAGTGCATTAGTGCCACTGCATGAGCAATGAACTTCCTTCTGCATGAACTTTCTTCATCAGCTTGTTCTGTGGTTTTAAGTCGCAGGCTCAGATGCTGCTACGGCAACAGATGATGGCATATGAGGCTGCATTCTCCCTAAATACCAAAGAGGATCTGCAGCATCTTGAGGCAAAAACTAAAAGACCTATGACGTGTTATGTTCCTCTGTCACTTACACTTCTTCTTTGATCCATTGTATGACAAATCCCTGTTTCTCCTAAAATCTACAATGATCTGTTTTGTTTTGTTCAATAAACACATAGCTTGATAAATAAATTACTGTTCATTAAGTGGAACAAAATAAAATAAAAAAAAACAAGAGATTTATTCAAAATGAAATGTTTATATTTTAATTGGTTACTGTTGTTTTTTTCTCATATTGTAATCTAACATCTCACTGTGTCTTTTGTTTTTTTATTTGAAAAACTGTGAGCAAAGGCACATAGTTCACAGACTCTGTGACAGTTCACAACTCCCACCCCCCTTCTTCTCATTACTTTTCCCTGTCGTTTATTGTATTTTTCATGTGAACATTTATTTGAAAGTGCAAAAACAGAGACAGAAGGAAAAGGCTTTGAAACGTAATAAACAGCTCGGCGTCTTGCCTGCAGGCTTAGGTCAAGCACCATAAACATCGGATTATAACCCATTTCAGTATTCATAATCATTGAAACCTTTCTGTTTTTGCAGGATGATTTGTTTCCGCATCAAGAGTGAACGATCCACTGGATTAATCATCTTTTTTAGAGAACACTTTCCACTATCCAAGGCTAATTTCTGTCCACATTAAAGATTTACTGTTTAGATGTCATTCCAATTGTTTTATTCACATTTGAGTGTAGAATTTTAAAAGATAACTTTTAACATTTCCTGCTCGGTTTACATCTGTGTCACCCCAAATGAAAATATTTTAATCCGATTCTACCTACATGTCTCATTCGCACGTACAGAATAACCTCTTACTCTGAGGAAGCTCATCATAATTACATTATGCTAAGCTTAATTTACAGCTGCTTCGAAATATGATGTACTCTGGATTTTCAACATTCAATATACGACCCTGAAAACTGAATGAAACAGGGTGTGCAGATCCATATCATGAACGTATAAATTAGCGCGCGCAGTCGAGTATTACATTTATGATTGCTAGTTTCGCAACTCCATCGCCTTTTTTTTTTAAATAACCCATGAATAATTTGCGAGTGGCATTCCATTTTTAACATATTAATTATACTGTGTGACTGTAGATTTGCCATTTTACGCCGTTCTAAATGCACGACTTAGATCTTGAGGATTAGAAAGTCTCGTTATTCGGCATGAAAATGCAAGAGCTCGAGGTTATACCATCTAGTTTCAACTCGAATGTGTAAAAGAAACTTGTTCGAACTAAATCTCTTCAGAGCCTTAGAATGTCACTACGGGGAGCAAACAAGAGCTTATTGTTAGGTTGAGCAGGAAATCGGAACCCAACAGGTGTATGATGGACAGCAAACTTGAAGGGAAAGTGAAGTAGACCACATCAGGTGCAAACGGCTTGTTTAGCATTCTGCTGGTGTCTTGATATGCAAGGTTCTTCTCAGGTTGTTTGGGCTGAGCTAGTTTGAGCTACCAGACTATTTACTATGTTACATACACCTGCAGTTAGAGGGGAAGTCCAGGTCGTTCATCAATATGCCTTTTCCGTATTTGTACAACTCGGTTTCGGATTCCACAGGAGGATCCGCTAAACCTTCTAAGGATTGTGCCAAAGCCTCCCGCCTCGGGGGACCTCAACATATATAGAACCACTGCCGGAGAAGAAAGGCTGACTGCTTTCCAGCAAAGTGAGGGATTCGGATGCACGAATCAGGACAAGAAAATAGTTTGTTGCAAGAAAATGACAGCTTTAGTGCCATCACTTTTGCTCCAGAAAGGGCCTTAGTCACGCCTTCAAGGCCTTTCCTGAAACTTTGACAAGTGTGAGAGTTGTACATTTATTCATACAAATATCCATTCCACAATTATGGAAGATAAGTAATAAATAAAACTTTCAATAGAGACTGTTGCACCAATTATAACATTGATGTTTTCTGAATGGGTTTTTGATGCTGGAATATAATTAAAACAGAAAGCAGAGCAAGAAATATTGGTGGCTTATAATGAAAAACATTTTTTTTGTATATATATCCCATGGACACATACACTGAAGTATTATACTCATTCCATTAGTAATTATTATAGGTCATGAGTATATTTGGTTTAATTTATTATCTTTTTTGTTTGAGTTACACACATTTATTGTCGATTCAGGATTATCCTGAAGGAGAAGCAATGCAGAAACATGCACTATTTCATTAAGAGGTACAAGACCTTTAAGGGTGCTGAGCTTCGCACATTCAAGTTGAACCAAAAGGCAAAAAAAGTCAAAACAGAAAGTTTTCAGAAATATGCAGCCAGGCTATTTTTAATCACCTTTTCTTTTTATTTTCTTTCCTCAAAAAGTTAAAGCAGGATTATCAAAGGTACAAGATTTGAGGACAAGAAGAATTTTTACAAGTAAATTATTGACCAAACCAAACATATTTTTTCCTGCCCAGTAGATATGTGCAATGCAATGTCTGCAAATTTTAAAATTTTGCAGTGTGCTTTTTTTTGTTTGTTTCACTGAAATTATTCAGTTTGAAGTAGCTTCTGTATCAAGCCATTCCCTTTTTTCCTTCATGATCGTTTAGTGAATTAAATTGTTGCTGAACTAGAAGTTCCATCTGAGGGACCCAAAGAGTCCTTAATAAAACCGCTGATGTCTGAGGAGAAATAAATTTAGAAAGAGATGGAAAAGCAGCAGGTGGAACAAAGTAGTTAGATAACCACAAAACACACACACATACACACACGCGCGCACGCACGTGTACTCGCGGTCTGGGTGGTGAAAAAGAAAAAAGACAAGAAACATACCAAGAAACACTCACCACCATCAAAATAGAAGTATACAGAGAATCTGCAACCTCTGAGCTTTCAGAGCACAGCAGCGCCACTGTGGACAGCAGACGGTCATCACACCCTGGACTTGCAGGACTGAAGCCCTTGCAAGCAGCCATCTCCCCACCGAGAGCCATATAAACCCCTCTCAGGTACTATTATGTCTGCATTAGTCCCTTAAAGGCCATACGCTCCACTTTCAATAGAAAATAAAAAAAATAATAAATAAAAAGTGCTTGCTTGGACAGAATGCAGAATTATTGCAGAGAAAATGCCTGCTGCTTCAGGCAAAGCTTTAAAAGTGTTTCTCTGCAGTGAAGCAGACCACCCAGAGCAATGCTGTTAGCAGAGGGAACAGGTGAAAACGAAAAAGGGTGAGGTAAGATATACTGACTCTTTGCAGGGGAGTAAAAAAATAAAGGAAGAAACATTGAAAACAAGAAAAATATGAATGTTTATTTTCCCCAAAATTAGTAATTTAACATCAAATCTAAGAAATAGTACTTTGTTCAAATTCAACAGGTGTATGTACATCGCGTTCAACAGTTATTCATACATTGACTTTATGCTGTATTCTTCAGAGAACCAACTTTTCCTCACAACTGCAGGGCATTTTGGAATTTGTCAACTTTGACATTTTTATTTTTATTTTATTTGCAAATTCTACTTTGCAAAGCAGCTTAAGCTCAGTCAGTCTTGCCGTCAAAGATTTGATCTTACTGTAGTTTCTGTTGGCTTGTTTTTGCCTGACGTTGTTATGTTCACAAAACCTTGTTTACAAAAGATTAGGCTTTTTTTTTAAAAAAAAAAAAAAAAAACAAAGTTTGTTTCTTGTTCTTGTGGAACTTAACTAGAAATAATTTTAATAATCCTAACTCGCCTACAGCCGGAAGTGTTTACTCTGAATTAATGACAGTGTGTAATAGGATAAAGTGTAAATGTTTCAACTGTTGCACGTTTGCATATACATTGGTTTTGAGTAGGCAAAGAAAAAAAAAAAGCACATACGGTACGGTACAACTTTCATTCTGATCCCTGTTGCAAAAAAATATCTGCTTAAACATTCTCAGGACCCTGGCTGCTCATAAACCTGTGACCGTAGCCGCCTGAAGAGCCAACCGGACGCCGTTCTTCCCTTGTTATCTTTACGTCCTCCATTGTGAGGGTGCTGATTTAAAGTGGCTTCAACTTCTTTTTATCTCTGCCTCCCCCTCTGCATTTTCCTCCTCCTCAAATCCATTCAACTTTCCTTCATTTATTTCAAACTCCCATCTCTTTCTGCCTCTTGTTCGTTGGCATTACGCTCCACTTCCTTAAGAGCGTCGAATCATGGCGTTGTGCCGTAACACGCAGCTGTAACACGCTCGCGCAGATGTAGCGGCGTCACACGGCGATAAGGGAGGCACAACATCCTGCTTGTTTTTTTTTTATATATACCGCTATAGGATAATTATAGAAGACGCGCTTTATCTGAATTCTTCCATCTGTTGCTTCCACGAAAGAAAAAAAAAACAGGCTGTAGAGGAGAAGGTGAAATTATATTCAACAAGACATACACATACATTACCGTTCGTTACTCGTGTTTCGTCCTTTTCAGTCTCACAGTACCCGCTTGTACCAGTATGCTAATTCCAACAGTTTAAATCGGGGTCGCGCTGAACCTATAGAAAAAAAAAGGAAGTGATATTACGGCGAGCGAGCAGAAAGGACATTGCCATGCCGAATACTGAGCAATAAATGGGGCAAATTGATTCCATCTCATGCGTAATAATAACACCCAGACAGTCTTTAATTTCAGGGGAAACGCTTGAGAATCACATTACCCGCTTTCCGTAATCCATTTCAGGCCCTTCAGACCCCAGGTCATGTTTCCCAAATTAGCTCCAAATTTCTGTCACAACAGGCGGCAGCCGCAGCAACACCTCCGCCGTCTGGGTGACACCACGACGTCCAGGGAAATTCAGGGGAAGGTGGACAGATGAAGAGGGAATCATGGCACTTCGTTAAAGCGAGACGCTTGGCTGAGTTCTGTTTCCTCTCTGTGGACTACACACACACACACACACACACACACACACACACACACACCATTTCTTTACCACTGTTATCCATCTTTCTGCTCTTTTTTTGATGTTTTTTTTTAATACACCCTAGGTCTTTTTTTCATTCTTTGAACCTATTGTTTTTTATTATTGCTTTATTGACTCCAATTTACCTGAAGCTGCTGTCCCAGTTTCTTCGCACTTGCTATGGCATCACCTTTTTGTTTTTTTGTGTTTTTTCCATTGTTCCACACCTAATATTTACTGAAGGCTCAATACTCTAGGGTCAGTTTGTGAGGGCCCACAAATGGTGAAATGTGAATGATCAAAAGTCTTCTAAAAAGACATCCAGCTCCTGTGGCATATCTGGTCTGTGGTTTCTTCATCTGCGCACACAGAGCATCTGCATAGTGTAGCTTGAGCTGTAAAAGTGGTCCAGTTGGGTCAATATCTGCAGAGTGCATAGTAATTATTTAAATTAAGTAGTAGTGTTGCGTGTTTGTGGTATTGCTGGCTTATCTTAGAATTTCAAAGTTGTCGTTTACCAATTCGAAAAAAATAACACAAGGGCTCCCCGGGGTGACACCTCTGAGTGGAAATGTCAGAGGCTGTCGCCAAACCTGACCTCAAAATCAAAAATACTTTTGTGTATTTCAAACCTATTTGTAGATCAGCTGAAACAACAACAACAACAAAAAAAACACCAGCAATTCTCACAAAGTCTTTCACACACATTAACTTCTTCTGCTAACAGAGTAAATCAAATTGCTAGAGTCCATGTGTGCAACAACACTGTGTGTAAGTTGGGGATGATGCTCTAGAAGGTCCAACTTTAGAAGAAATGGTCTATTGATCAAAATCAATAGCTTTCTCCTTTTTTTCATGCAGCATCAGCATTATCTCCTAAAAATATTCTCTCCCTGTTCTTCTCATAAATTCAGTTTGGCCCATGGAGCAAGTCTTCAACTAGTCTGGCCAAAGATAGTTCCACTGTGGGTTATTTGTGTGTGTGTGTGTGTCTGGCTGCTTTTGCTATGGGCCCTGGGGCTCTCTGTTTTGCAACTTCCTGGGCATTGCTCCACATGACATGTCCATTTGCAAGATGCTCACTCCCCCTGCTTGCTAAAACAGCAGCCTCCCTCACCAATGTGTGCACTGACAGTCGCCACATAAATTGCATGTTTATGTATGTATATTTGAAGCCGTACAACTCATAAGACGTGCGATAGAAGATACATAAAAAAAAAAAAATAATAATAATTTAGACTTGACCCCTCTCTGTCCCGGTCTGTGTTATGGTCTTGTAAGAAATCCCTCAAATGTGCTGACATTTTGAGGGTTTACAGCCAAAGCTTCTCATCACATTCAGGGATGTCTGCAGCCTCTCTGACCTGAGGGACAGCTTAAACATTAATGTGGCACTGGGGAGGTATGAGATGTTGTGCAACGTTCAGTAGTCCCCTCCATCTGCTCCCATCCACTGAACCAGCCAGTAAAATCCACAAGAGTCGAGGGACGGTTTTAGCGGGAAAGGGAGACGAAAAAAAAAGAAGAAAAAAAAAAATAAAATCATGTTGTTGAGCCTGCCAACAGAAAACCAGACAGAAATATCAGTGGTTCTGAGGCATATAAGTAATCTGTGATAATGTCCTTTCGTTTGTGTTCTACGTCCACTGGGACAAATAAGAGCGCCATCGATTTGTCATTGGACATGTTGTAAAGAGGCACCATTTAATGGTGACCTTTAAAGGATTTGATTGGATCTTTGAAAGTATTGTATGGAAACTCAGGGACATGTTCACCATGAAGTACATCTTAAAAGTCAGGTGGAAAACTGCCTCATATGATGAGAAATTATACCATTACATTTTGTCAGAAAAAAATGTGCATGTGATCACAAATACAAAAACAAATGTAAATGCTCTATGGGACAAAAACAATATTGCACCATAAGCTAAATGAACAATTGACTGTGATCAAATTAACTCTTGATGCTATTAAAACGTAACACCAAAAATTAGCTTAAGAAGAGCCTAGCCTACAACAGGAAGTCGGCTAAAGGAAGTCGCAAAGGCAAAACATTGTTGTAAGGAGGATACGGCGCGATTTCTAAGACTCATGGAGCTCAAGTGAACCACAATGAGAGTCGTTATCCACAAAAAGAAGAACATGAAACAGCGACGGACCTTCCCCAGAGAGTCCAGGCTAACAAAATTACACCAAGAGCGCATCAATAACTCATGAGGTGGGTGGCAGGAGGTCACTGAAGAATCAACAACAAATTCTAAAGCACCGCAGGACTCGCTTTCTTCGGGTCAGTCTGCTCTTTGTGATTCAAAAATAAAACAGAGACTTGCCAAAAATGACATCTATGAGAGAGTGCCAATTTCTGACCAAAAAAAACTGAAAAAGCCCCAACACATTTGACTTTTCTTTTTTTACTCGCACTTATCTGTTTAAGGGAGCCCATGGTGTTACGATGGCATGTTAAAGCTAATCTGCTGCAGAAGAGATCTGCTGCCATCTTTCACCCAGATTAACTCCACAGACCTGCTGGGAGCCCAAATGTTACATCAGCCTGTTGAGTTCAGTTTCTCTAAATCAGAGCCTAACTGGTTGCTCTGGTGGAGTTTCTGCCACAGAAGGGAACATTTCTCTGGTTGGGCATTTAGATAGAGAAACTGATTAATAATTGGTTGCATTTTAAAAGAACTACTTAAACATACATTTTATGCTTAAATTAATCAAGATGTGGTTTAAAAATCACTCACACACACACAAAAACATAATTATTAGATTAGAAGAAGAAATGCAATGCCTCACAAATTCACATTATCCTTAAACTTAATTGGTTGTAAATGGTATTAATAATATATGGACAAGTATAAAATGAGCATTTCTCATGTTTTAGATAATGTGCTTAATTGAAGCAATGTGAAAAGATAAGGCCTCCTTTTGTATCATTTCATATGCAATTTCGTGGGCTCATAAAGCACATTTGGAAATTAATAATTGAAATATTGGCTACGGGAGAATTCATTAATCAACCTTTAAATATAAATCTTTCTCAGTGGATCTTATTTGAGTTTAAGAAAATTAAATTGTTTGAGAAGAAATGTAACAGTTGTTACTTTTGGCACAATTAAATTGGTGTTTATTTATAATATATAAAATACAAACTGGGTCACTGGATAACAGTAAAGTGATGGTAATTAATGTGGCTAAGTCACAAGTGATATTGCATTGTCCCTTTGTATAGGTAAATAAAAAAACACGCAAAAGACAAACAGGCCATTTCGTGGAGGATATTGAAGAACTCTTCTTTCAGATGTCTGTGATGAAACAAGAGGAAAGACCAGCAGATAAGATTTTAACAACAATTTTTTTTTTTTTGGAAAAATTATGAATTCTTGTCTTGTAAGATATAATTTAGCCACTGTAGACATTGTGAATTTTATGTTTATCTCCATGTAAAGGCACATCTCTGAAAATGTGTTCTCTGGAACTTAACTTCCCTCACACCACCATTTGTGTAGATTTTCCGTATCCGTTCCTATTTTCCGGAGCGGATGAAGCAGACGGGTTTCCCGCTCGTCTGTCTGGCGGTTCAAAACTTTCACGTCGCCGCAAAAGAGAGCATTTAATAACAGTGAAATCAGCTTAACGAAGCGATTATTCACTGACTGTTTCCGTGTGGGAATGTGCAGGTAGATTTGGATTTTAAATGAACCACACCGATCCTGACTCCCATGTAAAACATTTCAGTTTGTAATAATTGACCGAACATTTATAGTTAAAGCCAGAAATATGCATCCGGTAGGAACAATATCCACGTACACAGCAGCTGCAGCAGATGTGTTTGAACTTAAATTAATGATTTATTGACAACCCTGAGCCTTTGGTGTTTGTTTAAAATGTGCTTTTTTTTTTTTTTTTTACTTTCTAAACTCTCTGAAGAAAGGCTTTGCTATGTTCTTAAGACTCGAGATGCATGATTTGTGTAAGCTCAGGACCCTTTAGTGTTGCCTTGAAGAAACCGATTTCAGGCTCCAATTTTTGCTCTAACAGAGTTGCTGATGAAGCAGGACCACCAGCAGCTGCTGCTGCAGCAACACACAGCCAAGGGCAGGAGTGGGCAAGTTCAGGATGCAGGGAGGTGGAAACTGGAGTGTATTTCTCCATCAAACTTTTTTGTTTTTTTTTTACCACAATGTAGCTTCAATTTATATAATACACCGAATGAGAAGTCTGAAAAAAAAAACAACAAACAAACATGGTATTCAATAAAAGAGAGAAATCTTACTTTAAAGTGCTTTGAAAGCCCTTCCACATACCTTAGCACACAAATGACACAATACGTCAGTCCTCAGGCCATTAAGGTGGGTCTTGGATCTTTATTTTGAATTATTTAGATAACATTACAATGTGGCTATTAGTTTTGGGTCATTGCTTTTGAACACCACCGGAGTGGCACAGATGTGTGGAATATGCAGTGTCTCTGATGTGGAAGTTCATATCATGTCATTTTTCCAACATGACCCAACAATCTGTATTAATCTGCATTAGCTGGAGATCTGTTTGTGTGTCAGACGTGCAGGAGAGTGACACATTCATGTACGGTCATGTTTATAAAATTTCAATATACTTGCCTAAGGATGCTTATTCAATCAAAAGTATATTTTGAAAAACTTTGAAGTAGGTATTGAAGTTTTTTTTTGTCCTCGCTAAGCCCTCATATCGGTAATAAAATGTAAAATCAAAAATGTCACTGGTCTGTGGTATTCAGATTTAAAATGCTGTTTTTGTTAGCTGTGAGTGGACTTATGCTCATGATTAGCAGGAACAGAGGCTGAAAAAAAAAATCCATTCACGCATCCATTTTATAAAAGTAACAAAATACAATATTTTGGAAAAGTTAGTAAAAAAATTTTTAGTATGACTAATCTATTTGTGATTGAAACAGAAGACGGATGATATGCTTCAGTGTGATTGAGGAGCAGAGTTTGTGCCTGTTCATCAGTTCAGTTACAGAGTCAATCATAATTTTTAAAAAAAAAAAAAAAGTATCCTTGCATTTAGTTAACAAGTCAGGCAAAGGGAAAGTATTCTCTGAGGCTCCCCTGCATCTGTGGGTCGGTAAAACATGTGCTTATGACAGGTTATTGGAGTCAACAAATTTAAAAAGGCTGTTTAAATGCATATCCGGTTGTTGCTCCATGGAAAACCTACACATCTAAAATATGAATATTTAGTCTTCATTTTATGGCACACATTTTAATTAAAACACATGATATTTATCCCATCAGTAATGTCATTTAGGCCTCGCTGCAGCACACTAAAACTGACGAATAGCATGTTCCCTGTCTGTTGTAAGAACAAAACTATCACATGTTGTGGTTCAAACTTTGGAGGTCGGGTTGCAGTGCAGAAAGAAACTATGTTGTACAGATCAGTAAAAACGTATAGAACCAAATAGCTGACATGTTGATGTCTAACTATGACCTGTAATTCCTTTTTTTCCCCCTCATATTCAGACATCTCTTGAGTAAAGAGTAAGTCTGGGGTTGCATAATAGCAATAACTGACTGCATGAACAAATAAATGCTTACACACAAGCACAGCTTCACTCTTAGTCCCTTTAGATTGTGTTTGTGTGGCCAGGCCATTTTCAATAGCAATACTTTCATGAAAAAGGGCAACACAATGTTTTTCATGTTACTTTATAGCATTCTGGGCAGTTAAGCACAAGGTATCAATCTCGATCCTGGATGTGTAGCACCAATGTCTTGTCCTCTAAAATACAGAGAGGACAAGACAAAATGCAAGTGATTTTTGAATGACTCAAGTCAACCAAAAAAAACTAGTCAGTAAGCAATAATTATCTTGCTTGAATTAGGCCCTTTAGTCATCTTTTCCCGCAAAAACGATGCTGAAGCACAGCAATTTACAAGTTGAGCCAAAGGCGTCCTGGCAAAGCAGTGCTGCGTAACTCACTGAAAAATACATTTGTGCACACTGTCGTCATTGAGAGCAAACTTCCATAACAGCCACTGTTAACCAGTTTTCTAATTGTAGAGCACAGTCCATATCAAGAAATATTGGTAAGCCCTTTTAGAGTCCCCTAAGTACAATGTAATTACCAAGAAAGTACCTAGTAATTATAGTGCATTACTATGTAATGTAAACAAATTTTTCTGGCTAATTACAATCAAACTACAGCTTAAAATGCCCTAATTTGCCTGATATTTAGCAACAGCTTAGCAGTAAATTGTCAAAGTGCTGCCATTACATTTGAGTACACAATGAAAAATGTGAGATTTTAAACAGTAACTACAATTTAACTCTCCTTTTAGGTGTTTTTCTAACCCATTTATCAACTATGGAGGAAGCATAACATATCATTGTTGCTAGTTTGGGAACATTAGCTGTAAAAGAAAGGGTTACAGTGTGCGTTACGGATACCCAAACTATTTAATCCTGTCTGAAGTTGAACTTCGCCAGGCTATAACGCATGCATGATTGGTAGCTGTTATTTTTAGTGACATTAAATTACATTGCTGACTACGTCTGCAAAACTGGGCTTCCAGCACAATTACTTGAAGCGAACAAAATGTGCTTTTCTGAACTTCTCAAAGATTAATGAAGTCTTTGGAACATGTTTCTTCTGGAGAGGGAAGTAATTCTAATAGGGACAGATCGTGTGCATTAATCACAACATTAATCACTTTTGGTACAAATTTATGTTCACACCAGCGCTCAGATTTACATTTGCTCAAGGTGTTGGATCTTATTGAGCTGCAGAAGCTGGCTGATTGGAAAAGTTAAAAATTTTATTTCACCGCTCGGGGTCCCCTGTCCTCCAAAACAACGCCCTTTAAAAAGAACAAAAGAAAACAAAAATGATCATTTTTAAAGAATGATAGTCATCACAGCAGTCACATCGCTCATGGAATAGAAAGGTATTTGTTAAATAAATTGCTGAGCTCCATCTCTGTTGCTCAGTGGTGAGCGAATAATCCGAACTGACAGATAAAGACATGTCAATTGTTTCTAATTAGCCAACAGAAAACACTGGAATGAGATATGGTGATGCAAATGAAAACTCTGTCTTTGACTTTCACATGTTCGGTTTTTCTTAAAATAATGAATCTTCTTAGCACCAGTTGAGTCTAGAAATTGAAAATGCAAAAGCTTGAATTTGACTTGTGCAAACCATGGAACTGTACCTCAATGCCACTTCCATAAACACAAGTAAAATAATAATAAAAAAATAAAATAAAAACTTTGCTCCTTGCACGCATAACTCTGCAAAGCGCTCATTGCATAACCGCCGTGACTCTTCTGTGGATGTTGTAAGAAATGATGTTTATGATGGCGAAATCCGGGAGTTTCTGTGTGCGCCGCGTAGGTTAGCTGGAGCGCAGCCTGGCGGGGGTCTTTGTGAAAGATCAAATGATTCCTCACCCTCGGAGATGAGACGAGGATCTGAACGCGTTCCGCTTTTCATCTCGCACCACTCTTCAAGGCATCCAGCCCCACGTAAGGTGAACAGTGATGAAAAGGAATCTGAAGATAGACGGAGGCAAACAGATCCCACTTTGTCTGTATGCTAATGATGTTTTCATGTTGATGTCTGCATCTGTTTTCATATAGATCGGGATATGGATTAGTAAGACATCCCTGTGCACGATTATGTTCACATTTTGGGGGGGAGGTGGGGTGGAGAGCTTCGCTCCTGTAGCAGACATGCATGATTTTGCATGAAATTAAACACACACTGTCGTTGCATTAGTGCTGCGTTTATAAATGGAAGCCGTTCATGCCTGCATGTGCGGCGATCAGAGGATTTTCAGGCCTTTAACACAACCATAAACGATGCATCATGTTATTTTAGATGCATTTTCTTGAAAATCGTCAAAAGCACATTTGGCTGCACTCAGCTAAAGAACTCAATGGATTTTTATTTGCATCAGTGAAATTGGAACAAATATGAGTTTGCACATCTGCTCGCTTCACCACAGACTCATTACGGACAGTTCGCCGCAAAGCCAGTCACTCGGATGCAATCGGCTGGGTTGGTTTGCTGCGACGCAGGACATAAAATAAACTCCTCTGCACTGTGTCTCAGCCAGGACTCAATTAGTAATCTGTGCAATCGAAGCCGGATGCATCTGAATGAATAAGTCGAACTGAATATACATCTTGTATATAAATTGTTTGTACAGTTTGTGTTGAAAAATGCCTTGAGGTGACATTTGTTAATTTATGCTACATTGGGGGAAAAAAAACTGAAGAGAATAATTTTACATCTACTTTTTAAAGTCCTTGCAAAGGATGATTAGCTCAAAATATGCAGCCGGATGAAAAATTATTCTCTACAGGAGTGTTTTACCTAATTTAAAAAAAAAAAAAGTGCGATTAAAGTTGCCCCAGTTAGTGTATCTCTACTAAAACTGGAGAAAGAAATAGCTTGATTCTCTAAGACAAGTGCTAAATGTCATTTTTTTCCCCCTTCCCAAACGGTGACCTAATTGCACTGGAAGAGATAGGGTGTGCTATGATAAGCAATTATCTCAAAAGCAAAGTAAAGTACTGTGTCTGTTTTATATTCAGCATACATATATTCTTGCAGCAAGGAGTTTCAGAGCTAAAATCCCAATCTGGGTTCATTTTGCAAGTTCTCGCTCGGTATGCCTGAAACTGCACCTGGTGCTCCAACTTCCTTCCCCTCGCAGTCCAAAAAACCTGCGAGTCACGATAGCTGCTCTCTTTAACATCGACCTCATGAGGTCCAACATGTGCAAGCCTCTGTCCTGCCAAACAGAGAGAGGGGAAGAAAAGAGAGAGATTCTGATTTATTTTTATAAGCAGGATATTTGCTTCACTTCCTTGCAATCGTACTACACATTCCGTAGGTGTGCATTAAAAATCCTCCGCATCGCTTTAGGGTAAATCTAAACATTCGCATCATCAAAATGTGTTGCAGTTTGTTCAACTTACCCATTTGCTCTCACAAAATCAGTGCATCAAAATTGTAGTCCATTCCACATAGATATTACTCTGCATTCACACTCGTCTCACGGTGCAAAAGGAAGAATAAAGCAAGGATGACTTGAGTTTTCTCAGCACCACCAACTCAATATGTCAGAGTAAAAAATGTGAATGATTTTGCTCAAATTAGTATCTTTTTGACCTTAGATCATTTTAAGAGAGAAGCATTGCCCTGGATAGCATTGCAGCACCGGAGAACACAATGCTGATGTAAAGAAACGGTGTTGGCCAGCCTCATTTGGAACATCATGACCGACTGCAATTTGGACAGCTGGACTTTGAGAGGACAGTCTGGCTGTCTCATTACCCCTGTCACCAGAAGGGTGTGTGTGCGTGTGTGTGTGTGTGGACACATCATGGCCTCCTGCCTTGTTGATTCTGTCAGCAGGGTTTCTAAACACTGTCCTCCAAGAAATGGCATCATGAATTACAGCCTCCTACTGGACAGCCTCCAATGTTCTTTTCCTGGTTTCCATGCCTTTCAGTGTGACAGATAGAAGTTCTACACCGATGTTAAACAACTAGCATTTTTTTTTCTCCTCCAGGCAATTTACTTCCATGTAATCGAGGATCGCGCAAACCCAGGTCCACCACTTAATTTTATGCGGTGCTTTCAAGAAGTCCTTGGAAGCCTGACAACGCAATCCGTTCCCGTTAAATGTAGGTTGGCAAGACATGTGCAGAGTGCTTTGTGGATGGGGCCTGATGGGGCCAAGAGGACCTTCAATGAGTCCTTTACCTCACCTCTGAATAAATCATCCTCACATGGTCAAAAGACCACTTACGCTTCATCCGGTCTGTACGATTGGAGATGGAAACACTCGGTGAATTAGCTGAGCCAGAATTTGGATGGGAGAAAGCACGGGCCTTTAACAGCCACTGGTGAAATGCTGCCTGAGAGGAGAACGCTGGCAGCACCATCAGAGCTGAGAAAGCCAGGCCCAAAGCTGAACTCCTGGCAAAGCATTCAGCGATATGATGTATTGTAAAATACACTAGTTGGTTGAACATCAGAAAACAAGATGGGGGATTAATAATATTTTTAAACAGTGTATGAAATATTATTTTGGCTACCTCTTTAATCCATTTTTGTTGTTGTGGTTTTTAATTTGACACCTCAGTACTGTTTTCCAAAGTCCCACTGTTTTAGCATGCCTATAAAGGCCTTTACGGAATACTGACTTAAGGATGGAGATGGAAGGAATTCCACACTACTTTTTAATAAAAAAAAGACATCTGTTAACAACAATTGTGAACTAATTTGTGTTGATATATCACAGAAAACTCTGAAATGAGGTTGTAAGAAGACAAACTGTTTAAAAAGTCAGAAGCTTAATTTTCTTGAGCAGGGTCAGTCTACCCTTCAGTATATGAGATTGCAAAACTCCCTACTATTGCTATTGTGCTATTGCTAATAACATGTCACGCTGTTTTTTAGAAGCAAAATTGAAAAATAACTATCTGAAGGTGAGTGAAGGTGAGTGTGTGCTACTGTTACATAGTAAAAATTTGTAACTTTTGTTTGTGCATGGACTGTATTGCCTCCAATTTGTGTTCTTGATCAGTGAAAATCTGAAATAACTTTAATCTGACAATTTCTACACATGCTTTAAAAAGCCTGTATGAATTTGACATATCGCTGCTCTGTTCAGTCCTCAACACAAACAGTTTACCTTTGGAAATTTGAAACATTTGAAGCTCTGGAAATGGGCATAAAGTAAAACAAAAATACAAATACACATGTTTGATATTCTACGTTGTGGGTGCTTAGTTTTTCTACAACTTTTACAATTATCCTTAATTCTGGTAGAGGCACTTGAAACAAGAAGGATCTTTGGCAAATTTTTACATATTTTTTAGCTCTAGTTGGCTGGTTGTTCTAAACCTCCAAGGGTTAAGTTGGGTTAATAAAGAAAGTGTCAAAATCATAACACCCACGCCATGGTTGTCTGCTGAATTAACGTCTCAAATGGTTCCCTGGCAGCTTTATGAAGTCTCTGCAAATGATCCAGACTGCATGAGTACTTTAGATGTTTGATGAGCCAAAAAAGAACTCGCAGAACTTCATGAGCAGCCAACATCACACTGGAGTCACTAGGTCTTATCTGGGGAATCGCAATTGGGACAGCATCAAGTTATGAAAACTCAGTTATACGGGCCTAATTAACTTTAAGGATCTCTGTCTCTCTGGACATGGCAGTGGCACAATATGTTAACAGCAAAAGCTTGAGAGTTTGGGTCTCCCTACGGAGCGGTCAGAAATCTTGTGCTACAGGTAAACATAGCCCCCTCTGTATTTAGTAATATTCCTGGAGAAGGTGCGAAAAACCCTTAAAAGAAATGTATCTTATAATAGTTTTATGCCACCCGAAATATGTTACTTTTTTCCGTACAGTTTTTCAGTTAAAGCAAACAGATTTATTGTTTTCATATAAAGAATTACCAGTGCAGAAATGATTACCTTATCTGCTGTTTACACTCTGTATGCCCCCTTTTAGACAGCAGGACATCAAATAGTCTTGTTTTAAAGGATTTAGATCTACAGATTGAGATGGTAATGGAAAAAGTTAGATTTCAAGTCTGACTCGCCTGTTTCTGTGTTGATTTGACCTTGCTGGTTTGGGTGGAGTACGTTTGTGCTACGTGTGTTTGTGTCTTCACTCCAGAATCTGAAGGACGAGTAACTGGAGGTCATGACCCCTGATTGCCATCATCTCATCTGCTTATTAATATTTTTGGAACTCTGACAATGATTCGGTGCCTGATAGTCACCCACCTAAGCCAGTCATTAGATCTTTTCTCAGTTTTTTTTTTTATTCATGTTTTTGTCCTTTGGGCTCCTACTGAACAGACTCCTTCCTTCTTCCCTTCCTTCCTTGCTTCTTTGAGCGCATCTCTTTACCTTCTATAAGGTCCTCCTGGATCCATATCTGTTCCCAAGGTTGTCAAACACAACTCCATCTACCTTAAGCCCTCAGGCTCTCTCCTGTCCAACTGACCAACTGGAATCTTCACCGTCTGGATTACAGCCAACATCTCAGCCCCGTGCTGGTCCAAACTGTTTTCCTCTCAGAGCAACGTTCAGCTAAAAAAAAAAAAAAAAAAGAAAAACAAGGCAAGATAGGTTAACAGTATATATTTACAAGAATTATTGCCACTTATAAAGTTTTATTTCTGAGCCATTTTCCTCCTTTCCAAGACATCAGAACATCCCAAACTAACTTATTTCTAACAAAATAAAACTTCTTAAACTATGTCTGATCTCTGAGTTCTCTCGATAAAAAAGCTGAATCAGTACATGACGCATTTTTATTTTATACCGGGATTTTCCCAAAAATCAGTGATATTTATGCTATGTACTCTTAAAACATCCACAGAATTCTTGGATTCTTCACCAAAGATGAAGTTGCGGGCTGTCCATAACTTCATCTTTTGCTTTGTGCCAAAATCCACCTGAAATGTTTGTTGCCTAAAAGCTTTCATTCTTGCCACACTATGCCATCTCTGTCTTGTGTTTAGAAGATTTGCTGCCCGGTAAGATTAAGCTCCTGAATTGAATTTCTTTACATGTGGCAACATTCATCAATCTGATCATATATATATATATATATATATATATATATATATATATATTATATATATATATATATTATATATATATTATATATTATTTTTGTCAGCGTCAAATTAAATCAGCTGCGTGAACAACACAGTCCTCATATTATCCTGAAAATATGTCACTGCTACAGTATATGCAGCACACAACTCCGACACAGACATCCAACAATGACATGGAACCATTATGAGCTTTTACTTACCTCATTATGCAGGAAGCTTGAGTCTTCAGTTGATCTTGATGTCTTGACCTACTTTCTAATTTGTAGCTTGTAATTGTTTTTTCCACTAGGGGAACTTAAATTTCCTTCATAGATAGTCGGTCCTTAAACATAAAAAAATATATATAAACAACAAACCGATGAAATGGTGGAATCAAAGCCGAAATAATGTACAGAACAATTTGAATACGGCATTTTTGATCCCAATGAGAGAGTGGATCAAAAGTGACAAATATAGTTTCAAGACAAATAATCTTCACACCCAAAACAGTCAGCTGGCATTCATATAGTGTTAGTTGGCATGGTAATTACATAAATATACTGAAATTAATGTTGGGATTTTAAAAAAAAAAGAAAACAAATTAGTGTGAGATTATATCCACAATAAAATATGATCTTCACCATACTGTGGAGGGCACTGTGATCCATCAACTGTTTGCTTGGGCTATTTAAGAATTTCTTTGCTGTTTAAGTTGAGCAGGTACTTTTACAACCGTGTCACTAACCGTTTTACACAGACTGCAGCAGAAACGCATAAAAGACTGTGGATTGCAGGTTTCACCTGAGATAAAAACCCAATGTGTCTTGCTGCATCACCACCCAAACCAGAACTCTTTGCATTGCCTTTTTTTTTTTTTTTGCTTGCCTCAGCTATAATAAACTTTCCAGAATTGCTCATTGGGGCACTAAAGCACTTTACACATGCAGCCTCCCAGCAGGGTCAGTCAGATGCAATAACGGGTCGAGTTCATCTTGTAAATGTAAACCCAGAAGAAATCCTTGGCAGGACATTTGTAGAGGACGTACCCTCAAATGGGTTGAAATCAGTAATATCGTCCCCTCAGCTGTCCCTTTTTCACTTTGTTTTATGTTTGTCAGCATGATCATTCTTCAAGTTCCACAAGTACTTCAACTTAATTACTCTGAAACCGGTAGGGGGGAAAAAAAACAAACTTGAATGCACTTTTATCACTGAAAATCACTCTGCCAGGGGTAATTATAAAACGCCCTTTGTATTTTTACTTTGTCTTTCAGCATTTTATCCTCGGGGCTACGTTCTCCATTTTCCATATCTGCTGATCCCACCTTCATCCCCTGTTACTCCGTTGAGGAGGCTCCACTTGGTGGCCTTCCTCCAGGGTGACAGATAGCCGGTCCACAGGCAGACTCGGCCACACTTAATTACCCACAAGTCCCTTTGAGGGGTAATATAGAGGAGTCTGAGGAATATGCAGCGTCGGGTCCTCTCTTGTCCGCTTGGTGGACGAATAGAGCCGTCTAAGACAGGACCCGCTTATTTTCTCCTGCTTAAATTTAAAAAAAAAAGTAATAAAAAAACTTAGGAGAGTCCACCTTACGATATTAGGCATTAGATAAACACTGCTCAATGTTTATACGTTTTTCACACAATATCCAGTCAGACTTGACATTCGCCCCCGTTTGGTTATTTCACAGCAACAGAACTTCAAACCCACAGAGCTGTTACTCTAACATTTTTAGACAGACCAGCGGGTGCTCTGATTGGTTACGGTTAAGCTCCAGTGCCTCTGGGTAACAGCGTTTGTCATGCCAGACTCCCTGAGTGATATTACCAATACATGGGTATTGCGAACACATTTGAAATCGAGAGAGAGAGAAAGAGAGAGAGAGAGAGAGAGGGAGAGAGAGAGTATTTCTCACCAGATGCCCTTGAAGCAGCACATGTGAAACACCCGTAATCAGTTTGAAAATTTATTTTCATATAAAAAGACACTATGAAAACATTAGAGGACTACTTTGTACAATCTTATGTATAAAAAGAACAAAAATGAAGGAGAAAGTGAGGGTTGGTCAGTAATAAAATCAGCTGGAATGTCGGATGTTTCGAGAAGCATCAAAGGCTTGCAGGTATGACAGGTAGAAAGGTGAACTGTGAAGGTTTTTGAATTAAACTCTACTTGGATTTCAGTTTGCAAAATCTGCCTTCTCGTCCGTCTCGTTCCCCAAAGACAGTTGAGTTGGGAAAAAAAGAAGTTTTTTAGAGAAAAAGGAAAGTGGCTCTAAAAGTTTACAGTGTCCTCCTAGTGTTATAATAAACATTACAGCACATTTTTTTAATAATAATAAAAAAAAGATTAATAGAAGAATGCATGACAGACTTTTCAATTGGTCAAGCAATAGCTCGTTTTACTCTTCTGAACCATAAAATCTTAACACCAGCCGTCATTGAGCCCAGAGTTCTCCATATACCACAAGACGAAAGATATGACTGATGGAAAGGAAATCATTTACACTGTTTAAAGCAAACCTGATTGTGTCTTCCTTCCTGTAAATCACATTACCATGGGAACAAGACTTTTTATTCCCCCCACCACTTTCTGTTTTTTTTTTTTTTATTCGATCAGTTTGAGAGATGGAAGAAAAATGGAGAAATGCCGTGGAGTAACAGCTACCGGGTGCCGCCGCTTTGTTCGGTGGATCTGGTTTCCTGAGCCTGGCAGGAGGTCAGGTGAATGTGCCCTTACCTTGGCAACCTGGGATCAAACCAAGCCTCCCTCCTCTGAGAGAGGTGGAGCTGTAGGTTTGCCTATCAGCTGATTAGCTCGAAAAGGTTAGAAGGGCGCCGCTCTTGTCTCGCCATCTGCGCCGCGCTGCTCTACCGCCACATTAGGGAACCTTAAACAGATGGTTCGAGGGCTGCATTGGAAAATGTCAGGACAAATCGTCATCCCCGGATAATTACTGTTTTGAGCACTCCCCTTCGTCTTCATCTCTGCCCGTTTCGAGCCTCTTTTTAACAGTGTTATTTTTGGAATCCATCTTGGAATCTGCTCCCCCCCCACCTCACAGTTTCTTCAAGTCTTTTTTAAATTGCAAATCAGTTCTTCCTCCAAACTTTTACATCAACAACAACTGCCGCTGTGAACGTCGACAGAGGAATTATCACCCTCGACTCACGAACTAATGTAGCAATAACTGGAAACTGCTGTCGCCTGTTGTAACAACTGCAGCGAGGGTGTTTAACGGAATCGTAATTTTTAGCTCCCCTTCGTTCTGAAGTGTCTAGTTTGTGCTCTCTTTTTTTTTTTTTTTTGCAGTGGCTGTGCTCGCAAGCCCAGAGACATAAACACACAGTTTGGGATCCATGGAAACGAGGAATTATACATTTGGCCTTGCTGCTTGTAGCATTAAGATTTCATGCTTCTGAGTTCGGAGCAGGCAATATGAAAGAGGTAGAGATAGCACGCTAAAGCAACAGCTAGGGGGTTTTCAGGCTCTTCAGCAAAAGGCAATTTCTTGTTTATCAAATTATTACTAGAACTTGGAAATAGAATATTGGCTGCTAATGTGTGTTTAGTCAACGTGGGACCCCATCACCCATCTTTTTGTCCTTGTTTCTGGCGTCGCAGCGACTCGTGATGGATCAGACCAGGCAACCTTCAAATCGGGAGACGGAACAAAGAGGATGCTACAATCTTTTGGACCGTTTTGTCCGTGCTTTTGTTTTCCTAATTGTCTTACTCACTTTCAACTGACGAAGCTAGCGAAATTTCCTCAATATCTTGGAAAGAAAAAAAATATAGAAAAAAGGGACCACGTATTGGACTTTAGCTATCATGGGTCCCATTCGGACTGGATACTCTGAGAACAGTATTTTGTCAAATGTCAGAATCTTTAATTTTTAAAATGTGTTGCATGAATCTGAAACGTTTAAGTGTGACAAAAAAAAAGCAAATAAAAGGAGTAAAATCTATAGGGATGCAAATATGCGTTTGTAACTTTGCAAGAAGAGGCATTCTATCTAAACGGCAGCCACGTTAGCTAAAGTCTCACCCATGGCAAATTTGTAATCTGGCATCACAGTGACTCGTGACAGTTGCTGGTCAATTTGACCCTTTGCCATTTAGTACCTTTGCAGTTAACCCAAGTCTTTCAGTTAGAACATTTTACCTTGTATGGCGACAGTTGTTAGAACAACCATGCGCCCGTTCAGGTGTGTTGTCTCTGCTATGACAACCAAGGATTTCTCTGCAAACTATCTGTAGAAACTATCTACAGATAGTTTCTGTAATCTATGAATTGGCCACCATATGGAAACGTGGCGCAGTGACTCTGGTAAGTAATGACGACCAGCTCCAGGCACATTAGAGTTAATTTCGCTTAAGTTTTATAGCTGTCATTTTAGGAATCAACTGTCCAAAACATGACAAAGGTCAGAACAACATTAATTATGGATTTTTCTTTTTTTATGGAAATACAGTATAATAATTTTGTAGACAATACATAATTAGATAAAATTATAGTGGGTGTTTTTTTGTTGTTGATTGGATAAACATTCACAATTAATGAAAATACTTCACTACAAAAAAAAATAAAATAAATAAATGCTATGGCAGAATACATTGGTAAGAAACGGTTTGCGTAAATGGAAATAGAAACGGATACGATAGAAATGCATTGGTACGGGACTGGGGTACAAACTGGCAAAGGGGCAACTGACCGAGAGCCACTCACAACCCATCAAACCATGCAACCTTTAAACTTTGGAGAGAACAAAGAAGATGCTACAATCTTTAAGATCACTGTGTCCTTTTTTTCCCTTTTTTTTGGTCTTTTCCAGACACACTTGAAATGCAATCTCTTATTCATGTGCTCTGTCGTAAGAAGGCATTTTAAAGTTTTTATGTGACCTTTGAATCACTTCATACATGGAAACCAAAAAAAAAAAAAAACAAAAAAAAGTACTAAGCATCTCAAGCACACATGAGTGAAAATAAATGAGTTCTTTTGAGCAGATGAAGAATAGAACAATAAAACATGAAACTAAAAATCAACTGGTTGTCATTTGTCTCAGATTTTTTTGTTTTTGTTGTTTTTTTTTTTTTCATGCCCGGACGAAGGGGAATGACCTTTTCGTTCGGTGAACAATAGAAAAAACGCAAAATGAAAAATCGGAACGTTAAGGGAGAGGATGTGACGGGAAGAGAAAAAAAAGAAAAAAAAAAGGTGAGTCTAGAAGAACCAGAACCTGAAGACATGTAAAGAGAATGGCACATAATCAGTGAGCAGCTCCATCTCTGCCCCCTCATTCCCTATCCACTCTTGCTGTGACAAAAAGAAAGCAAACACATAGGATAGACAGAGTGACTGAATACTTTCATCTTCCATTTGAAAGAATAAGAAAAAAGAAAAAAATAATAAAAGTAGATTGCCTTGGGGGGAGGGACTAAGGTGAAATATTCCCCCTTGCAATATATATATATATTATATATATATATATATATTATAAAAGATGCAGAAATATTCTTATTTTTCTCTCCCACCCCAAACCACCCTCCCTAAGTCATCAAACACTTGTAAGACATTTTCTTTTATCTTCAGAATAAAATCAAGACCTTTTTTTTTCTCAGAAATTACGTTTTTCATCCTTTTTGAGTTCTTTTAAAAATCGTCTTTAGTCACAGATCTTCCCAGCCCCGGTTCTATCCCCCCACCCCCACCCCACCGATAGTCTTTGCGAAAATAGAGCGAAGAACAGTCTTCCTTTTGAATATACGTCCTCTTCAGCTGTAAACAAATACAGTATGGGATCCGACAAAGCACATTGCATGAGGCATGGAGCAGAACGTCTGAGATCCTTTGCAGAAGATCGTACCTAGGTGAATCTTTTTGTGAGTCCTGTGTCTGCGTGTGTATGTATGCGTGTCTGTATCTCAACATTATCTCAGGTCTGTGATTAAGGTGAGCATGAACGTCTCGCGTGTTCGTCCTCACACTTCAGTCTGGAAGTCTCCCTCCGACGAGTCCGGTGTGTTTGCTGAGGACGAGTCCCAGTTCTTATTGTGCATTTCCAGACGGTCTTTCTGCTCCCCAGGCACGATAGACAGCTCGGGGGTCATGGTCTTGAAGCTGTCCCAGGAGCTTTGGTCCTCGGGGTTGGACTTGTCCTGACGGAGACGGATGAGAAGGGGAAAGTAGGAATGTTAGGGGGAAGAAATAAAATCTCATGATGGCTTGGATGTGGGAAGGATGCACTGGATAAACTCCTGTCTGGGCCGACGTGCTATAGATCATAATTGCGTTTTGAAAAGAACACAGCAATGGACATTGTAGCAAAAAGTTTAGACAACTTTCAGAATTACGCCGTTTTAAATTCTTGCCAACTTACAGAACCGAAAGCAGAGAAGCTGCAGGCAAAACTGGAAAGGAAAATCATCTTTGAATATTTCTTTCAAATTACCATCATGACATTGTAACCTTTAAGCAGAATTAATAATTTTGCAAGGTAATCCAGTGACTTGTTACTCAGTCTGCATTGTCTGTAGCCAAGCGCTCTCACAGTGTAATTACACTGAAATTATCGAAAAAATTCCTTCGACAATGTGGTCAAAATCCTGAAATGGTGAATTGTAAACCCAAACAAAGATGTTGTTCTTTGGCCAACCCAGTGGTATTATCACTTCACTGTAAAACAACAGTTGTGTTGTTACAAACAATTTACAAGCAGATGTGGTTCCCCCCCAAAAAAATCTGTTAAAAGAAATGCAATCCTATTGTATGTTACAACCTGGCATATTCGTGAAGCCATTGTGTAATTCTGCAGAATCAGTCAAGAATGTCAGTTTGTTCATTAATTCTGTTACATTAGCCTTTTACATGCGTTTTTATCAGTGTGATTCACTATGAACAGTGTTACGCTTCTCATCATAATTCACAACAAAAAATTCTCAACTGAGATCTATAGTACAACATAATTGTATTTTAATAACAACATAAATGCAATGGTGTGCTCCAATTACAAGGGCTCACACTCTTTAGCCTCCCTGGTAAGGTCTATTCAGGGGTCCTGGAGAGGAGGGTCCGTCAGATAGTCGAACCTCGGATTCAGGAAGAGCAGTGTGGTTTTCGTCCTGGTTGTGGAACACTGGACCAGCTCTACACCCTCAGCAGGGTCCTGGAGGGTGCATGGGAGTTCGCCAAACCAGTCTACATATGTTTTGGGGACTTGGAGAAGGCGTTCGACCGTGTACCTCGGGGGGCCTTGTGGGGGGTTCTCCGGGAGTATGGGGTACCGGGCCTTTTGATATGGGCTGTCAGGTCCCTGTATGACCGGTGTCAGAGTCTGGTCCGCATTGCCGGCAGTAAGTCGGGCTCGTTTCCGGTGAGAGTTGGATGTCCGCCAAGGCTGCCCTTTGTCACCGATTCTGTTCATTACTTTCATGGACAGAATTCTAGGCGCAGCCGAGGTGTTGAGGGGATCCGTTTTGGTGGCCTCAGGATCGCATCTCTGCTTTTTGCAGATGATGTGGTCCTGTTGGCTTCATCAGATCGTGATCTGCGGCTCTCGCTGGAGCGGTTTGTCGGCCGAGTGTGAAGCGGCCGGGATGAGGCTCAGTGCCTCCTGTGCGTCCTGCCTCAAGTGGAGGAGCTTATGTATCTGGGGATCTTGTTCACGAATGAGGGAAGAAGGGAGCGGGAGGTCGACAGGCGGATTGGGGCAGCGTCTGCCGTGAAGCGGGCGCTGTACCGGTCCATCGTGGTGAAGAGAGAACTGAGTCAAAAAGCGAAGCTCTCGATTTACGGTCGATCTACGTTCCCACCCTCATCTATGGTCATGAGCTTTGGGTCATGACCGAAAGAACGAGATCACGGATACAAGCGGCCGAAATGGGTTTCCTCCGCAGGGTGGCCGGGCTCTCCCTTAGAGATAGGGTGAGAAGCTCGGTCATCCGGGAGGGACTCAAAGTAGAGCCGCTGCTCCTCCACGTCGAGAGGAGCCAGTTGAGGCTCGGGCATCTGGTCAGGATGCCTCCTGGACGCCTCCCTGGTGAGGTGTTCCGGGCACGTCCCACCGGGAGGAGGCCTCGGGGAAGACCCAGGGCACGCTGGAGGGACTATGTCTCTCGGCTGGCCTGGGAACGCCTTGGGGTTCCCCCGGAGGAGCTGGAAGATGTGGCTGGGGAGAGGGAAGTCTGGGCCTCCCTTCTGAAGCTGCTGCCCCCACGACCCGACCCCGGATAAGCGGAAGAAAATGGATGGATGGATGGATGATGGCAACCATAGCATATAATAACTTACAGTGAATTTCACAATGGGTTTTTGGGTTTGTTGTTTTATAGTCTAGTTCTCTCATTGTGCATATATATATATCCGACCTTTGGGGGTGCTGTGACATTGTTCTGCTAGAAATGCTCAACTTCTTTACTCACCATACCAGGCCACCTACAGTGAAAAGGACGATCAATGTCAACATGACTTGTTTTTTTTCTTAAGTGGTGAAGAAAGTCACTAAGATCAGAGAGGTTTAAGGTTTTCTTGTCTGTCAAATGCCAATTCTGAACACAAGGTCATTGTGCAACACAATCAGTGTATGTGTGGGGCAGAGTGCAGGGGGAATAAGCTATAAACATAATTAGGGGCAACACCATGAAAGAGATAAGGGCTATACGATTGATATGAGTTCATGTCAACGAATGGAGAAAGGCACAAGGATAAGTGGAACTGCTGACAGGAAACAAATTCAAAGAGGAGGAAATAAGGAGTGCGGTATATTCCTATAAAATAAAAATGTATTTTGGGGTTTTAAAATTGTTTTATCAAGAGAATTTAACAATCTCAAAGTAACTAAAGCATTTACTGCTGTGGCAGCCGTGGTTCCCTGAATGGATCTTTAAAGGATACGGATGATGACTCAGTAGAACCTCATATTGATTTACTGTGACCCTTTCCCCAAAGGGACCAGGAGCGCTGAAACCAACATGGAGAGTCACCGGGATTCCTCATTGTATCTTTTTCACCTCATCAAATATTTATGCTCTTACAGGTTCCCTTGGTGGAGGTGCACAGCGATCCAAAAGACATGCATCATTGTCCATCAAAGTCTGCAAAGGAGAGAGCTACGATCTGGTCCTGGCTCTGTTTTTTTTCTGGGTCTGCCTTATGCTGGAACTATGCAGAGGGCTTGGTTGTGAGGAAACGATTATAACTTGTTTTATGTCTTTGCCTACATGTGAGGAGCGTCCCAAAAAATGAATTACAACTCACAAGGTTGGGAATTTTGGTCCAATAAAACAAATTCCCAAATATTACTAAGTGTCATAGCTGTCGCTAACTGCAGTTCAAACATATTCAATAGTGACCTGTCTTAATATTTTAATAATTGATTACATTTTAAAAAATATATCTAGTTAGAAAAGGTAATGGCCTAAATTTCCAACAAACTGCTGGTAGAAACATAGCCAGCAAAGTTTGACACAAGGCATACAGTTAAAAGGCAATACTGTCAAAAGATCATAGATCCTTTTTTTTCTCCTAAGTTTAGCATGTAAAAATAATTTTGGTAATCCTAGTTTATCAAAAACAGTAACTGTTTTGTCTGATTTAATTTCACTAATAAAAAAAAAAACGTAGCCAGCTTCAAATTATTAATAGGTTACCCAATAATGTTACATCTACATCATCGATAAAAGATTTATGTAGAAATTTAGCAAACTACAAGACGGGATTTTAAAATTACCACAACAAACACAATGGCTTTTACAAAATTGTTTCATGTTTTGTGCCAAAGCCTAACCAACTGACAGCTTATAAAGACAAATGTAAAGCAAAACCATAACTACAATATTATATTATATATATATATATATATATGATATATAAATATATATATATATATACACTTTACTATAAGTGCTCTCACAAGTTGCTACAAATCCAAACAGTGTTACTTCTTCCTTACCCAGCAAAATCCAGCTCAGCATCAGGACACCGTGTCATAACATGAATGCTTAGGAGGTAATCTGTATTGCATGTTGCATGGTTTTGCTTTTAATTTGCAAACTGTCTACATGAATGTTTGTTTTTTTTTTCTTTTGGCTAAATGAATTTACCTGACTAGACAACACCACGTATCGGCTCTCTAATTCCATTCTGCAGTAAGCTCCCTGCAGCTTCTATTTTGTTTTCTCTAGATCTATTTTTCATAATCCCCCCCTACCCCACCCACTTCTTCTTCTTCACTGCAGCAACTCCAACATATTCACTTGTAACTCATTTGGAGTTATTTGCTCCCTCTGTTAGAGTCTGTCTCATTTGGCACGCTCACGCAACTCACCGCTCTGCAGCAGAGCACAATACCCCACCTCACCCCGCAAACCCTCTCTTTGAGTGTGTGATGATTGTCAGGGAAGCGCTAGGGGGCAATATCTGCCTGATTATCATTCTTCCCACATCATAGCCTGACAGTTTGTAAAATGAATACAAAAGGCATAATCTGCAAGCCAATTTGCATGCTAAATGCTGGCGAAGGAACATTTTGTAATGCAGGCGTGTGGGTAATGCTGCAGTTAAGCCCAACTTTATTCCTGGGAGGCTACGGCTGACGCGATTGTGCTGCTGCCGTGCCCATATCTGTTCCCCTTTGCCATCTCTGCCCGTTTCCATCCCCTCCTCGCCCGAGAGCCCCCCGATCTCATCCCTCTTCTCTGTGCCAGAAACCAGCGCTGCTTACAATCAATGAATTCTTTTCACCCCTGGCAAACGAAATGCTCCAATCCCTTCTTCCCCCCGCTCTGTGGTGTGGAAATGAGAAGACGGCGACAAGGTGCAAGAGTGAGGAGAGTGGAAGACGGGGAGGCGATGGGAAGTAGGGGATCATAGTCACTGACAACTCTGCCTTGAAACAACAGCAGCGTTCCTCCGGCTTATTTGGGTGAGCAGGCGTTTTTTTTTTCCTTTCCTTCTCCCAACATGTGCAGACACTGAAGTGCTGCAATGATCCGTTTCACCGATTGTGACGTGTAGCTTTTACGTGTCAAAGCTTTAAGATAAAGTGACTTGCAAAAGCATTCACACACCTTGAACTTTTCCAGTTTGCCAACTAACAAGCAGCAATGAAAGTATTTTACTGTGATTTTACAAACTAGACAAAATAATCTGTGTAATTCTAGCTGAATGCTAATATTCCTGTGTATTATACCAAAATGTCCATGTCTAAAATTTGTTTTTAATCCTATAGATTATTCTAATCTTGATCCGTTAACCTCATGGTCTTCCTGCTTTCAGATTACAGGTTTGTGATGCTGTATTTTCAGTCCATCTGTCTGTTCTTATTTGAACTTTCTCTTACTTGTACCACAGCTAAACCTTGGTCTGCTGCACACTGTTTGTTGTTTTGACTTCCTCCATTCCTCCTCTGCCTGAGGAGTTTTCAATTTATTTATTTTTTTTTACCCACACCTATATATTGCAAGACTTTTTAATTTTTTTTTACAACCAGATTGAGGATCTAAGCTCATTGTTTTACTCCACTTGCCAGACTGCTTTGGACACAGTGGCTCCATTAAAAACCAAGCAGTCTAAAACTAAATCTAAGCCCAGAGCTGTCAGACGATGGTGCCAAGTGGAATAAAGACAAACTGCGAGTGTCTTTTTAAGACATTAAAAGTGTATTGCATCATCAAAAAGTTACAAAAGATGCCAAAACTAAGCTTCACTTTGATACTCTATAAAACCTGCATATCGTTTAAAACTAATGAATCTTTTCATATTGTGCCGTAGCCTGCCTGCATCGAGCCATGTGGTCTATGAAAACGCTCTGTAATTTTTATTCAGAAGATCCCCTCAGTATGAGCTCAAATCTCTTCTATTGCTCACATCCCCTCGGCCTCTGATCCCTACTCTGCTGTCTTTGACAGGTTTGAACCTGTGACTTTCCTCTCTTCAAGTGATTGCTGTTCATTTGAAGCCTGCAGGGTCTCCAAGTGATGTTGTCCCTAGTCGACTTTTTTTTTAAATGGTTTAGCTACAATTGGGCCTCTGGTTCTTGCACTGGCAAATCAGTTTGTTGTCAGTTGTGGCCTCTATGGATTTCAGACATGAAGTAGTACATTTTTTTTTATTAAATAGCCAGCTCTTGATCCTGCATTTTTGATTTTTTTAACAACTACAGGCCTATCTCTAAAAGACGTATTCTCTCCAAAGTCCTTGAACACAACCAATTAAAGGCATTTCTGCAATTGGATTTTCCAATTTTGCTTTCGTACCTTTATAAGTACTGATCTGGTGCTGTGTAAAGTTTTTTAATTACACATTCTTAAATGATTGTGGCGACAGTGTTGTTCTTGTGCTTTCAGATTTGACAGCTACTTTTAATACAGAGGTTTAGGAATCTTCATTCTTGCTTGCAAAAGTGGGTGGAGATCACAGACAGTACTGAAGTGGTTCAGGTCCCACTTGGTAGAGGAAACGTTTTTGAATAAATATTGGTGGCCACATGTCTTCCTCTATTGTGTGGTGTCCAACAGGGTTTTAGTCTAGGTCCCTTCTTCTTTACCTCCAATTGATTCTATACTTTAAAACCATTGTACTGCTTTTCACTCACTCCAAAACACAAAGTCTTTTGATCTAGTTTCTAATGAAAATATATTACTACACTTGAAAAAAAGGCAAAGTTAGCTTACAACGGACTCTTCAGCAAGATATTGGTGGTGGATTTAAGTCAATGATTATCTAGTATCGATGGAAAAGTACTGGCAGATTATTTCACTAATAACATGGGAAAAATGTCTTCTTCCTATAGCTCCTATAATGGTTTTATGCAAAAGACTGTAAGATCTATATCCTTCACATTTTTATCTTTATTGTTTTTAGTTGATTTTTTCTGTTTTTTATATTGTTTTAGTATAGTGTTTTACTACACAATAAAGTACTTTGGTCCTCTGCCAGTTGTTTAAACTGCTATATACTTAAAGTTGGATTGGAAGAAAAACTGTAAGACTGCAGAAGGCTTAAGAGTGGGGTGGAGGTCACTCTGTCAGCAAGACAACAATCATAAAACAAACATTCAGAGCGACCATAAAACAGTGTCATATACTGTACATGTGTCAACACTGCCCTTTCTAAGTCCAGACCTATTCAAATTCTCTCTGGTGAGATTTTACAGTTCAGGAGGCTCTCCATCAGTCTGGCTGAGCTTGAACTATTTCACAAATAAAGAAATGTGAGAAAATTTCAAGCTCTAGGAAGCTGGCAGAGACGTACTCCCAAAAGACTTGCTGCTGTAACAACAGCGAGAAGTGGTCTACAACGCACCAACTCTTAGAGTTTTAATATAAATATAGACCACATGTTAGAGATTTTGAAAATCGTGTGTCATTTTCCTTCCACTGAACAATTATTTTTGAAGTCCGCCAATTCTTTCTGACTGTATACCACATAAAAATCCCACTAAAATACCTTGAAGCTTGTGGCTGTAATGTGACGTGTGAAAAGAAATGTAAGATCTGGGAATACATTTGCAAGGCTCTGTAGTCACAGCAGGAAATTTGTCATTGTGAGAAATGAATGAGTTCTACATGAGATGTGCAAAATGGATAATCCAGATACGTGTGTGTTAGAAAGCCATCTGCAGCAAATTTCTAAGAGTGAGACTTTACATCTAATATTTGTGAAAGAAGTTGAGGGCATAACACAAATACAAACAAATGCCTTCTCTACAATACATGCTTTTGATTTTTCAATGCAAATCTTAAAATAACATGTACAACGTTAAAGTCAGTCTATAAAGTGCCTTTGCTGAGTCTGTATGTCTTCCCACTTATCCTGCTGAACCTCTGCAGTCTTATCTATTGTTATCTTTGTTGTGGCTTGCTTGTCTGTGGGTGGTCTTTGTGTTCACTTTGCTGGCAACCTGGACAGCTGTTGTAAAGTAACAGGTGTTTCCCTGCTGGTAGGTCAGAGTAGCGGTGGCAGTGAAGATGGGGAAATGGAAAAATAAAAGAAAACACGAGTAGAGGCGGCGTCTTGCACTGTAGCTCTCTTGGTAATGGTGCCGACAGACGATTGTGATCATCATACAGTCATTTGTACTCGCCAAAGCCCAGCTTTCCCCGTGAGCATGCTCCAATTGACTCACTGCTGTGTTCAATATTGACCACATTGACCGTGGGTCCTTCTTTTCTGCCGCAGCATTTTTCACATTTTTAGTAAAAATAATATATATAATAAAGCTTGAAACATATTTCAATGAGTGTCCTCTAAATGAGGACACTCATTGAAAGAGTATTTGTGAAAGACAACTAATGACACTGCATGCCGCCAGTCTTTTTAGAACAGCTGCTTATGATGTAAGACACTGAAAAAAGGGCACTACAAAATTTGTGTAAAATAACAGTATGCCGTTCGAAGCTAGTTTCTCTTATGGCCATTGAAGAACTATTACCGTATTTTCCAGACTGAAGAGCGAATCTCACTATAAGCTGCACCCACAAAGTAAAAAAAAAAACAAACAAAAAACTGTAAACGTACATATTTAAGCCGCTTTGAAAACATTTCTCCGTCGTGCCTGCTGCATGTGCTTATTCTGAATCGAAATGAGAATCAGCACTTTCTTTTTTGATTTCCCATTTTCACTTCCAATGATTCACTTCCTGCTGAAGAGGAAGTGAATCATTGGTTGAAGAAAAATACACAGAAAAAAAAGTAGCGGCTTATAGCCCGAAAAATACTGCAAGTATAGATTAAGGTGTAGTAAAGTTGAACAAGTTTGACATTTTCTGTGATGTTTGCTCACATTTTTAGATTGCTGGATGTCTAAGACCTTTAAAAAACAATGCCCTTTTTAGTTTTTGTCTGCTGTGTAATTATAGAGTGACACACAGGGCATCTCTTAGACAGGAGTGTTGATTTACACAAGTCAGGGAACGTGTAAAAAGAAACTGTCAAAACATGTCCATATCTACCATCAGCTATTATGGAAAAATTTTATATGAACAAAAGTGTGACAAGGTTTAACAAAGACCAGAAGTTTTTCCTGTTAATGTGCTTATCTGTGTCCTTTTTTGTGCCAGTTGCTGTGATTTCATTCCCAAGGTTTCCTAAAGCAAACTATGAACTAATCTACATTTACTTCATCGTGTCAGGTCTATTTGACTTTGAATGGTATAAAATTTACAGCATGTATTTATTACACAGCTTTTTAGGTGAATATCGGATCAAAAAAAAAAGAAAATTGCAACATGCATTTTCCAATTCAATGAAATCCTATGTTACAAATAATACATATAATCACAAGGTAATTATTGTGAAGAAAAAAAATCCTTTCTTTTTCTTGTAGTAAGTCCTGTTACTGAAAACATAGACTTGAAATAAAAAAATGTACATGTTCATCTTATTGCAGCAACAGACGAGGAAATACGATAAGATGCAAGAGTGAGTGAATTAAAGAGAACAGCTTTAGGGAAATGGCTGAAGAGTTCATACAGAGATAAAATGCCATGACACAAACATCTAAAGAAGTTTCTACAAGCCTCTACCACAGCGTCAGTGGGCAAGGCCCACATAAAGTCCACTTATAACTCAAACAACTGAAGTGAAAGTCATGTCTGGATGTGGATGAGCAATGGGACTTGGAGAAATGATGGGGTCAGAAAGGTGATGGAGGGGTTAAGTGGGGTTAACTTTACCTTTGTTGACTTGGATGCCCATGGTGCTGCTGACTGTGTGGCTACGATCAAACTGCGACATGACAAGCATGCAACACAAAGGCTCAGTCAGTGAACAAAGCAAATGAAACAGCAAAGGAAACAAAGAAAAAGAGAAGAAATTAATAAAATATAGCAATAAGGCATAAGACAGTACATTGGTTGTGATGTTAAAAAGAAAAACAACAAACTTAAATGACATTCAAACACAAACAAAATGAAAGCAACATCTAGGATAGAGGAGCAAATTGAGAAGATGCCAGAACATTGCAGTCACATCACAGGTGTCAGTTGGGCTTCGCGTCCGTTTCCATTATACTGTAGTCTAACAATACAATCTATGTTCAGTACTGGCATTATTCATTAGGAAGCACACAAAGTCCACTTTCCCACCATTTTACCCACTTAGCAAGGAAAGAGTCTGTGTCAAAAGTAATAAGGTCTTTCAAAGGAGCCAAAATCTGGTGAATGTAGGAAACATAAATTTAATTAGCACAAAACATTGCAAACAAATGAGCAATCAGCAGCATAGGCTCCATTTGCTGCTGTCCAGCCCCTGTGCAATCCAAGACCATTTTTTCGAAACAGAAAGCATCTCCAGCTGGTGACTGGGACCTTTTCACCTTTTTTTAATTGGCCCAAGGACACTAAATGAGCTAAATTAACATTATGGCTGTCGGTGCACGAAGCCGATGTCAGGCTGGTTCCGCCTGGTCTTCTCGCCCTCTCATTAGGAGTCACCGATAAAGCCAGTCGGCTAAGGCTACACTCGCGACGGCACGCGGTTTTCATGGGCAATTTGTGTTGAGGGATAAAAAAGAAAAAAAACAGCTGATGAGTTTATACACAGCACAGAAAAGAGGGGGTAAGGAAATAATTAAAAACAAGCTAATGAGAAGAATTAATTATTCAATTAATGCCTCAAACGTGCCGCTGAGGGCTGAGGTTGGAGGGAGAAATGGATAAATGAGGGGAGACGCCAAGACTGAAAATGTCAAGCTGTGAGAACGAATAGAAAGGGGAATGAGATATGAAGAGCGAGAAGAGGGCCGGACTTGCTTTATTGCTGGTTTGTGAAATTGAAACCCCTCAGCTTAATGCCAGCAAATTGACTATCATGACTTGGAGGCTTGTCAGTGCATGCAAATTGCTCTAAGTGAATCAATAAAAAAATGCAGTCTTTATATTTTAAAATAATGCAACTTCATTTTACCTGCTACGCTAAGCGAATGTTATTTCTACACAGCACCCAATAAAACACATTGCTAAGATATTGATAACAGCTACCAATGGTGCTGTGGATGCATCAGTCTTACCTCTGTCTAATGCAACCCAATCAACATTCTCTGTAGGAAATACTGAACATTCTTGGGTATGACATAAACACAAAATTGCCAAAAGTATTGACACACCCCACAAATCATTGACTTAAGATGTTCCCATCAATTCCAGTTGTCAAATGTATAAAATCAGGCAAGTGGGCATGCAGACTGCTTCTGCTAACATTTGTTCAAGAATAATTAGCTCTCGGAAGTTCAATGAACCTTATTGTAGTACCTGGAAGCACTTGCAAAATTTTCCTGCCACCAAAAATGTTAAAATTTCAGTTGTTTGACCACAAAGTGGGGGTTTAAAAGAAAAGCAAGTCAGCCGTGAAGTTGTAGAAGTTGCGATACATGTTTGGGTGGGAGTTGGAGATGGCAGTTTGTGATGAGATGCATAGTGTTCAGAAGTTGCCAGCTGTCTCCAGAGTCATTTCCAAACCACCCGAGGTCTCAGAATAGCTAACAAAGCCAAACTTTATTTTATTGGATTAAGTGCTGTAAACTATTTCAATCGGTGCCAAGACAGGATGTGTTTTTAACAAAATAAAAAATACAGTTGCTCTTTCTAGCAATCCAAAGGACGGGTCTGAATTTAATGGTTTGATGGAAAAATCAGTCAGACTCCACTGTGCCAAATAGAAACTTTAGCATAGAAAGAATTATGGCATTGAATTGGTTTCTTGGCCTCTTAGTTCCATTTAAAAGAACTTTCAACTCTGCAGTGTCTCATTGCAAAGAGTAGTGGTCTGTCATTTTCTAGGTTGCATGTTTGAATCCAGCTTACATTCATCACATTTCAAGGCATTCTTGGGAATGACACTGAACATTGCGTTGCCTAGCAAAAGTGGGGAAAGAGTGCTGGAACATTTTAAGGAAGACAGGTGAATTTGGATTGGACTGTAGCAGTTCTTTGAGCTGCTAATGTTACAAAAGTCATCTTTGAATAATTTCATGCTTCCAGCTCCGTGAAGCAGTCTGTCAATGGCCTCGTCCAGATTCAGTGTGAACACTGTGAACAAAGAAAGGTCCAGCCAGACAAAAATGTACATGCCTGTACCGAGACCAGAACTCAACCCAACAGATCACCCCTGGGATGAATTAAAGTGGAGATTGCAATCCAGGTTTTCTAGTCCAACATCGGTCATACATGAAGTCACTCAAACATGATCTCCTGGAAGAAAACAACTCAGAAACACACTTCTAGAGCTTGTAGATATCCATCCAAGAAGATCTAAAGCAGGTATAGCTTCAAAGTGCGGGCATTATTCATCTGTGTGTGAAAACAAGCACCTCAATGCTTTTGGGAAAACAAAGTATTTTCATTCGTAAAGGAATAAATCACCATTTACTCACCTGCCGAATGGTTTGCCTAATATTGAAACTCTGCTTACTGTTTCTGCTCATACCTACTTTCTGACAACAAGGTAAACACTTTGAAACCCTTTTTTCCCCCAAACTCTGTTAAACTTAAACCGGATTTTTCCCTATTATTCGCAGAGGAAAGCAAGCCCTTGTTTCATTTAATCAGGAACACAGCACATGACAGAGAGTTTCAGAAAGATAAAAACTACATCAACCAAGCCATTATGCAGTCGAAACTCTTTTGCACACTCTCAGACACACACCCACCCCTCCATCCCACACATAGCATGGCAAAAACACTGCATCATCGGACTCCGCATGCAAATTTGTGCTTTGACCTTCTGAACTCAGTGGAAGGATGGAAAACAGCAGGCTAATTCCACAGCGACAGAGGCCAAGAAGCTGCTCTAAATGTTAACAGAAGCGCAGACACTAATGTAATACTGTGTTAGGTACATTTCGCATCCACGCCTTCTTTTGCTAACCCCGGATGGCTCCATTTGCATCCTTGTCTCTATTGTGGAATACACAATTTAAAAGTGGACTCGATCCATATGCTGGTCATATGGCAGCCTCCAGCAGCACATGTTTCTAAAGCAGAGAATGGCTTGAATTTGCTTTTTTTTACCATTAGCATTAATGCGAAGCCCCACTCAGTGTCCACTTCAACCAGAGTGTTTTTACAAGTATTTTCAGTGCCGAGAGGATTCTTAAATCAGAACAGACAATAATGCATGCATGTCAGAAAACACTTGATTCCAGGTCAGCGGCTGCTGTTTTCGGGGTCGATGAAGTGCATTAACACAGAAGTGGAGGCTAGTTTTATAGAATGCAAAGCGGCTTCATGTCTTGTCGAATTAATGATGTGCACTCACCAGCGTCATTACTATCTACTGCTTACCAGTCGGTTCCCTTTTTTTTTGCCATTCTTTAAAAGTACATTTAACAAGAAGTATTCCTCAGAGATTTCACATCAGCGTCGTACCTTCAGGTAGACGCTGGAAAATGTGTTGACTGCACATCCATGACGCAAAATCTCCCATCTCTTTTGCAAAATTCCCAAAGGTGCTCTGTTGGATTGCAATCTGGTAGAGGCCATTGGAATACAGTGAACTCAATGTCATCTTTAAAATGGTCAGTTTGAGAAGACACGGTGCACTGTTCTGCCTGGAAGAGCTATCAGAAGATGACAACCTTGTGGTTACCGAGAAGGATGGACATTGTCAACAACAATATTCTGGTTGGATGTGGAGTTTCAGAGATCTTCAATTGGTTCCAAGGGCCCCAAAGCGTGCCGAGAAAACATCCTGCACACCATTACACTACAATTCCTAAATGCTGGGACAAGATAAAATACAGCCATGCTTTCCTTTTTATTTTCCTTGTTTCTTATCCTGATAGCTGAATGTAGTGACTGTACTTTATGAGGTATTGATGGTTCAATAAATGCTTTGAAAGATGTGTAAGTGCAAATTCTTCTGGTAGACTAATACTCTGGCCACCACATGTGGCACCAACAATCATGCCACATTCCAACTATATTAAATGCCATTGTGGTCCTTGGGTTGAATTAAAGTCATTACCATGAATAGATTGCTGAATGAGGTGACTTACTGTGGTGGTTTGAGTGAGCCACCATTTGTGATAAGAAACAGAAGAGCAACTGAAAATGTTTGTAACGTTGTAGATGGTGTATGATGCAGGGCAGCATTAGTACGGTATTTCTTTAAGGACAATATACTTACTTCAGCTATGTCTAATGCAAAGATCATTTTTAACAATGAGCCATACAAATATTGTTATTTACTGTATTGCTTACTCTTCTTTCCACTCATGTTTTTCCCCATAATTTCTCTGTGTTTTATCACGTCCTCTGGTGGCGTCGGTGGCAACCACAGACATGACCAGTCGTCTGGTATTATTGAGTTCACAGGATAAAAATGAGAGAGTGGGACACAAAGATGGTAATGGAAATGTGAAACAAGCAAAATGAAATAAAGAAAAAAAATTAAGAGTAAGGATGTTACTCTTGTTTTATTTTATTTTTTTTTTTGGGGGGGGGGTGCGGGGGGGCGCACATACCAAGGAGCTAACTTAAACATCTGTGTAAAAAGATGTAAAACCTTGCTCATGTTTCTGACATCCACTCATCTCTTAAACACAACCAACACATCTTACCTGATCTGTATTACAGGATCAGGTCTTCTGTGGGTGCCTGCTAATTGTTCCCTTCTTTCATTTGCATACATATTAGGTGCTAATTGTTACTCCCTTTTATTCTAACAAGAAACCTAATAGACAGAATATTATGGCTTATGATGCGATTATAAAGTGGTTTTTGAATAGATTATTGTTTCAGAACAGAGTTATGGTATTTGGAAATTTGACTCAGTCATAATTAAGACAAAGACTGTCACACAAATATGTAAACAAACACGTGAAACAAAAACAAATGTTTATTTCATTACTTGAGGAAAATTCTGCTGTTGAATCATTACTATACAAGTTCAACTTTTTGAAGGCATAGCTACGGATTGAGGATTTATCATGAATTTTACAACATGAAGCACGTGGGGCTTTGGTAATGACGCACTCAACTGGAATACTACCACAGCACTATGTACACCTAAAATATTACACCTAGTCAAATACAATCACTTCACAAGGAGGAAACACTGCGACAGGTAGAGCAGATGAGATGCTACATGAACAAGAACTGTAGTCTGCCACCGTTTGTTGTTACATTCAGTAAATATTTGTAAAAAAAAAATCTCAAGAATTACATTTAAAAAATGTTGAAGTAAATATGCTGTTTCACACAGTCACTGTCAAGCTTTCAGCTGCGTGATTTGATTGTGCATAATTTCCTGGTTGTTTTTAACCTCCTCAACAGGGGTGGCCCTCAAATAACAGTGTTTAAAAATAGATTCACTGTTATCTGTAAGACTGACCCAAGTTTAATTTGATGGGCTTAGAAGAAATCACTAATGATGGGTTATTGCTTTTTCAAGATGTTTTTTGCAAACAAATTCAAGCACAAAAATTGGAACATCAGATAACATAGCACCAGACTGGAATTACATTCACGTAACAGTTAAACACTGAATACTATTCTTTACACTTTATAAAGTAAACTTGCAAATTCCTATAAATCTTAGATTCAAATTTTAAACATTTTTTAAATAATAAAAAAAATTAATCTCATCTACGTTGAAACTGTCAGATCAAATGTAACAATATGGTTATTCTCAACAAACATGTTACAAGTTGGTCTGTGGTAAATTTCAAGCATTTACAAAAGGTGCCCATTTGTTTGGAGGCCAGAAGCAACGGCTTAGTTCATCTGCGTATTGGGTTAGTTATGATCCTTATTAATCTCATCAGATTTGTTTTTTTTTCTTTAAACACACCAAGTCTTGTCATATTAAATCTGTAAGAAGATGCCTGTATCTGAGTTGTCAAAATATCATTTTACTGAAGAACGGTGGTGAACAAGGCTGCATTGTGGCTCAGCTAACAGCACTGCTACCTTGCAGTAAAAAAAAGATCTTCTAACTTCTTTGGAATTATGGCCTGCGGTCTTTTTGCATGGAGTTTGCTGTATGCAGGAAAAAAAAACAAAAAAAAAACATTGCTGTTAACTGTCCTGTTAAGGTTAACTGTCCTCTCTAAATTACCCTGCCAATGCATGTGTGTGTATATGCTATGTGATGGACTGACTGTAGCGTTGCTTATCTCCAGAAAAGATAAGTGGGTATAGACAATGGATGGATGCTGGTATACAAGAAACTCAGGCACAGACTAACTTTAGTAGGTAAAATCACTTCTTTGGACATTACATATTTTTGCAATCACTATTATAACTAGCCGTGTTTGTTCAGTTGACCAAAACGTTGACTTTCAATTTTCATCACTACAGGACTAAAACTCATTTTCTGAGTAAATATATAGTTTATAGATTTGCTTAGTTTATTCTAACTCATCTAAAATTGTAATAGCACTTTATAGAGATATTGCAGAGATATTCCTTCCATCAACTTTGTATAATTGTAATTTTAGGGGTTTTTTTCACACAAAGTTCACACATGTTGCAAGTTGTGAATTTTCAATCTAATGATGGAATTATTTATGTTGCATAGATTAACGCTCTGTAGTAGTAAGTCGTAAGCAGTAAGCGGAGATTCTAACACAATCTGTTACACTGCATCACTTAATTGACACCAATCAATTTATTTTAGTTGGCTAGCCTTCACAAGTTTTTCTTTATAGACTTTAAGCAAAGCATATCAGTCAAATTTCCGAGGTGGAAAAGTGTAAAGCTTGACAGGCCGAGTCACAGCTACTACACTACGACAAAAAAAAAAAAAAAAAAAAAAAAAAAAAAAAAAAAAATATATATATATAATATATATATATACAGTATATATTTATATTTATATTTTATATACATACATATCCATAAGAACACACAAACGTTGGCAGACTACAAGATGTACACGGATGCATGTAGTACATCAGTTTCATGGCTACGTTTTAGTTAAAGTAAGTGGAGCCCTAGTTGGTGAAGGTCATAATGGTTTTACTTTGCCTTACGTTGACTTTCTTTGTAAACAAGAGATGGTCTGCGTGCTAGCGATGGCTCTGTGTTGTGCCTCGGTGGTGGGGGAGGGGGCACCTGTTGAGGTGGTTAAAGGGGTTACTGGAGGTTGAATTTTTTTGTCACTTTTAATCACAGAAGTAGAGAGAGAGAGAAAGAGAGAGACATACCTGCAAAAGTAAAAAAAAAAACAAAAAACTTTTTTTAGAGGTATGGTTAAACTTTAGATGACTCGCCATTAGGAAAGTTGAGGAAACCTATGGTTGTCTTTTTAGTAGTTTGGTCTGTATCTGTCAAGTAGGCTGCCATTAAAATATGCAACAGAGCTTGTTCTTTGGAGAAACAGTCAATTAGCCATAAGAAGATGGGAGCGAGTTTTAAATTTGACAGTATTTTAGGTGTCCATTCATGAGAAGATAACTTTTGAAAAAAGGAAAAAAAAATGAGTTATAATTGCTCTGAAACTTTTTTTTACTTTGCATCTGTAAAAATCACAGACAATACCAAACACATTAAAATGCCAGTGATTTTCACATTACTCATGTTATCATTAATGGATAAGAAGAAAAGTCGATGTGTCCCACATGAGGTCGCGCACCACTCAAATCTCAAAATACAAATAGACAAAGAAACAACAAATACACACAGATACATGTACATGGCCACGCGTGCAGGCTCTGTAATAAGTGGGGGTTTCAAAATGCACTTATTCACACTAACACACACAATACACACACACACACACACACACACACACACACACACACTCTTATCTCCATAATTACTGTACAGTCAGCATGTCCGCGTTTGGGGGTGACTCTCAAAGTGAGATGTTGACAACAGCAGAGCTGAGCTCAAGCTGGGACCCGTCAAAGGCCTGACACTGATAGCATTATCCATGTAATTATTAACACTTAAGTGGACTGCCTACTTATTTTTAACATAATGGGTTTGACAGCAGAAGCCAGATCCACGTTGCCCTGTCATTTCACAACTTCAGACCTCCTTGTGTCAATACCGGAAAGAAAATATGTTGTGCAGTTTCTTTTGAATGGCTTAAATGTGAATATTTTTCAGTTGAACAGATTTATTTTCCATCTGAGCATAAACTCACCGTGAAGTATTAGTACCCTGTAGGGCAGGTGATGAGAACTTTTAAATGTAGATTGCCTTGCAGAAAATGCAACATTTCCTATTTATTTACTCAAACCTCAATGTATTTTTGGGAGATTTTATATTGCATGGTTTTCGCTTGAGCTATCCCCAAAAGCACCTGTGTTATTTAATCCCAGGATAAATGTAGCTGTTCTGTGAAAGCCTCAGTTTTTTTTTTCCATTTCAAGATACCATTAACAAACAAACATTATTATAAAGACCACCGAACAGAGCATACGGTCAGGGGTAAGGGTTAGGAGAAGAAAAAAGAAGAAAAATCAGCATTAAGTTATAAAAATATTCCCCAAACTTTAAAACGGTTCACAGAGAACCGTTCATCCACCCATCGGAGAACAGAAAGAGCTTAGAAAAACGTATCTTTCCGTTTTTGGCCAAGACGTGGCCATCCACTTAAACTGCCAGGCGAGAAGGGAAGCAATCAGAGAAGCAGCCAAGAGGCTTATGGTACCTCTGTTGGACATGCAGGGATCCACAGCTCAGGTAAGACAATGTCTTGACAGGATAACTGTTAGTTGGGCTCTCAGCAAATTTGGCCTTTACAGAAGAGTTATAAGATGATGGCAATTTTTGGAAGAAAACTATAAAAAAGGTCTCATTTGCAGTCAACATTTTAAGAGGGGTGCACTTTTCCTTTGACATCTCAATTTTGCATAACTGTAGGTCTAATCAGAAAACTCCAACAAAATACACTGAAGTTTGAGTTTTATTTTGCTGGTTGTTTTTGCCCTTTTTCTAAATATATATTTTTTCAATTCTTCTATAAAATATTCACTTGCCAGAACTCACTTGTGAGTCGCCATGCTCTTCTGAAGATTTGTGTTCAAGTCGCTGAAAAAAATGAGTGAAGTTTCAGGAGAATCATATTTGCATGCAAATGTGTCTGTTTGCACAGCATGTGTGTGTCACGACGTAACATGGGAAATATGGGAGACGTCAGACCGGCCTCTGTCCCCCTCCTGCTGGCGTGAATTCGACGTGAACCAGCACGCCGCTGATGAGAGGGGGAGCTACGCCGTAGCGGGCCCACTAACTCATCACAGCTCCTCCGTGCTACAGCTCGGCAGAAGAGTGAAGTGGTGGCGTGTGTTTAAAACTTAATGAAAGTGGCCCTCCGAAGGTCAGTGCGGAGCGCGCCGGGGCCGTTTCGTCTGCTGCTAATTGGGTATTAATGATTCAAAGATGCTTCTGTGTCTCGAGCGTAAAAGGTGAACTTACGGCACAGCGCAATCGGAGACACTTCAAAGGACAGTAAATTACAGAACAAAGAAAAAGACACACACAGTTTAACATAAAAAGTGACAAAGATGTTGTGACAAGAAGACGTGCGTCACTTTTGCACAATTTGTTACAGTGCGCTGGTTTGGTACGAGTGACAAATTATTTTGCAGCTTTTGAATTGCAAAATTTGAATTTCATTAACCAGCCATGATTGATTATCGCACCGATGACTGCTCCTGCGATCGTCTCTTTTGATAGCCAGTTAATAAGGCACCAGTCATAAGTGAGAATGAATGAAGCTTAAGCCAATTATATCAGGTGTAAAATTAATGTACAGTATGAAAGATGGAGCAGAATGTGCCTCCGAAGAAACATTTGCAGGTGGTTATTGGTCGATTCTTCATGGTTAGTAACATTAAAAACAAGAGTTAATGAATTGAATGGTATAAAAAAAAACTAGGCATCGCTTGTGTTACTTTGCCTGCTCCTATATAGGATTTTTAAACCAATAGAGATGTTTTCATAAGTACCTCATGTTTGTAAATTACTAGACCAGTTTGGAATATGTATGAATATAGCAAGCGCTGCAGAGTCACAACCATGCAAATATGCAACACATTGTGCTCACCCATGAATGAAAGTACATCTGTGATCATTATTTGCTCTTTATTGTGAAGTCCACACGTGAAAGAAGAGGGATTTGTGGGTTTTTAACAGACATGGGTCGGTTGCAGTTAGCAGGACTTGTTGAGGTTTTAAAAACTTTACTGGTTTAAAACTATTTGTCATACTGTTTCCATGGACACTGTTGGTCAGCTGCCTGAAAGAAGACGAAAACCTTCATTTGCTTAGAAGGAAAGCCAGTTTTTAGTCTGGAAACGCAGATATCTTATAAGCATCCAGCTGTATGTTTTCAACAAAAAACCTTTTGGTATCATTTAAATGTTTCTAGTCAAACACACTTTTAGTATCAGCCAAAAACAACCTCAGAAAATAAGAATGCTGTCTTCAAATTATGATTTCATTCACTAAGGGGAAAGAGCTATCCAAATTATCGTGGCCTTATGTGAAATAACTAGTTATGTAACTAGGTATTAGTTATGTCTAATAACTAGTTGGACTACCCCTGGCAACAACAACAATCTTCAAACGATTGGAATAACTGGTAGACTTTCACATTGCTTTTGAAGATTTTCGGCCTAAACTGCTTTGCAAAATTGTTTTAAAAAAAGGAATATTGGATTTATGCATGAGTGAAGGTGAAGGCAGAGCATTTCACATGATGTTAAGAAGGATTATTTTACTAGACCACTCCATAGTCTGCATTTTGCTTTAAGAGGTGGTTTTACAGATATGTTTATGGTTTGGTTACATTTGAGATTAAGCTCACAAACTGAAAGCTTGATATTCTTTTTCAGGAGAATAAGTTGCCCAGGTCCAGAAATACCAAAGCAAATCAGTTTGGGACCATCACACCATGCTTGACTGTTGGTCTGAAGTTTTTTTCTAAATGCTGGGGTTTTTTTTGCGCCTAGTCTAGCTGTATGTATGCCTTCCAAAAATGTCCACTTTTCTCCACTCCATCCGTTTCCTCAAATATCTATGTTGTCATGTTTTTTGGCAAATGTGTGACAGACCTTTGTTTCAACAATGATTTTACAGTTGAAACCAGATATTTACATACAAAATATTTTTTCTCATTGTATGACATTAAATCAGACCAAATGTCTCTTGTTTTAGGTTAGCTGGAATTACTCAAATGAATAAACTGAACTTTTTCCAAAAAAAAGATATTATCAAACGGCTGACTTTTTTATTTTACATAATTAGATGCAATAATAATTTTGTTTTAAAAATCTCACTCTTGCTCAGCTTGTATTTCACTAACATTAAATGTATTTCATGTTCTCAGATGTTTTACATAGTCAAAGAAGACCGCCTACAAAAATCTGCTAACATTATTGTTGTCAAATACATTTTTATTTATTTACTTTTACTTGTGATCATGCTGAGAATCTCATACCGACCCATGCCTAGTTGAGATGACGTGTAACTGGCAGTGAGGGTGCATTTAGTTTTCCATCTGGCTTCTGGACAATAGTCTTACCTTGAATGTGGACATGGCTGGGTCCCTGTTATACCTGTCTATGGTGTGGAACTTGGACGAGTGGTTGAGCTCATGGTACAGCTCAGAATGTCTTTTGCGAGTGTGCATCACTTTCTGGAAGGGAAGAAAGGAAGGGACAGCAAAAAATGAAGCAAATAGGAACAAATAAAAGAAAGGATGAAAACGAAAAAGAATGGAGGTTGCATGACAGGGGTTTAATGTAAGAACAGGCAGGGGGACGTGTGAAGAAGGCATTGGGACTGCAGCGATGCCAGCCATGAAAAGGGGATTTAGAGAGGGACACTGACAGACCGATCGATTGCTGACTCATGCTCATCTGTCATCCACTTCAGCACTCTTAGAATTTGGCAACTGAGTTTGTTGCAGAAGAGTCCTTTAAGTCGAAAATCGGGTTAGAGTCACTGACAAAAAACGCCATTAATTCAGATTGGTGCCAGCTAAAAAGGGGGTCCTGTTAATTCCAGATTTTGTCAGAGTCACTAAAAGTCTCAAATAGACAGGAATTTATTCCACTGCAATGCAGTGCTGCAAACATTCAGCCTGATCCTCTCCAGAAACACTTGTCAAAATCGTCTCATTAATATGTCCGTCTCAGAGACAAATAAATCCACAACTCTAATTCACTGACAGTGCATTTGTCAGTGTGTGTTAATAAGTAGTCTTGAATTGACTGGGTAGTAGCTAATCATTGAAGCACTTTTATGAGTTTGAAAGTGACACGGGGGCAAAATGCCTGCACAACCCACCAAGCCAACCAATTATGCACAAGACTAATACTGGCTACAGTTACGTGAGAGAACAGCCACCAACATCAGAGACCATTTCAGAAGTTGCTGATGCCTCCCTATGATGTCCTCTTTTGTTTTGTTTGATGTTAAATTACAACCTGTACTGAAGATACTTCTGTGGGCAAAATATAAGACATATGATCCTTAAATGCACACAATGCAATACAAAGAAAGTGTCAATGTGTAAATTAGTACCGTATCCATTTTGTTTCTTTAAAATAACGTAAATATTTGAATTTATTAGTGCAAAAGTATAGCAAGAATTGTTCATTGAGGGCAGTTTAGGATGTTTAAGTTTTAAAACATGAAATCCAGTGAAAGTCTAAAATATCTAACATACCACCCGCATTCACAAAGGAAAATGCCGATTTTGAACTCAAACAATTGGGCTCCACAGAAGATTGACAGTTATTTTCATCACTTATATCCCCCATAAAAAAGAATATAGTGCTCTCCACTTTTACTGGATTTCATGAAGAAGTGTAAAAATTTATTTGAGTAAAAAGAAAAAAAAAAAAAACTAAATTTTTAAAATAAAAATTCAACTTTCATTTTGGACAATTTTTAATAACATGGGAACAATTAAACAATATGCCATTTGATTAAGACATGCACATGCTGATCATTGGTAACAACGAAATGGTTACTTTTTTTTTTTTAAAAAAAGAAGCTTTTAAATGGAATTCCATAACTTTCTGTTTTCATAAGGTATGAATAGGACTGAAGATCCAGGTGTTTCTCTCTCCACAAAAGCAGGATGATAAGGGAAGCAATACAATCTCCAAAACATGTAAGCGAGCTGCTGCAAGGAGTAGCTTCTCAGAGTCATTTAGTCTCCTAAGGGCCTTTGGGAGAACATGCTAGCTGTGTTTTTTAAAGAAGTCAGTAATTTGCCTTCTGTCTTATTATCTCCAAGGCTTTAACTGGAACAGAGATATTCAAGATGAGTCTAGGCAACAAGTGGTTTTGGTATGGAAAAAAATTGAAGGATATGAGGAAAAGCCCCATTATTCCCACTGTCCTTCAAATATAAATACATAAATCAATATCAATAATATACATATCAATACTTGATTCCTTTCTAATAAACTGAAAATGGATCATCGTGATACATTACTGTACTGTATATGGTCCAATAAACAGAAAGAGAAAAAAAAAAGTTCAGGCAAAAAAAAAAAAGATCTCATCTTTTATAGTCGTAAGCGAAAATTAACACAGAACATTTTTCAAATTAAAGAATAAAAAGGTTAAACTGTCTTATCAAGAATAGACTACTACAACCATACATAAATTATCCTTTGGGATTTTGTGTTCTCCACTCTTTTTACCAGATGTGCCAATAAGTATGGAGGGAGCTGTATTCCTCTGAGGTTGTAGGTGAATGTTGAGGTTTAACAACAGCAAGAAAAATATGTGGTATTTACAAAAATAATAAGAGTTGAATGTGGAGAACATTAGAGGGACTGGAGTTTCACAGGACAGCGAGGTCCTTCTTACAAAAAAAAACAAACAAACAAACAAAAAAAAACATTTAAGCACATACACTGCCGAACCACCATATACCCACAGATATAACCAGCAAACTCAACTCTAGTCACACAGTGTAGCTGTGACCCAGGAGTCACTAGTGGTAGTCTGGACAAATAAAGCAGTCTAATCAGCTGTTTCTTCAACCAGGACCCCACGGAGGCATGAGGCATTTTCCTAAATTAGTTTCATAACTCTTTCTTTTTTTTTTTTCCCTCTTGCATAAAATGTCAGACCAACAGTTTGGGGCCATTGTTGTAGAAACAGCATACTGGGTAAGACAGCTCTGAAAAAAACTAATTTCTCCAAGTGCAAGGGAGACAAGGGAGGAAAGGTAGAGGGTGGGGGGTTAAGCAATGCTTTTTGCTCCTCTATGTGTTACTTAGGTCCTGGCAGAAGCACAAGAAAGCAGAGACAGGCTTATGACAGTGGATGAGGTTTGAGATCTTACCTCAAAGTCCAGCTCAGAGTACCGTACTCTCTTCCTCTGGAAGAGGAGGGGGCAGGGGGAGAGAAGACAGCATCAATGACTACCCTGGACTGAGTTGAACTTTCGTGATCTCTATCTCCTTGTGGATCCTTTTGTGCCACGGCTCAAAATGAGAAAACCTAGTACTGGTTCCCCAAAGTCATACGGATTTTTACAAATGTGAAACAAGGAACAAATTGTTTCAACTGACTGAGATTAGCAGTCAGTTGAATTGAATCTTTTTTTTCTTTTATTTGAGTAACCATAGTTGTAGCAAAAATCTTAAAAATTTGTTAGGGGTCGTCATTAAAACAACTGCAAAAAATGTATGGGAAATGGGTTTCATCTCTTTATCACATGTATACCCTTCTTAGCTCACTAAGTGCCTTCAAAGCTTTACCAAGTGGCAGCACACAAACTGGCAAATTAACAGTAGCAGACATTTCCAGCTCATCTGGGCTCCACATTGCATTGAATTGCATTCCATCTCTTACTTCCTATCTGGCTCCTGCCGTCTGCCAGATTTGCATTTTGGCACAGAGAGGGACAGCTCTCCACAGTTAGTTAAAAGCTGTGTTCATTTCTCCAAAAGGCCAGCGCTGTTGAACTGATGCTCTGGCAGGCATGGATTTAGAACAGAGGTGGGCAGTTCCAGTTTTCAAGGATGTCCCGGACGTTTCAGATATGATTGCTGCATGAACACAACTGATTTGAAAGACTCTCTGATTGTGAGGTACATGCAGAACTTGGTGACAGGCAGAGGAGGAAATTCCGCTATTGGAATCCAGTGCGTTGGTGGAAAAACATCTAAAACATGTTGAATCCAGAGTTTCAGCATCCCCCGCCTTTGACTTAACATATAAAGTGATTTAATCTTAGATACAGTTCAACTATCTAAATGTACCTTTTAGTACTTAGAATGCAAGACAACACCTCAGTCTGTACATTTAACAAATCCCAATTTGACTGTCTTCTGATGTCATGGCACTCTTTGATTTACATCAGATGCAAGAAATCTTTGTCATGTGTCTTGCAGGTTTTAGAGGTTTGGTTTTTTTTTTAGCTGGAAAGCATCTGATTTCATTGAATAGGTAGTCAGCAAGTTCATGCAGAATTTGGTGACCATCTATGGAGATAACTTTGCTTCTAAAACTGGGGGTGTTGGTACAAGGATGCACCTAAAAACCTCCAAATGACCGTAATTGCCCACGTTTGAATTACAAAGTGAAAGACCTGAGCCTAAGAGAGAGATCCATCTCCGCTTTCTTCTCGATTCACCTTTCAGTGCAATTAATGCAGATGGAATCCCGCCAACTCTTACCTTGAATGGAGCAATTCCATGACTGAGTTACCTTTGTACAACAATGACACTCATGCAACATGCATATACCTGAGCTGTATATGGCATGTTTTGATGTGGGCACACCTGAAGCAGCTATAAACCCACTCACACAAATTCAAAGTTTATGACTTGATTTCCTATGCAAATATAAGTCTGTGATCATATGCTTTTTAGATCGTACGCTTTAATTAGTGTGTGCTGTTGAAATCATCAAGAAAAAAAAAGAAATAGATAAATAAATAAAAAACAGAATGAAAGCCAAAAGTAGATGTGGGTAATTTCTCTTTTGCATATTGCAATGTTAAAGTTGCAGAGCAAAACAGGACTGGGTTTTAAATCTTGAGAGGCACATTCTTTAATCCATCTTCAAATCAAGAATAATCAGGGCACAATTATAGCTGCAATTTAGATTTACCGGGTTTTTCAACATTCCTCCTTGTTCTTGTCCTTTTTAGGGTTTTCATGGAAGCATTCACTGCCCTTCAGAGAGCACCATCGTTTTTTGATATTATACGACTTGTAGTCGGCTCCAAACGAGGCATCGTCACATTTTCAGCAACCCGGGTGACGTTCCCATGTCTTTAATCAACCTTGCAAGTCATTGTAATAAACCTTGTATTTATACATTTGTTTTACTGCGTGCGTAGCTTTTTATATAAGTCGGCATGTATGGCAGTGGATGTGTAGTTCCTGTGGGTTGGCTGAAGACTTTCGCCAGGAGGGTATTTCCTCTGATCCCGCCTGCCTCAGTCCATCTGCTGTGCCACCTTGTGCGGTCAGGAGGGGGTGTCGCACACAAACAGCATCACACTCACATGGAGATGGTAAACTAATAAGGAGCTGTCTGTCGATATGAGGATGACTCATTTCGTCGTCTCAGTTGGCAGCAATAAATACTACTGAGCTGAAAATAATAGCATCTGTTAGACCAGTCTTGCTCTCAGGAACACTAAAGTGTTATTGTGACAATATGTAGGGAATGCATTGTTCTAAAAACACTCAATAGATGTCTTAGAGATGGCCTTATTTAACAATTAGATGGATTGGCTTGGAGACAACACTCTTGAAATTTGAAAGGTAACCAATATGATCTATTAATCCTATTCCATAGTAACCAGTTAAGTTTAGAAGAAATATATGCTTGATAAACCCTTGAATTACTTTCTGCAACTGAAATATCCAATGCAAATGTCATTTGAACTTTCTTGCACTGCTAAAGACACTTGTTCAGACTGAATATTACTAAATAATTAGAGCGTGTTTGCAGAGTTCTTCCTCCCACTCCAGTCCCTCACTGTGCCATCGCTTAGGGAACCACACTACATCTATAGCAGTCAAAACGTCAGCTCAACTGAAAGTTGTGAACAACTAAGCTATCTCTATTTCTAAAACTACTGCCATCCAATTTTCACAGCCCTTCACTCACCTCCAGGGATCCCACTGAGAGGCTGGTGTTGGCATTGGTGCTGCCTAGGTTGCGTGGGAGGGTGCGGGTTCTCTCCACTGTGGTTCCCCCTGTCAGAATCTGTCTGACTGATGGCCTCTGGCCTGGCTTTAGGTGGAGTGAATGCGCGTGGGAGTGCATGTGTCCTCCGTGGGAGTGCACATGCCCACCTTGGCCCATCAAGTGGCCATGCCCATGGGGCACGGTTTTGATAGTCCCGTAGGAGCGGTTTAGGTTCATGGTGATATTCATGTCACCGACGCTGGACGGCACAAAATCCGCCGGATAGGCCTCGCTCTCTGCTGGGTGGAGGGTGAGCGGAGAGGGAGGAGGGGGGAAGGGAGGATCCTCCACCGCGATATTGAGGGGCTTCTCCTCACCACCAAGTCCCAGGCCTCCTCCCTGCGAAGAGGGCGCGGGAGGTTTGAGACTGACCGTCCTACGAGGCAAGACCATGTAGTCTCCTTCCCCTCCACCGCCGCTCCCACCCCCGCCGCTGCCCCCACTTCCTGCGCTTCCGTCCTGGGAATTGTTGGAGGACGCGGGCGGCCGGGCCCAACCCAGGCCGCTCTCGGTGCACAAGTAGATCGGCGCAGTGGTGCGTGGCTGCCCCTGCTGTCTCTGCTGGTCCAAGTTTACCTCCTTCTTAAGAGGTGTCTCACTGAGCTCATTAAGTCCTAATGTTGGAACCTGATGGGGGGGAAAAGATTCCATTTAAAGTAAGTTATTATCTCCTGAAAGTTATATCATTACTTTAAAATTTCGATATGTTCCTAAACTATTAAATAGCAGGGAAGTTAAACATTTTCTCCCTCTTATGAAATAAACACCAAATAAGCTTCCAGTTCAAACTGGTACCTGTACAATGAGGTTTGGAGGTGGGATGTTTCCAGGAAGGGAACTGAAATTGACCCCTACTCCCCCTTCCTGATGTGCTGCGAGCTTTGGATCATCCTCATCATCCAGGGAGATCCGTGACAGGGTTCCAGTGATGGTGGCTGGGTTACAGGTGTTGACCTCTTTGAAAATGACTGAAGGAAGAAAGAGGGAGGCAGAGGAAGTCAGGAAGACTGCCAGAAAGTTAAAGACAAAAAAGCACAAGCAGAGTTGAATGGTTTGTTGGTACGGGGTTGAATTTGGGAAAAAGAAAATGTATTAGAAAGTGAGTGAATGTTAAATAGAAAGGAAATTATAAATCTGGTCTAATGGCTGACAAGAGAAGTAGGTTTAATATTGAAAAATGAAACAAATGAGTAAAACTGCTTTCCTGAAAGAATATTTTTGAACTGAGTTAAACAATCAAGATCAGATTCATCCCTGGCACTTTTCACTGAATAGTGCGTAAGCATGCTATGAGCTTAGAGCATCAGATGTGTTTCAACGATTGTCAAACAGTTTTGAAAACATCTAAAAGTACATTTGGGTACTTGAAAAATATCTAGCCTTTCTAAATTATTTCATAAAATAAAACTACTTCATAAAACTACTTCACATATCGCTTAAAAATCACTTGTTTAGAGTAAAAATGTGTAAAGATTTTGGTGACCAACACCTAGAAGAAAAACAAAAAACACATTGTTAAAACCACCTACTTGCTTTTGCTATGGAAAGTTTTGTAGAGACATGCGTCCACAAATGTCATATTCACAACTAGCATCAGTCCGGCAGCAAATATTAAACATAAATCAAGACAGTCATGCTGGAAACCATGCTCACCTTCATCTATGCACATATATATGAGTTATAGAGAATGTAAATGACTTGGGGAACCCAAATGGCCAAACCCATTTCTGCCTTTACTGCATAACTTTAATCAAATGTCAGATTCAAAGACTGAAGCTCTCATTTCATGTGAATTAGTATAGCAACATGCACGCTGGCTGGAGGACTAAACTCAGATTTATTGTTTTACTATGACGAGAAACATTTGGACAGACGTCTAAGCATTTTTTGAAAATCAGATCTGTCTCACAGTTTTGTCAGATAAAGAAACCGAGGGAAGGAAGTATAGAAGAATCCAGTTCCCTTTCATGTGTTCTGTTGCAAAGTATGACCATAATTTGAAAATACGTGAAATACCTGCAAAATAACTTCAAAAAGTTTCAGTGTAAAAAAACACAAATGTAGACTTTCAGAAAAAATAAATAAATTAAGCTCTCTTTAAACCAACGGACAACTTCCAAGTCTTTTCATCAAAGTGAAATCTGTGTAATGAAGCACTATCTAGTCGATGTTTTACTTTTGTTAAATAACAACGGATGCCTTTGCTAATAAGGATGACTCATCAGACTCCAACAGTACTCAATTAGAAGAGCATTGAAAAAGGCTCCATTACTTATAATTACTTGTGTGGGAGTATATTTGGTAGACAAAGCAAATAGTGATAGAGTTACAAAAAAATCTGAAAGATTTTTGAGCAATTTGACAATGCCATTTGTCTGCTAACAAAGCTAACGTTGAGGTCTGCTTTACAGCTAGTTAATAAAAAAGCTAAAGGATCTGGACTTATCATTCATTTGATTAACTAGTTCAAAATTTAACATGTGAAACCTGGACAAGATAATATACTAAATAAATGTCTTGAGATTTATTAAACCATTACTTTCATTTGTCAAAAACAACTTGTTCTTTGGTATTAGAGCTATTTTAACATTATACCACCAGCTTACAAAAGCATCTCTACTCCAACCTTGACTGTTATAATCTACATTGATTAAAGTTTGTGATTTGTTAAGCTTTTAAATCACTAGAAACAAAAAATGGGGAAACCTTTTTATCTACAAACTCTGACTAAAATCATGTCTTGTTCTATTCTTAACCTCCGAGATCTAGACGGTTTTAGCAGCCAGTGATTCTTGAGAATAGGGACAAAACAGGTCCTATGGATAAAGCACAAAATTTGAATAAAATATACAAATAATATAATTTTTTCAAATATCTGACTAAACTAACCTGGGTCATGTGAGCACAACAATATATATTTTTCAAGTATTTGCTGAATATTTTTTTATTTTAAACATTGTATTCGGTGGATGATGCCTGTAAAAGCTTTTGTCCAGGAGCAGAACTCAGTACATTATAATAGTTTAAAACAATTAAAGAAATACTAAAATTATATATTATGACAATTAAGTATAAGTAGTCATATAAATAATTATAAAAGTATCAATAAATTGAATTAAAAATCGTTTTTATATATTTTCCAACTCCATTGAAATTTGTCCTTAGTTTTTGTCAACACCGTCAGAAATGAAAAGAATGTAAAAAAAATCAGGTATTATTGGGGGCAGCAGAACTTCTGAGGACCCCATGGCCTCTTCCTTTCTCTTCCTTTGCTAGGAGGGCTAGTTAGCTCTGGTTAGTTTATGTTATTCTTTAGTTTTTTCTTCTTTTTATTCCTAAGTTTTTTGTCACAACCATGATGTGTCAACACCGTAACTGACATTTTACGAAACTTTGATAAGATTTTGTGAAATAAAAGCTTAATTTTGGTAAAATGTAAAGATTTTATGGACCTGATGAGCTACAATATGGCCTCCTTCAGAATAACGTCCTATAAATTGAGGTAGTTTGGCTTTTTGTCACCTCCGTCAGATATCAACTCCATCAGAGTTTTTCTGACTCTTTCAGTGAAATTGTTGTCAAATATCACTTAAATGTGGAGTTAATTCATTTTAATGTATTTTTCATAAATTACATTACTTCCCATGTACCAAGTTTTTCATTTTACTCACTAGTTTGTCACCACCTTCAGTTTTGTGTCAACTCCGTCATGCAGTGTCAACTCCATCAGATGGATTTTTATGGTTTTTTTTTAAAAATAATAATTATTTTGTTTCTTGAGAAGTTTTTGTCTGCAAAATGAGTAAAAATATCACTAATAGGGTCATTAAAAATTATTTTTTATGTATTTTTGTCAGATGGTGATGACAACGTTCTAGGTCAGGTCGATTGAAAATGTAATTTTTTTTAAAAATGTTGCAACTGGGAGCCTGTACCTCAGCATCTTTACATTTCCAAAACATTATTTGACATATTTGTATACATAAATTTGAGAAATAACAAAAAAAAAAAAGGAAAAATTAAAACCCATTTTGTCCCTATTTTCAAGAATCACTGCAGCATTCAATTTTTACTATATAAAAAAAAAACATGGCATTTTGTTTGTGTGGGATTTTTGTCTGTAAATCAGTTTGAGATAAGAAAAGTTTCATTTCCATGTCTAACAATGCATGCCAGGAGAGTAAATGGCTTTTACATTTACCTTGACGTGTCAGTTTCCTAACTCTTTATTCCATTATGAAATGCATTTATTTAGAACACTAATGGAATAAAAACACAATCCGGCTTTTATTGTGGTAATGTGGCATAATTTTGTGAGCAAAATAATACCTTCAGTAAAACCAAATGACAGTCTATGTTGATAAAGTACTGTGATTTAAGACTTTTAGCATTTCACATAGATCGTATAGTCACTGTTCTGAAAGACAGATATGCTGCAATTTTGTGGCCGGGTTTTCCTTTGACTTTTACTGATTCTGGTTTTAATAGATTATAATTTGTTTTGGAAAGCTATAACACAAGACAACATAAAAACATTAAGGAGTTCCTCTAGCCTCTCTTCAGTAAGTGGTAACATTTATTTATGGCAAGAGTAAAGGAGAAATCACACTACCAATCCATGTAAACAAAACCATTTTATGATTTTGAACTAGTTAAACTTGGATTTAAAACAGCACTGACAACTAAGATCTGAATGATTTTCGAACTGAAACTTTTACTACAAGAAGCCTTCTTGTTATCTGCTGAATGTTTTGCTCTCACAGCCTAACTGAACAGTAAATACATCCCGAAAAGGTGAAGAAAATAGTTTCCCTACAAATAACGTCCTATGTCTCACTCATAAACCTCCCACCCCCACTAATATGCATTTGTCATTCAATAAAAACATCCACATTAAAGAGTTCTGCCGTCAGCAGGTCTTATGTATCTTGTGTCTGCTGATTAGAAAAAGATCCAACTTTAACATTTCTCACAGTTCTCTGACTTATATAGTCTACCATCTGCTAGAATTATGTTCTGAAAATAATTAACCTTGATGTCTTGCATTGCCATTATGTAATAGATCATTAGAAGACAACGAAAAACTGAATGTTTAAGAGTTTGGTTAAGAAGTAATGTGTTGAGTTTATCTCTATTCTACTAAATATGAAAATGAGACACCTTAAAGAGGTGTATAAAAAATCAAAAATAAACAAGGGTTCAACCTGGATTCTTCTATAGGAATGTTTGAAGTCTAGAACAGACCAGGCAATGTTAGACGTTAGTCGGGTGCGAAACTTACATGGGTGTCCTCTCTCTGCAAGGGTAGCAGGGGGGAAAGTGACTATGTTAATACATCAAAGCACAACACACACTAGACCGCGGAGAATCTGCAACACACCCAAACAGCCACACAAGACCATTGTCAGCTAACGAGTGAAACAGGTCTGAGCACACCGAGGAGTGTTATTATCATGCACAATTAAACACAGTCCCATCCAAACATATGCTCGCTGAGCACTTATTGGGCAGAGTTGGTGTGATTGATAAGGCATAGTAATTTGAACACAACCATGTGGAGACGTGGCGTATCAACTGCTGCCGTTTCATCAGCAAGCTAAGGACGCAACCGCCTGCAATGCTAAACCCCCTTCAGGTAGACAGAGATAAAAAGAGCAGCTGAAAGAGCAGATGGAGGGGAGGACTCACCTGTCTGACAAGCCAAGTCCACGTCCTTCTCGAAATCCGTCTAAGGAAAGGAAAGGAACACGAGAGGAAATGCAGAAGTGAGTGAAACATTAGCATGAGCGTGATTGGATCTCAGTGCTTTAATGCTAGGATATGATCCGTTGCCATTGAGAGGCTTTGCGACTCAGATTAGTATCAAGAACAAAAATATGTCGCCTTAGGTCATTCATCAAAATATTTCAGTTCTTATTTTCTTCACGATGGGCTTGCATACAGCCTTTTTAATCCCCCTACCCCACCTCCAAAACAAAAACAAAACAGATTAAAAGAATAGAAAATCTGCTTGCAGCAAACAATGCTGCAAGGGGATAGGCTGTGATGCGAAATTCTGCCACAGCAGTGGATCCAGGAACAAACAGCATAAGGGAAACCCAGAAGAAATTTAGCTTGATACTAAATGTTACTGTACGATTCATCAGTCACCACACCAGCATCGAATGGAAAAAGAAACCGACACAGAAGCTAACCTATTATTTGCTGTGCCTGCTGAGGCAAAACTTAAGACTCCCAGCTTGACAGAAAAAAAAAAAAAGATTGGAAAAATACAAATTCTTCCCAACCTTTTTAAGATGCTTCCAACCAATAAAAAAAACAGTAATAAGTTAAATCCAGACTTGATGTTTAGAGTTTATGCAGAGAAAGGGTTGTGGACATAATGAGAAATGACATTCATTTCCCAGCAGAGTTTAACTAGACTAATTCAGAGCTGTGGTGCTCCTCAGAGTAAAGAAACAGAGTAAAAAAAGCTGTTATTTCCAAAGCAGCCACCGCTCGCTTTTTAGTAAAGTTTAGAAAGTGAAGCTCATTACAATTCAGCTGTAGTGGTCCTTTCTCTCCGCACAGACACTCCTCCTATACTCTGTGGGTTTCACTTACAAAAGCCTTTATTTGGATAGTAAACTACAGGTTTTAGACAGTTTGGGCATGCCACAGAGGTAGAGAGAATGCAAAAGGTGTAGATGGAAACTGAGAGGGAGAAGGAGTAAATGTGTCCCATCTCACCCTAGTAGCATAACAAAGCTCTTAGTCTGCAAGCAACCCACAGCTCCATTTGCAAATGACTGAAACATGAATACAGAAATTATATCCAATTCTTTTTTTTTTTTTTTTACACAAATTAATGGAAAAAATATATTTATTTTAACCATGAGGCATAAATAAAAAGAGGGACAGCAGTTGTAGTTTAAGGAAAATTATTGTAAGCGTAATATTCTTGATTGAGACAAAATTCTAACTATTAGCTTAGCCTTTTAACAAAACACACACACTCACAGCTATTCCTACTCACACTTGAAAGGTGCAAAATGTAATAAAAGTGAAATTCATGAAATTGATTTGGCCAAAGGAATAGTTGAACAATTGAACAAAAAAAAAGAAAGAAGCTGTTATATTTAGCTGACTTCAAACCATATCTGGATGCTACGGTAAATGGTCCAATTGTAGTCAAACACTGAAAAGCTCGATGGAGTACTTTGGATCTTCCATGCAGTGGCTCAATTGTTTTATAATTTTCACTACCTTTAATGAAAAGTTCTACTCATGCATAAATAGCCACGCCAGCTCAACAAGGGGCTTTATTGATGTAAAAAACAAGGTACTTTTACCTAGCATGCGCTACATATCAGTTAGCATATTTATTTATTTATTATTTTTTTGTTTTTGGTATATATTGTTGGGTATTTCTTCTCAGTATTCATTCCATTCTCTTACCCTAAATACGTAGGGGCATGTTGAACCTTGACAACTCAAGGCCATCAAGGTTGGTCCAGAGGTGACAGTTTTCTACGGTATTTTCAGTCTTTTGTCAGGAAATGGGTAATATTGCTACAATTAATAGTAATATCACCCCACAAAAAACAGCTTTAAGTTAAATTAATTGTTCTTACTTCATAACTTGATCAAACAGGAATAAGCAAAAAAATTGTTAGCAGCACATTAATTGTACATATTTTCAGAGACACATGTATTAAAGTGAAATGTCAGCGTTTTCTAGGATTATTTTCTCCATGAATCATGGTGATATTTAAAGACTTACAGGCTATGCTGACCTAAAGCAATGTTTTAAACACATGGGTATCAAGTAGTTCACTTTCATCTAAACATAAGTGGGTAAAGATGAAATTGCACTTTGTGGTACATAATTGTAGAAATTGGCAAAGCAAAATGTTTCCATGTCACTATCATTACACAGAGGTTGAACGGGAACTGATATTTCAAAGATTAAAAATCTTTGACAAAAGCATGTTAGGATGTAGTTAAAAGTTAAAAAAATAAAAATTAATTGCCTTTTTGTGTTTATTTTTGTTGTTTTATAGCTTAGCACAGTGGTTCCCAAACTTTTTCTACCTCCCATGGCTTACAAATGGCTGTCTGGTTGAACAATGTGTGTGACTCCCTGTTATACTCGACTGCGGCTCCAGACGAACAAGGGTGGGAAATCAACTTTTGTGGGGGCAAAATGAATCGTAGCTGAACATAGACAACATCATTAGCCTACAGGGTACTTTTAACAAGCTTGAGGTGCTGTATTGATATTAGCTAGCTAGTCATCTTTTAGCTAACATTACCTGCATCCAACAGCTTTGCTCAACAGTCGGTTAGTTTGGGGGGAAAACTGTGAAAAGTTCTTTGTGTTTTGTTGGTTTGCTGCCATGATTCTAACACACACCTGTGCAGCTCTGCTCAGTAGCAGCAGGTCTCCTTCACTGCTGCACAGGTGTGTATACCCAGCGCGTAGCGCTCATGTTGCATTTAAAGGCGGCTCGGAAAAACAGTTCACAAAATGTTAACAACGGATTAAACAGTTTTAACTGCTGATAAAAGTGACAGAGGACGCAGATATGAGAAGTGCAGAAGCCCCTACTGAATCAAATTGACAGAGGAATGACAGAGAGTTGGCCATTCTAAGGTAAAAACCCAGCACATACAGTGTTAATGTTTTTTTTTTCATTCCGCGCCCCACAGTTTGGGAACCTCTGGCTTAGCATAACATATCAGAACATTTTTATGAAACAATTTTAACTATCTCTTTTCTGCTATCAGAGGTAAATTAATGAAGAACATTTAGCTATTTTTAAATATCCATTCAAATTACTATGAAGTGTCACAACCCTACATTCAAATCACCCTGCTAATTGTTTCAGTATCATCCCATTACCACACTGTTCAGCGTACTGAGATATTTCCTTTAGTGTGTACTTACTTAAATTAGTACTACCCTCAAACCTTCAAACATAATTATGCTAAACAAAGGTTAAACTATCCCTTTAATGTCAGCAAATATTTACGGTGAAATTAAATTTTACACATTGCACCTTTTCCTCTAGACACCTAAGACATCCTAATTACTAGGAACTTTGCTTTCCGATTCTATTCTACGGATGACATACTGATCGACTGTTGATGTGATTGGGGGTGTGGTTGTGGGTATTGTTGAGCAGTGGGGTGTGCTCATGTGTGTGGCCGTGGTTCAGCACGCAGTTGCGGCTGCTGTTAGGCAGATCATGGTAACAGGCTTGGTGGCTTGTGTGGTGGCACGTCGGTGTCGGCAGCTGCTGGTGACAGCCAGACAAACACAGGGGTGTGCTCTGACGGGAGCTGTGCTGCTGTCCACAAGAGCCCTTCTGATGACGAAAAGTGAGGGGAGGGGAAAAAAAAAAAAAGTATTTCACATAAAACATTAAGCTGAAAGACGTAAAAAGATTTTCGGCCCATTCTGCTGAGCGTCTATCAAAGTTCACCTATTCAAATGATGCCTTTCGTTTTACTTTTACAGGAAATTTTAGCTACAGGTTAACGTCTTTACAGCGACTCCAAATGTCAGAGGTTTTACATACGAATAAGACTTGCTCCGCTGTAGCAAGGGCACCTGCGCTCCCTGTAATTGTGATGCTCACACAACTTGCGCTGGCCTCAATAAATTATCTATCACAATAAATGTCGCCAAGGGTAATGTGTCTCTCACAAAACAGTTGTGTGTGCGGGTGATTTAAAAAAGGCTGCACAAAGTCCTAGCTATACGTGCCATCGTCAAACAAGTAAATATATTTATTGCCCTTTCTATGATTCAGCATTAAGCTGTGTGTGAGTATTTATTTAAATGCATTTTATCTACAGAAAATACTTTATTTGAAAACCGAGGCTGAAGACAAAACGGCTCTGAGGACGCAGGGAAGGAAAAGTGAGGCAAAAGCTGTTCCGAGGTGCCGTTTGACCGTCCTGACATTGGCAAGGCACTCAACTCTCTGTGATTTATCACGTTATTAAGCACATTTGGAACACATACAACAACCTTACTGGAGAGCTCTGTTCTCTTTCCGTAAAGACAAAGAAAGCAAAGGTTAAAAGTGCTAAGGTGTGTGGTCTGAAAGTACATAATTACAGGAGTGTAAGTAATTGGTTTTTAGCTTTTCACCAACAGACAAAAAAAAAGAAAAAGGTGGCAATAAAAGCATCGATGGGCAGAATATGATGGTGAGTTTTTATTTTAGAAGGGTTAAAAAAGAGGCATGGATTTGTCTTCTGTTTTGGAAAGCTTTATGTCTAAAAGCAAAATATTTGGAAGATTAATAAAAACACAAAGCAGATAGATATCAAATTATTCCTATAGAGGTAAAACATGGTTATGGAGGAACAGAAGCAAGGGATGAATATGATCTCTTTATTAGCAGTCATGCTTCTTAAAATTGCATTTGAAGCTTGCAGGAAGTGCAGCCCGATACTCTGAGGTGCATGAACAGCAGTGTGGGATGAAATGGAATGCTATTCACCATGATCTGCACCTGTCCGTTCTTGCAGGAGTCAGGGGAGTTTTCGCTGTCGTCTTTACATCCCCCCATTCGACAACGCACAGCGTCTTGCACCTACGGGTTGGGGGAGCGGAGGGGGGCGGCAGGGAGGAGCGAGTAGGAGATGCCGGAGAGAAAGAGGAAACCAGACAGGAAAAGAGGGAGGGGGAAGGAATGGTGAGGGAGGAGGAGGAGGAGATGATGCAAAGGGAAGAAGTTAGTGCAGGCACTTTGATTTGTTTGCTAAAAGACGGAACTCAAGGAAGCTGTTGTGAAGACGTTTGTCCCATGACGTTTTGAGTAAAAATACTCATGCCCCTTTGAAAGTGGTCACACAACAACCACAAGTTTCAATGTACTTTGTGCTTATGTGAGAGACCGACACAAAGTAAGGCATCAATGTGAAGTGGAGTAGAATTTACATTTCATCTAACAAACGTAAAACGTATTCAGCCAGTGCATAGCACACTTCTTGTATTTTTTGCTGCAAAATTATTTGAAGTCTATGAATAATATCCCTTGCAATTCATCTATGACATACACTTAGTCTAAAACATTGCAGTTTGTGTTTTGTAATGTGGCAAAATGTGAAAAGGTTTCGAGTGGCACAAAACGCTTTTCCTCTGTGCTTTATAAATCCAACAGCAGGTCTAAGGTGAACGGTAAATTATGCTAACACGGCAAAATTAAAGGGAAAAAAAAAGTAATATCCTGCCACTAGAAGCTGAGCCTATTTATTGTCAAACAGATAGTGGAGTGCTACAGACAGCACAGAGCAGCACTTCAAAGTGGTCTATATGTGCCTGGTGAGATCTGTGGCTCTAATTAAAACCAACAGAACAGTAAGGACGTCCCGACCCCTGGGCTTTCCTGGTTGTCATATTGTCTTTCTTTATGTTTACACACACACTTGGTTACACCAGTAGACACTCCAATCAGATGAATCCCAAAAGTAACTCCCCCAAGATTCCTTCCGTGGCGCCGGGTCGTGTTTTATAGATGGCCTCCTTACTTTCCGGGGCGTAGCATCATTTCCTGAAGCTGACGATGTCAAATCCCAGCTTTTCGGGAGTGGAAACGAGAAAGCCTTGAGGGAAGAAGTGATCCAGGAGGTTCGCTCTCATAGAGCCGCTCCACATTGCCGCGTGTTTGTGCATACTGGTGCCACTACAAATGGAATGGATTGCATCCCCATCTGATTAATACTGCATGGCCAAACATTTTTGCTCCATTGTTTCCTTTTGTCTGTCGCTTCTATTTATGATCACGCTCATCCTCTGTGGCATCTGTTGCCTGCTCTCTGTTGGTGCATGTGTGTGTATGTGTCAGTAATGAACTGCAGCACATTCCAGTTTTAGATTCGCTGTCCCTGCTGTTCTACCTACCTTAGCTGTGGATCTCTCATGCTCCTATTGTGGGCTTTTTGGCCAACTCTCACAATAATGCTCTCTTTCCCTTCCCGTTGGTTAAGGTGGACAGACATGTCTTGGCAGGATAGAAGGTTTGCAGTACTCCACATTTTTGCCTTCACCCAATTCACCTGGAGTGTTACGTGATCTTTATATTGGCCCCATACCTGACTGTGTGAACCGTGCCATCTGCTCCGGGTTTTTTTTTTTAAATACTCCTTCTTTTTCAGAGATGGTTAAATTACAAAAACAGAGCGATTCACATTTTTGCAAACCAAAATGCAGACAAATAACATGGACTGCTCGGGGAAGGAATACTTTTGAAAGTTAATTTATTGCAACTTCCTTTCACATCTCTTTTTGGTTTTGATCTTTGATCACTTTTTTAAACAGAATAAAGTGAGAACTGAAAAGCAACCAAAGAGAGGTGTATACTTTATATAGATATTAAATGTTTAATCACACTTTACAGTGTCTTGAACAATGTTTTTCCACGTAATGCTTCCTAATTAGCCTCCATCATTCTCTTTCTTCCCTCTCCGCTCCTCTGATGCACCACTTATAGAAGGATTTGCTCTCAATCTCTTGCTGGGAGGATTTTCATACATTATTACAATAAATAATTCCTGGAATTACAGTACACCAATTCCTGCCGCTTTTGTGATATGGACTAAATGCAGTTAAGCGCTTGGAGCATTTGAATATTCACTTATGTCATGCAGTGCATCAGGTTCACTCACGATCTCTTGCAGTGAATGACGAACCTGTGCGTTTACCTTACTCAGCTGCTACTGTTGCATGTGCTAGCGTCAGCAACAGATTACATCCCAAAATGTAATAAAATGTACATAGAAGAGTCATTAATTGCAACTGGTGTATGTGTCTGAGTATTTATCTCAAGGGCACGGAAACTTGTATGTGAATAATGAGTAGAGCATGCAGGATCCTTGGGGGCAGAGCAAAGCCTCTGGCTAAAATAACACCAGGGGCTGTTAGTTGGGGACTTATTGTCTTATTCTGTACAGCATCTCGTAAGCTCTTTAAAGCATACTTGGATCAGTCAGACAATAGTTTGCTATCATGCTGCATTATGAGAGGGTGCAGCAACACAAGGGATGAACCCATCCTAACCACACCCTGCACCCTCAACTGATTTGCTCAAGTTTTGTCACAGCCTACGACTGACTAAAGAAAGGATGGAGAATCGGGATGATATGGCTCATTATATCTCACGAAGCAGTATTCATATGGAACAAAATCACAACACAGGGCTTCATCAGCAGACACAAGACATCAAACTCACCTCTCGGCGCATAGCACAATGGACAGTGATGATGACAAAACCTTGGACAGAGTCAAAAACAGCGAAGAGGACCTGAAGGAGAAAAACACAAAATATATTTTAGTTTTTATACATAGCGCACTAATTTCTAGTCATTTATATTTTTGGCTATTAGGCATCATAAAATACAGTAGCTTTTAGTCTGACTGGCATCGCAGGTAACATCCCTCAAAAGATGGATCTTTGGTTACTGTGGTATGAGCACATCAACGAGGTTCATTTAAAGTAAAGCTTAAATACAATTTCAGGTGGACTCAAACTTATGCAAATATTCCTTAATGTAGGAATTTTTCAATCTTTTCATTTTACCTAGCAGACCTCGTGAAACAGTGCAAAGTTTTGAATGTAAACATTCATATAATCTTACTTCTTACATATATTTTGTCATATTTGACCAGATTTTAACAAAATAAGTTTTCAAGTTTCATCTCCTTAAGTTCCTGACATTTATTTAGTTTTATTGCAGCTGCATTACATGAAAAAACTTTAATTTCATGCCACTGATGCTTTTCTAAAACCTGCCAGAGACTTGGTAAAAATGAGAGAGAAAAAAAAAAACAGGTTATATTTTAAAAAATGTAAATTAATGTCTCCAGTCTGTATCATTCAGCAAGCTGACAGTCTGGTGATCTTCTTTCCACCGACTCGCAAAATTTCAAAGCTGCTTCTCCATAATGCGCCCATTGATATGCGTGCGTGTGCGTGCGTGTGCATGTGTGTGTTAGCTTTTGTGTGTTTGTGACTGGCAGAACATTAGCATGTGCTTGTTGTTGTTGCACACATCACCTGGAAGAGTGTGGAGCGCCGATCAGTTATGGCCAGCACGGCTGACATCCAGGTCAATGCTAACAGAGGAAGAACCACACAGGAGCTCCACAGGGACGCCCTGTCAGACAGGAAGGAAGCACATGCAGGTAGGGGTATGGTAGGGGGTAGAAAGAGCAAGGGATTCAGTCTCAAATCAGAAAGGGCAGCTCTGCTAAGTCCTCGCGTCTAAACACACACAGGTTAATCGCACATTCTACGGTGGGCTATTTCAAGCGGACTGCCACACTATTATTTGGATCATACTTAATATTCTAACTGATGAGTGGAATACAAAGTGTAATCATGTGTAAAGGTCCGACTCCAACAAGCGCTCACAATTACATGGTTGATGGACTCTGATTGCCACACTGGGGGACCGTGAGGCAACATGGGAAAAAAAAAGAAGACCAGACCAATGACATTAATGACACAATATCTTAAGGAGTGAGAAGCTGAGGACACCAGATTCAAATGTTTGGGCCACATCTATATTGAAGCTGTTTAAGTTATGTACACAGAGTTAATTACATGTTGTATTAGTTAAAGTCTATCTTAGTAAGTATTTGCTTCTAATGACACCGCTAATGTGAAATTTGGAACATATTCATGTGAGATCCCAAGTAATCAGCATACAAAAATATAAAAACAAATAAGCTTAAAATGTATGTTAAATAAAGTGGAATGATAAAAGGCACAGATATTAAACATACGAAAACAAAACATGAAAAAATTAGCCAAAGAAGTTGAAGTCTTTGTATTTAAAATAGCACTTAGTTGACCTTGACTAATGCACTTCCAATTGAAGGCCTATAAAACTATCTCACACACTGCTGAAAGATGAACAAAATCATAACGGAAAAAAACGCGCAACTATTTCAATAACATTGTAACCTTAATGTTGTAGAGCAGACTGTTGGCAGACAACAAAACATCTTCATATTGACAATTTAATGAATATCAAGAAATAGTTAAAATAATTATTCATAAGCAATTTTTGTATTGCATTTTTTTAGGTTAGGTTTTTACCAACAATATATTTTGCCAACAGCTTTATCAGGAATATATGTTCTAAACCACATCTTTTTTATTATTATTATTATTTTTTATTTAACACATTCTGTATATACTCTTTAGGAAATGAAGCCTCTTCTCTGTTGGGGCAATGAAGGAACTGAATAAAAAAATCTGAAAACATTCAGGTTTCCCCCAGAAAACTGACTAAGCCCATTGGTTGGGCGCTCAGTAATCATTCATCCAGCGGCTCAGTGTGTTTTTGAGTCAAAATTTTTTTAAAGTTGACAGGAACTTTGAATACAAATATTTTAAAAAGCACTGCTTTGGCTGATGGGGGCACAAGTAAAGCCTGGTGACTTGTCAGGTTTATAGTACGCTGGGGGAAACCCAGATTTAGCATATGAACAAGTAGTAAAGACTTCCACTTAAACATAATCTGGTTCAACACAATAAGATACTTAATCAGATAAATCATTTTGGAAAATGCTGAAGAAATTCAGAAACTCTTAAGCAAGGTCATTAAACATAATACATCTACAGAGCATAAAAAAATGTTTTTTCCACACCTACCAAGTTTAAACATTATTTCAGCAACAACAGCTAATAAGCAGGTGGGTCTTTATGATTAAGGCTTTGAAGTACTTCCACTGGTGAACATTTAACCATGTGGCAAGACAAGCAGCAATATAGGAAAATATAAATGGCCAAATGCTAATATATAGCTAGTTAATCTTTAAAATGTCTAGGTAGAAAACCTTGTAAATCTAGATGGCAAAAAATGTTAACACTGCCTCTAAAAGGCAGAACTAACAAAACTGAAAATGGGTAATGTCATTACATTGCTCTCCAACCATGGAAAGACAGAGGGTAGGCTGGGGTTACAACGTAAAATTAAGTGCCTTCACTGAATAAATAAAAAGCCATAATGAAAGATTTGCACAACATGGATAATTATCCACGAGAGAAGATCTCTCAGAGACTATTTGCTCCGATCATGAAACCATGACAACTAATAGAATGGCAACCCAGTGTCGAATATCAGATTAGTTCAGATCATAAGTCAAAAAATGTTATCAAAAATAAAAATAAATAAGTAGTTTACGGTATAGGGAAGTGCTGTGGATAGATAGGTGCATGGAGTGCACATCTGCATAAATTTAAGCAGAACACAATGTCCCTTTACTCAAATTAGAAGCACGATGATCTTTTGCCAGAGCGGAGTCTTTACAAGGGAATTTCTTTCAATCATGATTCTGTAGATATTAAAGTAGCTTAATCCCAGTAATTTATTGCAGAAGCACAGAAAAGCTGCATAAAGCACAACCTTTAAAACATGTTTTCAACTTTTTATTATTTAAGTCATCTTATTTTTAAAACTCTACAGTCGTGGTACAACTGTTCTGACAATTTACTGGATATGATGACTTTAAAATAGTTTTTAGTGCATTAGTTACTGAAATTGCTTCAATGATTGGATTGCACTACAGATGCCATTTCCCTGAATTTATGTGAATCCAGTCTTACCAATTTGTGCACCTGTAGCTTTGAAAGAATATGCAGAAAAAAATTGGGAAAGTTTGAGTATTATCTATTTCTAGTTTTCTGTTTAATTTAATTGCTGTTATTTTTTATGCACCTTTCAAGTTTTACTGTTTGTAATTATTTTGTCATTTTTGTCTGGGGTTCTAAGTTTGATATATGTGATAAATGGAAGGCTAGTTTTTTTCCCCATCTATCATATTAAGACATCCAAAAAAATGGTGGTATTAACTTATTGAAACAAGGCTTCATTTCTTCTGAAAGTTAATTTAAGAAGCTGTTTATGATTGTTTTATGTTTTTAAAGTGAAGAAATAATAAGATATATATATATATATATATATATATATATATATTATATTATATATAAAAGATAAAAGAAAAAAAAAACATGAAGGAAGTTGCCTAAAAGTTGGCGGACAAGTCTACTTTTCTTTGGTTACTCTGACAATTCTGTCATGGAACATGCTGGAATTGTAAATGATGTTTGCAAAATCTCAGATTAAAGGATAGAACCACATTTTCAAAGGGAATAAATTATGACAAAAAATAACACCTGATTGCTAATGTAAGATGGTATAAACAGAATTTAAAACCTGAACTTTGTAATCAATTTGGTTTTGTCTTGAAACACTACTTTACATAATGTGTTCTCTCAAACGTAGTGGAATAAGGTTACTTTTACTTCTAAAATAATAAATTAGTCAGTACTGGCAGGTCAAAACTTAGAAACAGGCCACAGAATTGTAATCAGTGATGCTCTACTGAAATATGCAATTATAATATGGGCCCAGGACCAAGTTATAATTGTATATTCTTTCAATTGTATTGAACACTAATTGTATAAAAAAAGACAATTGGAGCATTTCCCTTCAGGTAGAGTGGAATAAACTATATCAATTGACAAAGACAGAAGTCTCATTGAGAAGCACAGGGATCAAAGGTATTTACTGGTAGAAAAGGTGCAGACACAAAGTATTATGAATTAGTCCACCATTTTTAAGAATAAAAAAATATCCAAATAAACAATCACAATCAAAATATGACTTGTTTTCAGTATAAAAAGTAAGGTATAGCAATAAACTTGTCAGTTTCACATTTTTCAGTGATGGCTTTGCTGTTTTTCCTGTTTTTTTTTTTTTTTTTAGTTTTCTTGTGGTCGAGACCCAGCAAAATTGGTCATGTCTGTATTTAGTTACCAAACAAGTCAAATTGAATACATGTTAAAGAGTAAAGGCTAATGGAGGAGTCATTTAAACAGTGCAGTTTGCACAATTAGGAAAGTTGTGTCTCTGTGTTTAAGCTTCTCCCATGCTGCTCTGCAAATATGTTTAAAGTAACTCTAGGAAGGATTCATAAATACCGTTTGACACAGGTCATATTTCTCTGTGCACCCACAGGAGAGCCCACTTTGCATCAAAACGCATTCTCATTAAACAAGGTTGACATGCGGTGCAGGTGTTTTCCCTTTCATTAAACTGTTTTTGCTTCCCAGACAAGTCTGAACACTGTTCTGCATCATTACCGACAGCCAGAGATTAAACGGTGGAGGGGTGGCAGTGGCGGTGGGGTATGGGGGGGGATAAATGAAGAGAAGATAATGTGAATTAAGAGGGAGAAAAAAGCAAGAGAAGGGAAGTATAGAAAGAGACAGATGAAGATGAACTAACTAACATGGCGCTGCTGGCCGTCGAGCTGGACATAGCGGTACTTGAGATCACGCCACACTTGGAGCATTTCAGGAGCAGTCGGCTCCGCGCCTCCGCCGGGACACTTTAGTTCACGCACACGCATCCCATGTGAGGGAGAGAGGGAGGTGAGGGGAAAGTTGGGAGGAGGATGTGTGCAAACACACGCATCAGTGAAGACAACAGGTGAATGTGATGGAGAATTTGAATAAATAAGGTGAAGGTAAACAAAGTGGGATGGGGAGGCAACGTGGACAAACAGTGAATGGGGGAAAGGAAAAAAAAATGGTAGGAAAAGGGGGAAGGAGAAAAGAAAAAAAGAAAGAAAGGTAAATTAAAACCAGATCTTAAAAAACGCAGCAGCAATGAAATACAGTCAGGATACAAAGATTGAATCAAAGCAAGTAGAGAGAACGTGAGAGATGCACACTGCAACCAGTCGTGGATTAACACATTACAGTGAGAGTGACAGGAAGTACATCGGTTCTTTGGTTCATTTTTATACGTTACATACGAATCTGTGGGTTACTTATTGGTGAATGTACTGAGACTTTACTAGAGTGACAAGGAGGAAGTGGACTGCTCTGGTTGTTTTACTTACAGTTGGCTAATCAGATGGAGAGGGAGCATGTTTGCACATTGGTTTGTGCTGTGCATGAACATATGATTTAATACATGAGGAGAGTGACTGTGTTGGAGCTATGCTACATTAGCATCGTATCACAGATCATTACCCTGGTACCAACAACTACAACCCCGTGGCTTCAAGAAGAAATGCATTTTGCCCACAGTTTGTCCTGCGAGCAACACCACCAACCTCTCTGTTATAACTCTACATGTGAGTAAAATTTTTACAGACTATAAGACACTTTTTTTTATACTTTGGATGGTGCTGCAGTTTATAGTCAGGTGCAATTTTTTTTTCCTCCTCATGATGCTTTTAACTGATATGTTAAATGTTAATTGATGCAGACTAAACATGAACCAAGGAGTCACTGTCTGCAGCTGTGAAGAAAGCTAATTGCATGCTAAAAGTGGCGCAGTGACGTCTTCCCACCCCGGAGGTTGCCAAGCAAATAAATATAAGTGACTTTGCAGGTGGGCCTTCTTGGTGTTGCTGCTTCATGCAAGGAAACTGCTTCTTTGTCACCTGGGATTTTCTGCATCTGTCCCTGCTTGGCTCTGTTATGATGTTCGCCGGTGGAGTGAAGATGTGTTCCTAAAATGTTCATGATCAGAAAATGGCAGCCGACTGCTAAGTTGAGCTTGATAGTTTTCTGTGAGTTTGCTGAAAAGCAGCTAACTACACAACCCGTCACCGGATCACATCACCAACACAGATGAGGTTACCTTACATGCTTGACGATTTCTAAATAATTGCGAGTTATGACTTGAGTGTGACTTGTCGAGGGTTTTTTCCCCCCGTCATCATGATGTAACTTAAAGTCCGAAAAATACTAAATTTAGGTAACACCATGCTCTGGATAACATGGGAAAGTCTTTGTAACCCTTTTTCAGATTTTGTCATGTGACAACCACAAACGTCATTGTGTTTTATTCTGGTTTTACGATAAACCAATGCAATGTAGTATATAACTGTAGTGTGTAATGAAGGGAAAGACATGCTCAAAATGACAATGTTTGCAACACTATAGCCAATTAAAAAATTCATGAGCTGAGCAAAAATTATATTTGCTCATCTCATCAGCAGAGGTGTTTGACTGTTCTTTATGCAAAACAGTCCAAGTTCTGTTTTTGTTTTTTGTTTTTTTTTTGGGGGGGGGGGGGGTTGAGAACCACCTTCTCTCGCCCTAGTTTTCTTTGACTAAAATCTGAGCGTTATCTGTCCTTTTCACAGATGGTAAATGGACTGAACTTATTTATCCTTTTTCCACTCAAACTGACCTCTCAAAGCACTTTACACCAGAACCACATTAACACTCTCAAACGTACACAGGTGCACATCAACATGTGACAGGAGGAAGCACGACTCAAACCTAGAATTATCTGACTGCAAGACAACTACTCCACCCAATGAGTCACAACCAGTTGCTGAAGTGGTGCTACTAATTCAAGTCTCCAGTGTTAAACCAGAGTGCAGGTTTAACCTCCAGACCAACATCAAGACCTTGAGCTATTTGTATTGATTGATTGATTTGCACAAGCTCCATCTGGACCAAATTTGTGAGAATGAATTCTCTGCTCAGCTTTTTTATATATTAATTAAACAGAACAAAATGAAATTCTGTTTGGTTTGTCATGATTATCATTTTATGATTTTATTGATCCTATCAGTCAAAATGATTATGAAAAATGTATATGGGAGCTCATATATATTTTTTTACAGGTTTCTACAAGCTCTCAATTGGAAATAGATCTGGACTTTCACTTTTACAGTACTATGTTTTGATCTAATGTTATTCATTCAATTGTAGTCAAGGCACTACATTCACCTTATGAAAGGTGAACATTGCTCTCAGCTTAAAGTCTGCAGCTCTTCCAAAGTTACCAGAGTTGCAATGGCTTGGCAAGTTAAAAATGAATCTTTCACTTTACCTCGTAGATCTATGTTCTGGTCTCTGTTAATTTATCTCATAAAATGCTAATAAAATACACTGAATCTGTGGTTGTACATGACAAAATGTATGAAAACTTTTGCAAGGCAATATACTTGAGTAAAACTGACAGGAAATATGCTCATAATAATCTTTCCAGGATCAGAGAGGACTTAAACGGTATATGTGCGCTTTAAGTGTTTATACATCAAATAGGTTTAATCTCAGCCACATCCCTGCGTAGCAAAAGCTAATCAGCCCCCTAAAGAGCAAGCCTATACAGTTATAAACAAACTATCAATTTCTACTTGTGCAATCAATGTACATTGAGGAAAATGCAATGAGGCAGAGAACAAGAAGTCAATGGAATCAATAGGTATGAAAATTAAAACACATGGGTTTTTACACGGGAGAACCAATGAGGTTTCCACTCAGGTTTGGAAAAGATGGTAAACGTCTCCATATAGAGTTGATAGATTTCAATGCCTTACTTTGACAAATCTGCATGCACGCCACGTGTGAAGATATATGATTTGTTTTCATGCTTTTTTAGGTCTCTCTTTTTGAGTTACTCTCTCTATTCACATTACATTTCCAACTGCCACTGATTTTCACATCTCCCATGCTCATCTGTGTCACCCCGCTGAGAGAACTAGGTGGTTGCCATTTGTGGAGGTGACGCTGAGATGCATCTCAGAGAGCAACAGCACATAACAGATGTCTTGCCATCTCCTTGCCAAATTAGATCATATTTTCTGATTTTTTTGTTAGCGGATGTGCAGGTGTACGAGTAGGTGCAAATGTGAAGAGACCCTCGGAAGCATTTTGAGTTATTTGCCAGGAAAAATGTTGTCTGACAGAAGGAGAAATATGCCTAATATGGCAAATATGATTTCAGTTTTACAGGGGAAAGAAAAAAGACTTGGACAGTAGAAGATGTGTGTAGGTGGAGGGGGGGTTGTGTATGTTTTTAAGTTAACTTACCCTGCTCGCTGCTTTTTAGACTTGTCTGAGATGCCGTCTCGAGACATGAGCTTGTTGAACACCACAATGCCAATGAGCATGTTTACCTGTTAAATGTAAAGAGAAGACATTGTCATAACAGGCACATAAGCTAAAGCTGGTCTTCCTTCATTCTTGTTCAACACGTCACTGTATGGGCCAGCCACTCTGGGGGTTAGCTGTTCTCGAATGCAATAAAGGAAATTAAAGAATGCCTCTTGTCAAATACAGTTTGATTTTCTCAATGCATTTAAACACTGGTCTGATGTTTTCCACGTTTGCTGACGGGAGCTTTCAAAGCAATCACACCAGTTGACATGCAGGATCTTGTGAAAATATGTAAGCAAATTGTTGAACAACACAAAAACATTTTTAATTAAATTAAAAAAACAATGAAATAAATGAATGATTTAATTAATGAATGACTGTATTAGACATTTCCAAAACCTTATGAATGAATTAAAAAAATATTAAAAATAAAAAAACATCAATTTATGGTTAATATTTTAACAGACGAAAAGCAAAAACAAGAACAATTCAACCCTTTCTTTTGTTTCCCCCTTTTGATATGATTTTTTTTCCAGCAAGAAAAAGAGCCAAAAAAGGATTCAATGGCAAAACAAAGATATTTTAAAAATCATCCACAAAAAAAAAGAAAGAAAGACAATTTTGAAACTAAGAAGAAAAACACAATTTTTTCAGAAAACATTTTAGGTGAGCATGAGAACAGAGAAATTTGAATGTAAAAGCAGGACATGATCGGTTTGCTTGCTTCTTAAACTAACAAGCAGTTTATTTTTAAGCACATCTGGCTACACTGATCCTGGTGCACAGACTTAAAATTAAACACACTCACACATCCACACAGCTGAGCACGTGCTTGCAGAGCTCTTTCACTTTGAAATCCTGCACATCTGGAACATTTTCTTTCCTGGTGACATGTTTCTTACAAGCCTGGTGTTCAAAATAGAGTTTCTGAGCAATCATCTGCTCGTGCTCCCTGTCAGCATCAGTGGGAAGCAATTTTCGTACACTTGTGCATGTGCATGTTATCCTTGCCTTCCTTTCTTCCTTTCAATTGCCCACGAAGGCAGGTCCTGGCCAAAAGAGAGAAATCGTTTCCATGATACTACGGAAATCTTCAGAGCTCAGCAGATACAGCATTTTGCAGAAGTATAGCATGTCACAACTATGAACTTCAATGCATTTTAATGGGTTTTCATGTGATAGACCAATTGAAAGTAGCTCATACTTCACATGAAAAGAAAACTATGCATGGTATATTTTTTAGTAAATAAAAATCTAAATGTAATGTGTGCTTTTGCACTTATTTATATACATCTGGACTTTGGGGGCATCCTATCAAATGAAATGCCATCATGTTGTCTAACTGGATTAATTCTATTTGGAGTGGATCTGCTGTGAGGCAAATCTGTTGCATTTCAAAGTGCTTTGGAGTAATTTTTTTGCACATATGCCAGGAATTTTAATTTTTTTGTCCTATGTGGAAGAAAGAGCTTGTATTAGCACTTCCGCATGTTCTCTTCATCCTATGCATGGATTCTGGGAAACTGGGCCTCTAACTGATTTTCTTTAACAATGGCTTTCTTCTGGCCAATCTTCCACCAAGGGCAGATTTGTGGAGGGGACCACTAAATGAACAGTTAAAAGTCTCAAGAGTAAAATAGGCTGAGTAAGTATGCTATACACCAGGGCTTTTCAAAGTGTGGGTCATGCCTCCCCTAGGGGGCGTCAGAGTTCTTGAGGGGATTTGCTGTTTGAGGGAAAAAAAACAAACTGAAAAAGTAACTTACCATTTAACCACCTTCACCAAGTCTATGGATGGATTTTTAGTACCTAAATCTATGGTGAGTGAACTTAGGTTTATAGTTAGTGCTTTGGACTGGTTGCGAGCGTGCATGGAACTATAGCATCATTTGTACCCCAGTGCTGGTGTTGCGTGTTGTCATGTCACCTAATCGTGCACCTGCAAATTTTTTTAGCTTGCTGAGTATTACTCGTGCCACATTTCACTCAAACTGGATGATTTGGAAGTTGTTCTTTCAGAATAGGTTAAGCTGCATCAGCATCTATGGGGGGTAATTTTTTTGGAGAATGACCAATCACCAATGTATGTCACAAGTATGCTTGCCTCATGCCAACTTTATGTGAATCTCTAAAAGCATACAAGGAGACAAAGGAAGTATGACCAAGATTTTTGAAATTTTGTATTTTCATGAACTGGATCTGAAGATGCTTTTCTGCCACTACGTTGTCTGCCAAGCCTTGGGGTTTTTGACGGCAGGCTAAATGAATTGTGGTGAAAGCAGCAGGTAGTTCATAGTTTTACCACAGCAAATGTCACGGCAACTTAAGCACCATACCCTGGGGGGCTATGCATATGCTTAAATAAGTTAGTGCTTAAGCTATGCTAGGTAGCTTACGCATAGCATAGTGCTATCTAGTTGCTCTTTGAAGGGGTCTAGCTCACCCAAGACCCTTATATTATACCAAAGATTTTTTAAGGAAAGAAAAAAGTTGCAAACCCAAACCTCATTTTCTTCCTTTAGTGTATCACATAAAATCCCAATTAAGTAGATCGACGTTTTTATTTGTACTGTTATAAAAAGTTGAGAAGTTTAAGGTTGTCAGTACTTTTTGAGGTAGAGTACATTCTAACTGTTTCTCTCACTTTGTGACATATTTCAGGGGATTTATCTGTCTGCTGAAAAATTCTCCTCTCCATGATCTCCTCTACACTCATCGTGCTGCGGTTGACAATGAGCTCCTGGAGCACCAGATTGAAGGAACGAATATTGTCATGCCGGTCATGTCTGGCACCAGCTCTGTGAGTCAGCATCATCCTGTTCTGCTATTTGCTCAAGGCCAGGTTCATTAATTAGAGAAGAGTCCGGCGGGAAGGTCTCTGTGTTTCTGTGCCTGAAGCCCCACTCTCATTACAGCTGTTTGTTAGAGCGGAGGCACCGGCGACAATACCAGGGGGCTGAGCGCCATGTCGCAGCTGTGATTTGGAGCATGCTTCGACATTGTGGGGGCAGCAGTGGAGGAGGAAAGCTGAAAACAATGGGCCAAGAAGTGAAAAATGAAACCTTAAACTGCATTGTAAGGGCCTCAAACAGAAAGCAGCCGTTTTCCATTTCTTCCTTCTTGAGGACTTTTCAAGTCTCATCTGAAAAGTTTCTTTAGTTTTGAATATGTTAGGAGTATCAGGCTTAGATATAAAACACTTTGAACTGCCTTGTTGCTGAACTGTGCTATAAAAAAAGAACTTGACTTGAAGTACTAAGAACAACACCCCCTAATAGGGCCATTAAAATCATGCAAATCACTGACCTTATTCTCAATTAGTTCTATGTTTGGGTTGTTGTCACTTAAATGAACAAAGTGACCAAAACCTGTCATCTCTAAAAGCTGTTCTGTTCAAAGTGAATACAGGATTACCTCCCAGGAAGAAAGAAGAAAGGGAGGGAAAAAGGAAGGAAGAGAAGATGAGTAACCCAAATTCACTTATCCGCAATTTCTGTGCAGATTTGCAGTTTTCACCAGTCATCACGACTTTTCCACAAATCTTACTAACGTCCTCTTACGCGTGGAATAAAAGGTCTGGGTTTTAAATTGCCTGGCGTGATGCACTGAGTGAGTCTTTATATTTGACATCATCCCTGAACTGCTCCCTGGAGGGAGGGTTGGAGCAAACAGTGGCGAAGTGGAAGACAGACAGCAACAGGTTGTGCTTCAGTATTGCAACTGATATTTACAAACTGCAAAATAAATGTTCTTCCTACCCTACATCTGGGTCGCAATAAATGGGTGGCCCTAATGCTCACACACCTTCTCCTTCCCTAAATAAAATAACTCTTAACATACATAATTCATCAGGTACAAAAACTTTGATGGAAACCTATTTCAAGAAGGTACAGAAATTTCAACTTTCTTGCTAGACCACATTATCGCAAAAATAAAGCTTAAAAAAATGAGTAACTTTGACCACAACTTTTTGAAACAAGTGCAGCAAGATCAGTATTTGTAGGCAAGAAAATTCACAAAAAACATTGTAACATCCCGAAAGGACTGATAGTTGAACAAGAGAAGGAAGGTAAGGAGAAAAGAAGGAAGAAATGGAGGGTGGGAAGTTAAGGACAAGCGACAAGTGAAATAGTGAAATTGAGCATAATAGTAGCGAAGCAATGAATATTAACAGTCATGAAATCCATTATCTCCTCGAAAAAGCCCTGCCAAGCTCTCTTGTCAGAAATTTCAATACAAGCATCCATATCCCATCTGGACATTTGTGAATGTGTCCAATCCATAGTTTATTTCCTGACATGTGCTCAACAGCAGGAGTGACAGATTTGATGCCACCCAACAGCATCGACAACGGTGGCAACAATTAACAACCTAAGATGTACCACACTCTATTCAGACTTATTAAACCTAATGGTAGAAATCTCCACCCAGAGATTCATTAAGCACGAATTATCACAGCTCCGTAGAAAAACAGACAATTAAGACCCCACTGAGATGCAATTATGGCACTACATTTTACTGTAGAGCCGAGTTTAGGTAGCTGTGCATGAAAAAAAATGTCCAGCCACTGAACTTGGTAAAAACAAGTCACACGGAGCTATATTTGTGCCCCACCATGTTTCTTCTAAATTTATGGTCAAGGACAGGCTTCAGCCCTAGATGCATTTGGTTCGGTGACTCATGCTCTGAAAGCATGCATTACAGGGAGAGTTTAAGGGCAAGAATAGGGCTATAATTCAGTGTAGAAATCTAATATATAGCCAAAAGCTTTTGTCTGCTTACACTGTATTTTTTTTGTCCTGGGTTGACATTTTAAACTTGGGGTTCAATGGTCTCTGCTCATCATTTTGACATGTGTGCTTCTAAAGTGACGGCTGGTGCCATCAGCTTTTGAGGGATGGGGCAAATCAGAAGTTAGATTTTCTTTTTTTTTTTTTATTTAGCATTTAAGGTCTGTATTGCCAAAACTTTATTTTACGTATGCTCCTTACCACACTGCTAGTCTGGCAAGAAGCATATATTTAAACAAATATATAAGAGTTAAGATTCCTGTCAAAATACGTAAATATGAACCTTATGTTGAGTACATTTAATGATGATGCATATCCGAACAATGAGGATGTGAAACTATTTTGTTGGAACTGTGGTAAATATTACTAACTTAAGGCAGGATATTAAACATGTTTGACTAGGGCACTTTGTGTGCAGTGGGGGTGTTCACTGAAGAAGACAATGTAAGACAATTGTAATTTATGTGTTTTGTTTTGCAAGGTGCATTTGGACTTGAGTGATTTTGATTGTGTCAGATATAAAAGTGGTCTAATTTAAAAATACGCATTAAAAATGTTAATGTGCTGCATTTTGTTGCTTTATGTATCTTTCTTTCCCCATGGTCTTATATTGTTGCATTATTATGACATGCTCAAATAATAAATCATAAGCATCCAGCTATTAGCATTGACCATATACTGTAGGCTGTCACCAGGGGCAACACTTGTTGAAGAGGGTACTGGTGCAAGCCTTCAAAGGAAAAAAAAAGAGCCATAAATAAAATAAAATCAATATTATTATAAAGAGGCAGCCCCTAACCACCCTCTTTTTATTATCCTCTGTAACAGCAAACAGTGAAAGAATGAAAATATCAAATTCACCAAAAACAATGTTTCTCATTATTTGGTTGACTTAGCCCTGAGCTTGCTCTGCACAGTTTACTGTGGAAGAGGATGAGGACCGGCGATATGGATGTATCATATTGATATTGTCATCATGCAAAGGCTCTCCAAGTTCTCAGCTGCAGCTTTCCCATCACCAAGGAGAAACAGGCAGGAAACAGGATGTGCTGAGGAGTGACATCTATCTGACATTTTTATTAGCTACGGCAGAGCTGTGTTCAGGCCAAGACGCAAGATGCCATAATTATTATATTACTACAATTTGTTACTAATTATAAGGGAAAATAAATATCAGTAAATTAGTTTTACATATTTGTACAATGTCTACTTTATTTGAAGTACAATGACACAGATTAGGAAAGATGTATAACAATATGTATGCTTGCATGAAATCACATTTAGGCAAAATAAAAAAAAAATCCATTTGATGAGTGTGAATTCTGTAGGTGTAAGTTACATCTTTTCAAAATCTTGACTCCCATTTTAGGATTAAAGCCACAGATTGTGTGCCATTTTGTTGAGAGTTTGTGAGTGGCAGAAATCTAAAAATGAAATCGTCACAGAGGACTCAGAATCCCTCTGCTAAAATTTGGGCCAACTGGCCACAATCACAAACATTACCCAAATTTTCTAACCATGATTTTGACTGGTGAGGTCATAGTGACCCTTTCTATTTCTGCTAAAACACATATCTATACCAAAGAATTCATTTCCTGACAACAAAGCAGCTAAATATGGCCAAGTCCACAAAACATTTAGGATATTCACAGGTATCGTGAATTATTCAAATATTAGTTACGCATCCAACTCAAATATAACATATAATTAATATATTTGAAATATGTAGGAAATATTGTCTCAAGTAGTCAATGGAACATTGTCCACAAACTTTTAAGGTCATATTCAGATAATGGTTGGAGGGAGCATAACAATCAAGGACCACCATATAAGGCGCCAGGTTGGCCAAACCATGCAATAATGGGCAGACTCACCAGTACAATGACAGCAGCAGGACCAACAAAGGCATAAAGCAGGCCGCCCTCCAAAGACAACCAGCAACTGGAAGAAAACAGAAGCACAGAACAGATTGAGGGCTCACATTTCACTTCAGCGTGAGAGCTGATGAAACTTTAGATAAAAAAAATAAACGTAACTCAAATTTATTTGGTGAAGGTGTCCAAGTAATGGAGAATTTATTGGCCTTTTTAATTTTTTATAGCTAAATGAAATTGCTTTTTTTTTACTTGATGTTTTCTTTTTAATGTAGATCTCCTGATGCCCAGCAACAGACAGATTTGTACAATAAATTTGAGTGACTCCTTAGCTAGCAATGACTCCCTACCAGTCTGTGCTTAGTCTCCATGGTAACCACTATTAGTACAATGATAGGAGCAGGACCAACGAAGCAGGATATAGCCAGACATGGCTTTATGAAATTTATTTTTATGTCTGGCTGGACACAGAGATTGCAATGAAGGCTTTGAAAAATCTAAACAAGAGTCTCTTACTTCCAGGTATCTGATAAATCCTCTTATCCAAAAGGCAAAGATTTAGTTGAAAGAAAGAAATGAACGACATGATTAATCCCACAGGGTTGTGTATACAAAGTGCTCTTCAAGATTACCTGGTAAAATGTGCTTTCTGTTGACTAAGAATCGATAAAAAAAAAAAAATAAATAAATAAAAAAAGAGTAAACATACTTGTGAAGAAAGAGAGGCTACTACATTCATGCATACAATCATTCAAAATTCATCTTAAGCGCCTATGACTATAAAAACTGTTCTTGCTTTTTTATCATATCATTGCATTGCCTGCATGGGGTTGCTGTTGTTCTGAAACATGAACCAGCATGATCTGGGTTATACGTAACCACTGCTGTTATTTAAACATTTAACAATAAAAAGCGACATCATCTTAAAGATTGATTAAAAAAACAAAAAAAACAAAGAAAATTTTTTAAAAAGTTACTCTTTCCACCCAGTAAAACTGTGTCTGATTTTTTCTGTGGTTGAAAGGTATTTTAATAAAATGCCACAAAAAGGACTGGAGTCACTGACTATATGGAGCAAGTTAAGTTTGAAAACTAAAGGTGCCTGCCTACTCCAGGCAGGATCATTACTAACTGCAAAGCAGAGCTCCACTTTAAAAGAAGAAAAAAAAAATTAAAAAATGCAACAGTCCCTTTAAAAAGTAGCAGTGCAGATGGTGGAAAGATGAGGTGGATAATTTGCAAACACTTACATTTTTTTATTGCATCCAAATTATAATAAACACACACATTTTGACCCCTTTTAAAGCACAAACAACTTTTTAAGTGTAATTCCAGTCTATGTGAGAGGGCTTGGAGTCTTCCAAAAACACTCGGGGATGCTTTCTCTCGTAAAACCTGATAATGTAGTCATAAATACCGCAAGCCACAGAGAGATACTTGAAGCTTGAACTGTAATTTCCGAAAGCGATCAAGTACCTTGATGATGCCTCCTGTTAATTGCATTGAGAGCATCATGTTGAGCTTATTAAATAAGAATCTTGTACATATCATTCAGTTCAGTCTTTATATCAGCACATTTTTAAAAGGTATCAATATACAGCACACTGAGAAATTAGGGGAAACTGGCACCTTTGTTGATTAAATAAATATCTTATTAAATCATCAAAAAAAAAAACAAAAAAAAAAAAACTAAAAGAAAACAACAGATATTGGTAACAATCCAGATCTGATAATCACCTCTGCATGGTATTCTTTAAGAACCTTCTGCTTGTAAATATTCAGAGAAACCAATGGAGATCTGGCAGTAAGACCAGTGAATGCCACTACACCTCAGGCTCATTTGAGAACTACTGAGAGGAAGAAGCTGCTATTAAGTGAAAGCATCCAAATTGAGTGGTGATTAGAGCGCAAGAGCAAGCAGGGAGTCTTGGGCAGAATACTTACTAGCTGGCGGTGCCGTAACCTCTTGCTCTGGTGAAACCCACCGACACTGCAACAACAAGGGCTGGAAGACCTGCAGACAAACACACGTACACACACGCAGAGAGAAAAAGATCAAACGGCTGAGACAAAAGGATGAAAGGAAGCTTGGATGGTGATGGGACACAATGGCACAAGAGACAGTGAGAGCAACTCTGACTCTACCAACTAAATGCAAATCTTGCTTTGCATTTAGTAACACGTGAACAGTAGTAACACGTGAACGGGTGACTGAGGCCGATTTGATTTTGTGTTGTGCATATGCTCCCTTAAAAAACACTAATAGTCACGGCAATGTGTCTACACGGCTGCCATTTGCACCTTTTCAACATTTCATCGCTTAGAACAAGAAAATTCCTTACGTAGTTTCGAAAAGTGCTTTTAAATAAAATTTTGTGTGGTGTGCATAGGCGAAAAGTTGTGAAATATTTGGCAAAAAAAAAGCAACATTCTATATATTGTGCAGCTCAATCTGTCTGTCTCTGTAAATGAAAAGAAAGCGTGACTGTTGCCGATTGCCTGCGTGCAAAAAGATGGAACATCGCGGCGCCCGTAATGAGTTTGGCTCTGAAATATTCTCGTAATTAACAAAGCTGTGATTATGGCTGGTAATGAAAAGCAATTAGAAAAAGTCACATTAACTTTAACAAATAAGATGGTTGAGAGCCAAGCCTGTCCACCAAGCAGCCTGCACCGAGTCTCAGTTAGTCAACAACATCAATCTGGCGTTTACTTGCATAATGCGGTGAACACACAAACACACACACACACTCACACACCTATGCATATACGTATCTGGCTCCGACCCAAATCCAGTTACACCCTAAAAATCTCCTTTCTCCTTGGCAACAGATTTCAATCGCATAATTTGCTGGGAAAATTGCAAAACGGATGGAAGGAGGATAAAACGTTTGATCCTCTCCGTTCTACCCAACTGTTTCATGCGTTTCACGTGCGTCTGGGAGTGTGTTGGAGAAACGTGCCGCAGCCATCAGCACACGCCCTCTCCCCTCTCTCTCTCTCTCTGTCAGTATCTCCCCATCTGTGACTGTAGAGCAGTCTATACATTCTCTGCCTCTATCAGGTAAGGGCATCAGTGACTTGGCAGATTAGACTGCTGGAATCAATACTGAGTGAAATGAGCAGATTGTGTCCGTGTGGGTGTGTGTAGTGGATGGTGCAGTGTTGTAATTTCCAGGCCTATCTTGAAGCATCTCCCGTGTTGTGCAGATGTTATCATATCTTTTGATTATACACCGAACATTCTCCGTCCATGTTGCACCTGGTTGTACAACGCCGAGGAGACGGCGTTGTACAACCAAACGAGTAACATGGAAGGTGAACGGTAAAGGTGGCGTACGGATGAATAGCGGCAGTGTGCGCTCTCAGTGAGCAGCCTGTCCTTTCTTGGCGTGTGTGAATAAGGAAAATGCATTAGGAAGTGTAAATATGGCTTTTGGGACATAAAGCAGTAAATAATTGCTTATTGAGCCGACGAATAGTGTATAATGAGAATGCAGGGAATGAAGATTGTTAAGCATAATACGGGCAACAATTTCAACACTGGAAGATAATAAGCGGTTACATTTCCATTCTGGAACAAGCCAGTCTTGCTGCCCTCCATCACTAATGCGCCTCACATAACACTGCTTCAATCAGCAACCAATTCAGAAAACTGTAATTATTTGCAGTGGGACTCAGGGGCAGGATAGAAGTCCACTAAAAATAACAAGAGAAAGTTTTGTTATTTACAGAAGTCCGTGGTGAAAGTACCGTCGAGTATGTTCTGGAAAAATAGACGCTTATTTAGCTTTCTGAAATAGATTGGTACTATCAAGCGGCAACTCCCAACTACTGAAACTCAAAGAGAAAAAAATTAAACTGTTCTTCTCGTTGCAGTTTCAGCCTAGCTCTAAAGAGATCTGTGCCCCTTCAAGAATGTCAATGTCTAAATCTTAGGAAAAATTAAACCTGGTAGTTAAACAATAAAATTCCCCATAGAATGTGAACAGATAAGCTTGAATAATCTCAAAGCAATTCTAATTCTAATCATAGTTATGACTGGATGGCAGGATGGTCCTTTGAAGGTCCTCATACTTTCCCCATATTACAGCTAAAAACTATAATGTGTAATGTGTTAACCCACACATTATAGTGAAAACGACTTTAGACAGATGAAACCAAGATTCACATGTTTGACTTAAAATACAAGATGTGATTGAACGCTAATGCTGCACATCTATCAACCTGAGGCAGTGTTATCAAACCTTCAGGTAAGACAAGCTTTTGATCAGTTGTGTTTCTAAAGTTAATGGAATTTACACAATCAGAATTGTTTGAGAATAAATGGATTCACCCAACCAACAACCACAACTAAAAGGTTGCAAAATCATTCAAGTTCAAGAACCCGTTGAGTACAACTGGACTGTCACACCAACATCCAAGTAAGTTCAGAAACAGGTTTGGTCTTTCAGATTGAAAGTTAGCCATTTTAAAAGGCTACTATGAACACAGCAGTTCATTGAACAACCCGCGTCTGTGCTTGTTCTATCTTCAACATGAGCGACTGCATGCATATTTCATAGACGTTTGTTTTATGGCGAGCAGGCATCAGGAGTCTAAACGCAATCCTAAACGTGATTCTGACAAATATATAATGTGAAATGGATCGAGCATGTGTATACTTACCCCAGCCGAGGCACAGAAAACGCTTGCGAATGATGCGTGACCTTGTTTTGCCGATGACAGCCAGGTAGGACTGCCATGCCTCAGTCAGCACCCAGCAGAAGGACGCCAAGAAGAAGAAATGCAGGAAAGCAGCAGTCACAGTACACAGCCCCTGCAGCAAAGCGAGAAGTAAGCAAGAACTTAAAGCAAGAAAAAAAAAAAAACTGAGATACATTACAAAACACACAGACGCATAGAGAAACTAGTAAAGGCATCAAATAAGGAGAAAACAAGTGAAACTTCCACAGAACAAAACAGCAGGTAATCGAAAACGGCAATCTAATCAAGAACACTCTTTGTTCTTTAATGTTGAAGGTGGCTTTGCTGTGTTCTTCAGCTAGATCGATCCTGACTGCCACACGGTGAAGGCTTGCTTAGTCAGACAGCTCAGAGGGGTTTGCCAAAAATGTCAGCATGCTGCTTTGAAACCTCCACTGTATTAAGCTGGAAATCCTGTAAGCTGTTTTTTTATTTTGTTTTCAAAGCTACTAAAATAGGCATATTTGAATTTGTGACCATAATAGATAAAGGTCTGTAAAAAAAAAAAAAAAATATATATATATATATATATATACACAATATATATATATATGTATATATGTATGTATATCTTGAAAAGTGTGCTTTACCTTGTTGAGTGTTTGAGATTGTCCTAGCAGAATCAGTAAATTGGAGGCCAGGATGGAGAAGCAGAAGTTGACCAAGATGATTGATCTCTCTGACCGGATGTACCTTAGGGGCAGAAGATTAGAAAGATTTAAAAAGTCACATTCAAAACCCTATAGATCTTTTTGTCTCTCTCTCTTTTCCAAGACAGCTTAGTCATCAGATTGATTTTGGCATCTTTAAAGAGTATTAGTAAAAGACAAATAAAGGAATCAAAGGAGGGAAAAGCCAGTCACCCACCCCCTCTGCTGTAACTGAATTATTTTGTTCTTTATTAGGCCTCAATGCTATTTTTTTTTTTTTTTTGTCGCCATAGCTGATGGACACAAATTAGCCATTTTTCCCCCAATTTGCACTGGCAGAAGCGTGAAAAAAACATTAGCATCGTGCGAACAGGGAATGGATTGATGTCACACTATTAAATGTGTGTGCATGCAGTCACCTCCAAAAGGCAGCGTAGATGAGCAGCAGGATGAGGAGAGCAGTGCAGGACACTCCGCAGCCCACCATGAGGGGCACTGAGGGCATGCTGGTAGGACCCATGTCCTGAAACACAAGGTCAGAGGAGAAGGCTGGTTAATTGTTACCTTGTCAGTTTTTCCTACTTTGGTCAACAGAGAATGAAGGCCCAGCTCATTTTACAAGTGCATCTCAATAAATTAGTGTATGATGGGAAGGTTAATTTGTTTCAGTAAGTTAATTCAGAAAATGTAGCTCAAAGATTCATTATACACATCGTGATATATTTCTAGCATGTACTTTAGATCATTTCGATGAATAGAGCTGTACAGAGAGTGAAAATCCAATAATATGTTGTCCTACAGGGCATGTTAGTCGCACTCCACATCATCTGATGTCCCCAACACTCTGGTATGGACTTTGCTTCACTATCAAAGAGATTAGTGTTGCTTGTGCACATTCTGCTTACCTTTCTTGCAGAGGATGTCGATAACTATTTGCTTGACAACTGTGGAGTTAGCAGTACTGCCCACAAAAATGTAGGCTGAAATTATTTCTTTTAAATTGCCTTTATGCAATGTTTAAAACTTCCGATTGATCAAAAATTGAGTTTCTATTTGCACTCCAAATGGAAACTCAAAATGTTAATACATGTTTAAAAATAACCAAACAAATACGTTTGTTTAATGTTTAAAAGTATTCCAACTGGGTGAGATGCAACTGCACAACACAAAGACACGGGAAGACAGAAAAAGAGATGAAAACATGTCAGATGCCCCATTTTTATGGAATCTTATTTCAATGAAAAATTGACTAAATTAAAATTGCAGACATATTTAGAGACAGTTTCTTTGCTACAAAATAACACATTAGTTGGTATATAATTTATTATGCAAAAATATGTAAGCAAATCTTAATGTTTTGATATTAGAGCAGAGGGATAAAAGTTAAAAGCAAGGATTAAAAACAATAGTGAAAATAAAATATCTAGACCAGTGGTTCTTAACCTTTTTTGAGGTACTGAACCCACAGGGTTTCATATGTGCATTCACTGAACCCTTCTGTAGTGATAAATAAAATACGATTCCCCCCCTCCACCCCAACTCCCAACTGTAGTTAGTGACCCCATGAGCACTAAGTCTTCTTTAAAGGTAGAGTCTCTGAGAACAGTTCTTCAAAAATATAGTTAGTGTTTTCAGCAAAGTTGAGCTGACTGTGCAGGAACGACCCAAGGTATTTAAAATTTGCCACAGTTTCAACAGGTTGGCCATCGAGAGAAACTGGAACCACTTTAAGGTCTTGTTTAGATCATTTAATTTGCTCTACATTCTTAAGAGAATGAAAAATTAATACTAAATAATAAACACTTTGCGGTATTCTGATTTAGTAATGTAATTATATTAGTTGTGTTACCACCCCCAAGACACTAGAGGCAGTAGCAGGCCCAAAAAGGTGCAACCAAGGAACAGATTTAGAAGTACACCGAAAGCTACATAATTTGGTAAAAACTGTGAGCTTTGCTGAAGTAATTAAAGACACAAGTTCAAATCCAGGCTGAGAGTGGAGCTCCTTCAATCAGTGCTCCTTCGCAGCTCTGATTGGCTAAGCAATGTAATGTGATCTCGTGCAGCAAGTGATGGCAAAGCAGGGCGCGTCATCACAACTTTACACAAGTGTGTCTTTACCTCCGCGGCAGAGGCTCTGCCGAACCCCTGAGACCAACTCATCAAACCCCTAGAGTTTGATCGAACCCAGGTTAAGAACCACTGGTCTAGAAGAACAGAACAAGGCCCAAACTCAAAGCAAAATCTGATAAAGTTCAAAAATGGATGGACTTCATCAAAAGGAACTGATGCAGATAGATGGAGCATCACACTTAAACAGGTGATAGAGTAAAAGTTCTAAGTTAACTGTTTTACAGTAAAAAAAAAAACAAAAACAAAAAAAAAAAAAAAAAACAAGCAACATAAAAGTGGAGCTTGAGCTTCCCAACATGAGTTTATAATAATATGGCATCAGTTTATGATTGATATTTTTGTTGCTGTTGCCTTTTCTCAAAGCTAGTAGCAATAAAAAAAAAATCACAATACATTGCAACATTGGTTATAATTGTTTCTTGATTACTCTTCAGAGCAAAGCATGCAACACATTAATTTTGCTCAATTACCTTAAAAAAACATTGGTATAGATGATCGAAGGATGGACAGAAGTATGGATGGATGGATGGATGGATGGATGGATTCATTCTTGCTGAATTTATTCATCCAGATGAATGAAGTCCTAATTCTCTTGCTCACCACGATTATTTATTTAGTCCATTCATCTGGAAGTTGTCAATGACTTCAGACGCGTTGACCCAACTTCCTTCCTCATGAAGGTCTTGGAGATACTGTCATGCACCTTCTTTAACAATGTCAGGGTCATTTGCACAAAGCAAGCGGTCCTACGAGGATTCCTTTCTGTTTTAATTGATCACATTCTGACAAAGCTATGAACTACTATAGAATCTGCAGGGGGCACATGTTTATCAAACCTGACAAATGGCCCACAATTTCTGAGGTTGAAGGGTTGAGTTTGACCGGGTGGTCAGCAGCACAGGAGCACCACAGGGGACTGTACTCTCACAATTCCTTTTCATTCATTACAGGTCAGACTTTAACAATCCCGTCATCTACAGAATTTATCAGATAACTCAGCAAAATGAGCATTAATCAGTCAATATTGTTATCACAAATTGGACAAAAATGCATGTTTTTTGAAACCGGAATGGACGGACAATGAGACAGTCTTGTCAGGTTTCCAAATTACTGCTTTGCCTTTACAGCCTCTATTAACTCTTCCAGTCCCTGAGTTTTAATCCTTTTAACGACTCCTGCAAATTACAGGCAATTACCTTTAATTAGAATTACAAGAGTGTGTTACAATGAATTGAGTTGGATAATGACATGCAATTACAGTTCTCCAAAAGTTGTTCCTTTATTAAAAGTACAAGCAACCATCTTGACTAATGCGTTATACCCTATAGAAAATGTTGTGCACCTATGTGCATGGACACTGATGATTTCAATTTACTGCTGATTACAATGACATGAAGACACAATTTTTTAGTCATCACCATGTAAGAATCTTGTAAAGAGCTTTGTGTCCCTTTTTGTGTACCTAAATTATTTTTTTTCTGTCTGTGTAAAAAGGGTTTAATACACCTTGGAGATTAAGAACAATAAAGCAATTCAGAAAATATTTTTTCAGCAAAATTTTGCTCTCAATATGCATCTTCGAAAGGATGAAAAATAAAACAAATTAGTCTACATGTAAATCCTAAACCCTACTCGTACCCAAATGGGCTTTATTTCAGTCGCACAATTAACCTTAAGATACAGTGCTTTGGATAAACACACATATAACATCTTTACCATTGAATTTAATTTAAAACATACTCGTCTAAGCAGATGCACCTAGCTGAAAAATGTGCAGGAATGTGTGCGTCTGTCTTCCCAAAGATGAGTAGAACTCACAAGACTGATGCAAGAAAGGGGACCTCTTTATCTTTTTTAGAAAGGAGCCAAGAATGCAACCTAAAAAGAATGAATAGTGAAGAAATTCACAGGGAGATGGAGCAGGAAGAGTTAAAGACAAGTACGTGAAAGGAATGAGGGGGGTAGGGAAGGAGAAGAAAAAGCAACAGAAAGTCAAAGCTTCCCTTTTAGTGGGATTTTTTCCCCTGGCCCATCAAAGGAAGCCAATTTCTCCAGAGGAAAGTGGAATAGGTTGGAATACCAATACGGCATACACACAAAAACACACAAGAGGGAGAACGGAGGTGAAACATAATCAAAACCGTCTCACAAGAAAAGAGAGCCACGAAAGAAACAAAAGGGGGGCATATGAAAAGCATCTGCTTCGGGAAATTGGGAAGTGCCAAGGGGAGAGGGAGAAACAAGAGAGAATAATTGTGTTTGATTTTATGTAGAGAAGAAGGTCAAAATGCCTTTTACAAATCCAACAGATCAGACCGTCAACGCATGTTGAATGAAAAGTGTGCAGTGCCTAGCGAGTGTATCAATTTCACAGTTAAGGTCTCCTCCATCTCCACATTTTGTCATATTAGGCAACAACAACTTGAACAAGCTTAATTTAATTTAAATTATAGAATTATACGTTCCCACCCTCATCTATGGTCATGAGCTTTGGGTCATGACCGAAAGAACGAGATCACGGATACAAGCGGCCGAAATGGGTTTCCTTCGCAGGGTGGCTGCGAAGGAAATGGGTTTCCTTCGCAGGGTGGCCGGGCTCTCCCTTAGAGATAGGGTGAGAAGCTTGGTCATCCGGGAGGGACTCAAAGTAGAGCCGCTGCTCCTCCACGTCGAGAGGAGCCAGTTGAGGCTCGGGCATCTGGTCAGGATGCCTCCTGGACGCCTCCTTGGTCAGGTGTTCCGGGCACGTCCCACCGGGAGGAGGCCCCGAGGAAGACCCAGGACACGCTGGAGGGACTATGTCTCTCGGCTGGCCTGGGAACGCCTTGGGGTTCCCCCGGAGGAGCTGGAAGAAGTGGCTGGGGAGAGGGAAGTCTGGGCCTCCCTTCTGAAGCTGCTGCCCCAGCAACCCAATCCCGGATAAGCGGAAGAAAATGGATGGATGGATGGAGGAACTGTAGTGAATTAGTGTGAAATGGGGGGAGGAAAAATCCAAATAAAAATCTAAAAAGTTTGAGGTCAATTATAATAGAAAGGTTTAAAGCAGGGCTATTAAAAAAAATCCCAAACTCTGAATATTCCAAATGAATTTAATTCAACATTTGAAAACAGAAAAGTATGGCAAACCAAGACATGGTCGTCCACCTAAACTGACAGGCTGCGGAAGGAAAGCAGAAATGTGTCAGAGATGCATGGTTACTCTAGAGAAGCTGCAGAGATCAATAGCTCGGGTGAGAGAATTTGTTACAGGGATATCTATTAGCCACACACTCCACAAACCCGACCTTTGTGGAGACTGCCTAAAAGAAGTCATTACGAGAATCCATTATGTCCTTTTCATCATTTGCAAACAGGATAGACCATATAGATGGGACAAACATGCACCAGAAGACACTCTGGTCAGATGAGACCAAAACAAACATTTTTGGTCTAAATGTAAAGCTTTGTGCGATATAAAACTAACATTGCACACCTCTTTAAAACATGGTGAGACAAAGTGCTAACTACATCATGCTGTGGGGATGCTTTTCTAGGAAAGTTGGTTAGAAATAACAGTAGATTGGGTAAATAAATACTGGTACAAAACCCAGTCCAAGCACACAAAGTACTTACAGGACTGTGAGGGAGGTTCATCTTCCAGTAGAACAACAACTCTAAACATTCAGTCCAAGCTAAAGTGGAAAAGGTTGTCAAATGTGTTGACATGTCCCAGTCAAAGTCCAGGCACCAATCCAAAGGACAATCTGGAGCTTTAAACTATTGTGAAGTGTGATTCTACAAAGTACTCACACAGCTAGCCAGAAAACATAGACAAGCTAAACTGTTAAGATTTTCATTTAGCAAAAAATAATAAAAAAAAATAGTTCAAACCATGAATAACTTTCTTTTCCTTTCACAATTCTGCACCACTTTCAGTCGTTCTATTAAAAAAAGCACACAAAGACATTAGCTATTGCAGTAAATACAAGAAAAATTCAAGGAGTATAGACACTTTTTTTAAGGAAGTGCTTAAATATGCACTTTAGAGAGCCCCTTTTTTAATACGTTAGCGTTTCTGAGATGCCACACTTTACTGTATTCAAAGCACGTTAGGAGATGGTCTTAAAACTCCTCATAGTTCTTTGGTTGCAATGTAAAACTGACATGCATAAACCGTACATCAAAAATGAGATTCAATGTATAATGTGATGATGTAACAAAACTGGTACAAAAAAAGTAAATAAATGGAAACAGATTACCCACACGAACCCTGAAGGCCTGAGGCTACTTTCTGCCACACAAATGTTATGCCCTTAAAGGAAACCGTGATAACACTTTGCTGCTGGTCAGAATGTATGACCGTGAAACATAGTGACTACAGATTAGTGCGAAAGTGTTGAGGTTCTGCTGTATACGGCCAGTTCCCCCCTGGGCAGCTTGGATACCATTTGATGGAAAAGATAGCTATTTTCAGCTCAGGAAGTTTAACCTACTTATCTCCTCTCACTGAGACATTGCCTCTCTTCTTTCCCACCCATTCTGCCATACCAACCTCTCTGTTTCCGTCTCTGCCTCTCTAGGTTGCTCATCCCATTCCCCTTACATCTTTCTTCCTCAATGCTCCATCAACATGTCTTACATGTCAGTGCACCTGCTAATGCACCCTCAATGGGGAAGCGCCCTGGACAACTTGAATCCAGAGTCTATCTGCATCTTTGCCACATGCATCACAAAGTCGACATCAGGCATCGCAAAGAGGGGCGTTTCTATACTCAAGTGCAGAAAACTACAGCTTAATGGCAACGCTACGTTAATAATAATAAAAAAACATTATAGTTCATGAACAAATCACCCTTTGCAAAACACAATATTTAAGTTGAGCACATTTATTCAGAGGAAAAAAATCTGATATTAGAAAGAGTAGGTTACAAATGAATAAAACAAAATCAGTGATGCCCCACCACCCCAATGCATTCCTGTAAAACAAGGTTAACTAAAACTTCATCTATTTTGGAGATATCTCCTGCAGTTATGAAGATGATTTGACACATATGCCAATTTTTCTTCAGAGCCCTTCAAAAGGGTAAATAGAACAGGAAAGGCATAACCTTTGAACTTCTTATGACAAGAAATGGCTACAAGAGATAATATTTCCCTAAACACGACCACATCTGTCAGAGCAATAATTAAAAATATATAATTGAGGTTCTGTAATGTTTCTCTACCAGACGCCTGGGAATTGTATTAGTATTCCATAATGTGTTGGCTCTTTAAAGATTACATTTTAAATGGAAGTGTTGCAGGTTCTGCCAGAAGAGGGAAAATAAGTCAACACCAATTTTATAACAGCGGGGCACCAATTCAAAACATGTAGCCATATTAAAAGAAACGATCCACCACAAACAAAATCTACCTTATTCAAAGCTCATATTTCAAAAGCATGTTTTAAGAACCTGCTTCACACTTGACATCACAGAAATCTATAACAGACTACTCAGAATTTAAAAGAAAATATCACTTATTCTTGGAAGCTCCATTCATTCTATTCAAAACAGAAGTGGTTACTGGTTGTATTCTCTGTTTTCTCTGAATTTACCGAGACATGGACATTTTACATTTTCTTCAGACTCTGTAAATCTGAATTTTCAATCTAATAAATCTCAACACAAATGAGATTTTTTGTTTTCATATGCTTCTTATAAGAATGCTTCTGGACAATAAATAATGTTGAAAAGCCTAAATATAGCAAAAAGCCTAAATACAGCCTAAAAGCAGGAGTATGTGGGTTTTAAATAACAGTTTAGTTTCTTCAGAAATCCAAGACCCCGGGTAACCTTTTGAGGTCACCTGGGTAACCTGAAAATCATGAATGTTATTCAAAGAAGCAAATCTGAGGCTCTAATGAACATCTACTTTTTCAAGAGATTGTTTATCCCTGCTTTTGCAGACTAACAATTCCTGGAAGCAAAAGAACATTGTGAGTATGCTGAGAGAATGAAAAGAAGAAAAAAAAGATGCCTGAAGGAACATAAGAATATATCATCTTTATGCCATTTTATAAATGACAGCCTGTCACAAAATCTAAAAGTTTACACCACTTTTGGCAGACTTGTAGCGGATCGACAGGTTGAAGCTGATGGGGAGCATTGAAACAACCAATGCAACTTTAGTGTCATAACACAGAACCTCTATAATTGAAAGACAGGAGATTTCCACTAATATAGCATTGTATCCCACAGATACGAACATTTCCAGTTTCAGTTAGTTTTAAATTGAGAACATTTACTAAAACGCTGTGTTTGACTCAATCTACCACCCTAGGAATATATTTATCTTTGTACATACTCACTGCAACATGACATGTTTCTACTTTGGTAACATTACTTGTTTTGATAACTTTGCAGAACTTTGCAAAAAAAAAAAAAAGGAGGAAATTATATTTTTATTTTAGCCTCCATCAACGTCAAGTAAATAAATAAATGTAGAAAATGTTGATGCAATATTTTTTTTGCCATTTCTGCAGTTGTATAAATAGGATTTTCAATAAATGAAAGAAATTAAATTCATGTTATGTATAAATTGAACTCTGATGTACATAGCATTAATACCTTACAGATATGGTATTTTTATTCAAAGTTATCAAAACAAATATATTTTGTCCACAATCTCTTTGAACAGAGCTCTATAGCCAAATATATACACAGTCCAGTCACATTAATGTGACCACCACGTACTTTCCACTTCAGAGTTAAATAACCAATCACAGAAGGCAGTGTGCAGCACAGTGCAGTTGAGCGTATATAAAGGGTGTGTGTGGGCTTCGGAAAACATTTCAATCGTTGGCGTAATGCAGAAACGAAGCGATTTATCCGACGTCCAAAAGGGCATGATCATTGGCTTTCGGGCCAAGGGTGGAAGCATTTCCGAAACGGCTGAGTTTGTGAACTGTTCGCGTGCCGCCGTGGTAAAAGTGTACCGTGCATGGCAAAATGGGACTGTCCAAAATCAACGACGTGGCAAATGTGGTGCACCACGGGCCATAGATGACAGAGGCGAACGACGGTTGCGGAGATGCGTTCGGGCAGATAGACGGGCTACCGTTGAGCAACTGACCACTAAAATGAACCAAGGGGCTACCACAAGTGTCTCCCAAACCACTATTCAGCGAACATTGCTGCGTCTGGGCCTCCGAAGCAGACGCCTGGTTCGTGCACCTATGCTGACTGGTGTTCATCGACGACGAAGGCTAGAATTTGCACGCCAGTACAGCAGCTGGACGTCCACTGAGTGGCGACAGGTAGCGTTTTCAGATGAATCGCGTTTTATGCTCCATCGGACAGATGGACGTTGGCGTATAAGGCGTGAAACCTCTGAAAGGAACCACCCTGCAACCATTGCAGGAACGGTCCAAGCTGGAGGCGGGAGCATTATGGTCTGGGGAATGTTTTCCTGGCATTCTCTGGGTTCACTGATTATTGTGGAAGGCACGATGGATCAATACAAGTACGCATCTGTCCTTGCGGACCATGTCCACCCCTACATGCGCATTGTTTTTCCTCAGGATGATGGCATCTTCCAGCAGGACAATGCGAGGTGCCATACAGCTGCCAGTGTACGTGCGTGGTTCGAAGAGCACCAGGATGAGTTTACCGTCCTCCCCTGGCCAGCAAACTCACCTGACTTAAACCCAATCGAGCATCTGTGGGACCATCTCGATCGAGTTGTTCGCGCCATGGATCCTCAACCGCGTAATCTAGCGCAGCTGGCCACGGCATTAGAGTCGGCATGGCTCAACATCCCAGAGAAGACCTTCAGGGACCTAAGTGACTCTCTTCCTGCACGTCTCGTAGCAGTTCGCTCTGCGAAAGGTGGTTATTCTGGCTTTTGACAGATGGTCACATTAATGTGACTGGACTGTGTATATATATATTATACACAGTATATATATATATATATATATATATATATTATATATATATATATATATATATATATATATATATATATATATCCAGAAATCTCAGTCCAGAAATGTGCAGTACTAGGCACAGCCAAGATACTGCGCAGAACCCTCAAGCTCCCAGGCCTCTGGTAGAGGACCCGAGCTCAGAGGATGAAAGAGACCACCCGCAGAGGGTGAGAAGGGAATTTTTATATATATATCTTTTCAAATGCACTTTGTCTTTTTTTTTACCTCTTTAAAAACAAAAATACTGCAGGGAAAATGAAATTTTATTCTTCAAGATTAAAACAAGTGACCCACCAAACCTCAGTCTTTGTTCATTTTAAGACTGAGAAACACCGCTCACCTTTTTTTCCCCTGATTATTCCTTCTCTCAACCTGGCTAACCTTTAATTAATGCAATAAAGCATTCAGTGATTCTAATCCAGTTCCAACTAGAATACTTCGTAAACTTCAGAATGCCTTCTCCTTTAATTATTGTTGACAAGTGCAAGATCTTTGTATGCTTTAACCTTGTAGAAGTCGCTTCATTTGGAGCAGGCCTTGTTTTCGTACTCGGCGCCGTCTCCAATTTTAATAAGTTAAAATATGAGCTGCCATCTTGCGGGGCCTCGGTCATCCCTCTCTGCCGTCAGATCGGGAACAATGGCCATTAATAGTCTAAATAATAGAGTGAGCTCTAAAATGTTTCCATTCTGATTAGGGGAACCCTGAGCAACCAAATGATAGCGAGGCGAAACAGATTTAAGCTCATTCTCGGCAGAGACGATCGTTTCACGAGAATGATTGCAGCAAAAAGCAGTTAGTTTGGCAGGTGTATGAGAAAAAGTTTTGAGAAAGCCCGTACAGAACAAAGACCGCATAGTTGAGAGAAAAATACTTTGATGCAGTAATTGGTTAATAAATAAATTATCTTTCCTGTCCTCTATGCTCTGAATGGGGTGTTTGTCTTCTAAGAGTTGGTGTGTTACAGTGACTGCACTAAGGTCTCAGGTGCTGCTTAAACCACTGACCTTTTCACTAACATTTCCGGTTATCTGCCTGGGTGAGCACATGAGCTACAAATCCCCCAGTTATGAGAACAAATCTGAGCGAATTACTTCAAGGTATAATTATATTCCAAGTAAACATTGCGACACTGAAGCAGAAGCGGTATTAAGGTGGTTTATTTACTCTGGTAACAACTGACTTTTCAAAAAGCAATACTTCCTCAAAAGTCCAAATCTCATGATCCCCCCCCCCTACCCATGAGTAATGTGAAAACCAGCCTGCATCTCAAGGGTTTGTATTCCCACTGGTCACTTTAAAAATTAAGTGGCTCAGTCTATTGTATCTTTTCATGACCTAACTCAATCAATCCCTCCTCTACCCTCTGTTTCTCTGAAGTGAAAACCAGTCTGGTGCCTGAAAGCAACAGTCCAAAAGCGACACGCAGCACAGTGTACGCGCAAATACACGTGTGGAAACCTCAGCGGCTATAGAAAGTAAACAGGATTAACTGGCTATCCTTCACTTCACTGTAAACGGCCTGTAATAGCACCACGGCTCCTAAATCCCTCCATCTCTCTCTCTTTCCTCCCTCTCTCTCTCTCCCTACCACCTCCTCCTTTTTCTATTAAACATGGAGGTTAATCCTCGCACCCCCCCTTGTCCCCAGCGCTGTGGCCCGGGATAAGCTGTCAGAGCTGGGCGGCTGATACTCAGATCTGCCCCAGCAGCCTGGACACCGCATATGAATGTGTGTTTGGAAGACCTCTGCATGCTTTTTCTTTTTTTGGTACGTTGCAACTTGCACACATGCTTCTAGGCCTTCATATGTGTGTCAATGGACAGCTGAACTGCATGTCTGGAAATTGCTTCTCTATTTTAATTTACTGTCACCCCTTTCATGTACGAACTATGATAGCCTTACTACTTTGATTATAAATGGTTTTTCACATGTCAAATTAGTTGGAAAACGTGTATAAAACCTGTGTTAAATTCAGGATTGTGAAAAGAATTTTGCTCACTTACACATTTTTTATTTTTATTTTGCTATCAAATGTGAATGTGTTAGATCAGAAAAAGATAATCTGCATAAGAACAAAAAGTATTTCTCAAATCACAATTCCATTTACTTAGAAGAACAGGCCGTCTCCAAACGAACTGTGAAAATGGAAATAATGCCTTGTCAAATCCTGATTTAATTATCAAATTCTTTGGAAAGTTTAGTTCAACTTCACTCTTCCTACCAGGCCTGTACAATCAGACAGACAATCAAACATTCCTAATCTGACAATATGAACTAAGCAAAACAAAATCCCAGAACACAACATATCATGTTGCAATCTAAAGATTTTGTAAAAAAGTCATTGACATTTATTAGTCAGGAATGGGTTACAAAACCATTTGTAAGTACAAATGACTCAAGAGAATATTCAATCTATTGTCTACATGCAACAGTAGTGAAAGGTAGTTATATGACTTTAATAAACTGGTTTTAGTGAACTAAACCATTAACTAAAAAGTTGGTCAAGACTTACACATTCATGAAAATAACATTTCCTTAAATCAGATACATAAAAAACTAATAATACTTGGCCAAGTGTTAGTTCTCTGTTTTAAGTCTTTTGGGGCACCCTGACAACCTGAGTTAAAAAAGATTAATCAAATTCAGTTTCAATTCAAGTTCAACTTAAACACCATTCACAAGAGAATTTACAACACAGCCGTTTGTTATAATGTCCCTAATAAAATAAAAAAGCATGTTCAAATGGCACACTCCAAAAATTCCCAGAATGAAAGGACAATAGTGAAAAAATGTCAGTCAGTGGGCTTATATAGCCAAATGTGTGTGTGAAGATATGAGTGATAGAGGCCTACCACACCGCAGGGTGCAGCAGTTTCCCCTCTAAGTCCAGGAGGGAAGTCTCACCATCAAAGTTGAAGGTGGTATCTACCTCAGGAAAAATCCAACATCACAAACAAAACAAAAACCTGACCTGTCAACAGACAGAACCAGAAGAATAATATATTTTTTACTATGCTGTTCAAGCCATTATCCATAAATTAGCTATCAAATTACTTAGAATAAAACTGTTCACGTTTACCATACTACATTATTAATTCACTTTTTCGTAAATTGTAAAATCTTTTTTTTCTCAAAATACAAAAAAAACCAAAATGTTATCCAAAGCTCAGTAAACGTTTACATTTGAATAAAGAAATAATTCAGATAAATGCAATTATTCAGCAACAATGTGCTAAGGAGAATGAAAATCTAAGTGAAAGGCATAGAATATGTTCACCTGGCTCAGTGCGACACAATGGGGACAACAGTATGGTGGCTCTAAGTCAGAAGGGAACTAGGTAAGTTACTGTTAACATCCTGTTAACAGTCAGGCTTCAGGATGTAGAAGTTGTATCGGTACTGCCATTATGCTGTACTTGGCTAAAAAGGTTTTCATAATGGATGCGTTTATTATTGACTTTCTCTTTTTCATTCACTAAACACAAAGAAAGCAAAGCAATAATACTTACATCAGCAGACACTCCTTTGTTCTTATTGATCCTACAACGGTTGAGCTGCAAATGCAGTCGTGCACAAGCTTTGATCCAAGCAAGGCTTTCCATTTCAGATTTAAATCTGTGAATTTTAGTTCCACAAATACGATCAGGATACCTGACATCTCCTGTGCAGATATCCAACTGACGGTGGAGAACCATTCTTTTTCGAGTCCTGACGCAAAAACTTTCTTCCGGCCTGCTAGTCCACAATGTACATTAGCATGTATTTACTACAGTAGCTTGTATTTGTGAGACGGTCACGCATGTGGTAGCTGCACTGTGACGTGAAATGGGCATTAGTCCTGTGGTAAGGTCCATGCTGCAGACACGAGAAGAAGGGTGGGACCTACAGTGACAGTCTGCCTTCTGATTGGTTGAAACACACTGGAATCTAGTTATTCTCATTGGTTAGGCAGACTATCCCACTTTCCTAACCACTGTTTTCTTAAAGAGGCACCCTCAATTTATGTGGGTTACACACATCGAGCAAACATCCAGAAATGGTTAAAATGTATTCCTAGAGCACTTCAGTGACTCATTCTGGAGCTGATGAAATTATCCAAAACAACATTTAAAGCACACTTCCTCCACTGAGTTCAATGTACACGATTATAAAATAAGAAGGTGCAAAATTAGCAAAAATGTGGATCCATTTAAGAGTTTGATGGACCACTGCTGACCAAAAACAACATAGTGCATGGTAAAAAAAATAATAATGCAATTGGCCAAAACAAAAACAAAGAAAGAAGAAATAAGTCAACCAAACATAACAATGAAAGAATACAAAAAATGGACACAAAACAAGGCTACTGTAGCTTAACCTCTTTTTTTGAGCTTCCAGATTTCTAAAATTTTGTTTTTCTTTGTACTGATGCTGAGGATTCCGTCCCCAACTTTTCTCACTTCCTAAGCATTTTCAGGGCATTTGGGATGTATTGTTTCCTCAGAAATCCTCAACTTAGTTGTCAATACATCCCACATATGTGGGCAAGTCCAGACCTCAACAGCCTAACAGTTGTTGAAGCAAGTTCAAGAAAATAATTGTTACCTTAATGCTCAAAATGTCAGCAAAAATATATTGATGCATAATGTCCAAGTTAGCTTACATATGTTCTCTCAACATCAAGTCCATCTTATCAATTATTTTAGTCGAAAGTTGTTTAAATTATACTGTTGCTATGTTTAATCTGCAGGGTAGGAATTTCAGTCGTGAGGAATTAGCATTTTGGTCCGACAATAAACGAGGTTAGCTTGGAGTTGTTGATTTACATTCTTCCACTGGTTGTTCAGTAGCGGTATTGTTGGAACAGCTGAGTCTATAGAGGCGACTTATGTGCCACCATAACTTAAACATGGACACATGTAAACAAAAACAAAAAAATGTCCACTGTAGTGAACACAATGCATGAAAGAGTTAATTCCCCAACTAATACCCAACACCCAATTTCCAGAATCCAATCTGTTACAGCAACAAAGTGCACTCAGCATCAGTAACAGGAGCCTCTGGCTGAGAGCCATCGACAAAAAAACACTGACCCATACCTTTAGGCCTTCTGTACTGGGTCTAATGGTTGTACTGGGAGCTCAGTGAGGACTCACTAATGGTCACCACACTCCTCATTGATGCCACACATACCACAGAAGTCAATGTACTTTTCCTCCCAGCCCACTTTCCAAAGGAAAATTCAGTACTGTTCATCTGGTCGAGAAGTCACAGGAAGCACAAATGTCGCTTGGAATGACCTGTTCATCATATAGGCCACTGCCATCATGTTGCCCCGTAATATAGGAATTAATGCGCTGTAATAGGTTTCAGGCCTCTAAAAAGTAATTCAAACTCTGAGGGACCAAGTAATGAATAACAGCAGTTACTCGACTTGAGGGCATCACCTGACTTCGACCTTCTTAACACTCAATGAAAAAGGAACAGAGCCATTCAAGGAGTACAGCAGAAGGGAATAATAACCTCCTACAATCCAGCAGAAATGTCTGTTTCAATTGGTCAGCTGTATACATGAGGTTTTCTCTCACATAGCCAGTCCTTCATCCTTAGTGCTAAGTCAGCAATGGAAAATTATCATCTTTGTACTTCTCACCATTCTGCTACCGGACGATAAGGAAACATGCACTGCCTTGTTAGCTGGTGTAAAAACAAGTTCCTCCAGGTAGTAGTGACTCAGCAATCATGAAAATTCAGGCAAAAATCAACAAACCCCCTCATTTTTTCATGCTAAAGCATAATTCTAAGTTTATTGCAATTTTTAGTCCAAAACATTAGGTTTAAGAGATTACTATCTCCCACCTGCAGGTGGAAGTATTTCTTACTCCTGCTACAATGCTGCCTCAGCCTTATTTAATGCTAAGTTGTAGTCCATTATTGGTATGACTAGTCACAAAAAGTAACATTTACCATCATAAATAAGTGCAAATTTAGCAAAATTTGAAACTAAAACATTATGAGAACCTATCTACTGCAGGTCAGACAATAACTGATGACAATGAATTGCTTAAAGGAACCCTAAGAGTAGATGTCTACTGGGGAATTTGGAAAATTCTGCCATATGATTTAGATAAATGAATAACATTGCTTGCTGATAGTTGCTGTACGCTCAGAACATAAAGCATTGTTTGGCAGATGCACTACTGTTGCTGTGTTGACTTAATTCACTCAATAATACATTTAGTTTGGAGTTGAAATCTTCCAAACAGACCTCTGGGGAAAAAGATGAGCCACAATGCCAAGCCTCTGTCTTATTAATCTCCGGTACAAACTACTATATTCACCTTTTCATGGAAATGAGGACACTCATCAATTCACTACAAGGAGGATGTCACAGCTTAGGAGATGTGACATGGATTTAGCTGAGGTACAACATGAGCAAGCCAACTGTTAGCTTAATGGAACAACCTGGGATGAAATAGTAAATCAAGTTTTTTTCAATTTATGCAGTCTTACTGACCAAGCAAAGTATTACTAAACACCTTCACAAATTCAAAGATGAAAAGCAGTATGCAGTGTCCTGGCTCATGGAGCTGGACTCCAACTGACAAGGTCCTGATGTACAAACGTTTGAGGTGTGAATGCTAAGTTACAGCATCGGTCCTTTTGGAATCCAATTCTGGCGTCAACATGAATGATGCTGCCTTTCATGTTGCGACTCCAGCTGCACAACTCTCCTCGCCGTTCTTCTTTTACACAATGGCCTAAAAAATGGGAATGTGCTGAAGCATCAGAAGGCGGCTGTGCCTGACAGAGCCTGCACCATTGTTTTTTGTCATGATAATGCTCTTCACAGAGACAGTAACGACGATTCTAAAGTTCCTATTACTCTTCCTCCACCATAGCCACCAGAAGGGATCAAGAGGATGTATGTTAGGGTTTATCTATTATTACATCCCGCAACAAATCATTTGGAACCTTCCTGACATGTTTGCTGTAGACAGATCTGTGTGCTCTCATCACAGTGAATGAACTGAAAATCTGCATTTCATATAGTCCAGCAGTTTGAAGTTGATTTAGTCGATCAGAAACAATATTATTTTGTTTTTAATGAACAAAATCTTAAGAACAATTAAAAATGCCACCTAGACTACAGACTACAATATAAAATATTTTTCACAAAAATAAACAAAAATATATATATTTACTTTTCAGTTTTACAAAGCAGTGATGTCTTGATTCATGTTATCTCTTGAAAAACCTAGGTTACGATCAAATATATACCTTTGTGATAAATTTAGTAAAATTTTAGAAAGCCAATAAAAATATAAAAACATCTAGAAGAAAGCATTTATTTTAATTTTTTTTTAATAATGCAGAGAAAGAGCTTCTTAGAAAAAGAATAACCTTGAAAGTTACCCCGACAGAATTACATACCAAATTCATTTAGATGTGGGACTTTAGTAAAAGCAAAACTAAAGCAGACGTCTTCATTCTGAGTCATAACCAGCCAACCATATTAAGAGAGCATTTGTGAGGCCTTGGTTTAATTCACTAGTTTGTAAAAGATATATTTTTTAACATTGACAGAAGGTTGCAGCTTAAAAACAGGTCATTGAATGCTGCACATCATACTTTAAGAGAGAAAAAAAGTCTAAGTTGTAACAAAACAGAAGATAGACCTACCTTTCTTGATATTCTTGCAGATGCAGATAAAAATGTATAACTAGGAAAGTTTACCAAGCAATAATAAATCCTAAATATAAGTATTATTTTTGGAAACTAAGCTTTACTTGAAAAAACTAGAACTTAATATACTGCAGGACATTCTTTAAAAGGTCACAAAAACTCCCACAGTGCATTTTCTACAGATTTTTTTAACCATGCACCAATAATGATTTTAAGAAATGCAAGACATTGAACTTTGATCACAAGAACATCAGAACTGCCTAGTTCAGTTTGAAATATCTATTTCAATTTAAATATTTTGGGACAGTATTGAAGAAAAAACAAAAACAAAGAAAAACACACTTACTTACATTCTTATCACAGTAAATGTAAAGGCTCCTAAAGACTAATCACAGCTGGTGCCTTGATCTGAATTTAATCTTCTGCTGAGGCTTTTAATTTTGGTGGTGTGTTCAACTGCTATCAAAGCAAAATGATGCAACGTAACGACTGACACCATTCACTACACACCCTGCTCTGTGCATCTGAATTTTGCATGACTGAGAGTGAGTTGTGGGGAAAAATATTAATTTGTTCTTGCAAAACAAGAATCAGCATATGAATAAGCTAAATGTTACTCGCTCACAGCCATATCCATCACCACGGGATCCCAAGGGGAACTGTTGTTCCCTGCCGTGAAGAGGCTGAAAATATCCATTCATTCTCCAAGACGCTTAGCCCATTTCAGGGTAGCGATAGGGGGGAGGCAGATTCCTGGCCCTCCCGTTCAGCAGCAGCTCTCCAAAAGCCTCAACAAGAGACTTCGAGCTGTTTGAAGACCAGCAGGGAGATAAAATCCCTCCCACGAGCCTAAACTGGAGGCATGCTAAGCTTGTGGTGGGGGGGGACACATTAGGTGCTACATTATGTAAGCCAACTCCTGGAATCTGCTCTACCTAGACCACTCCAATCTCAGTTCGTAATTAACCTGTGGTATCACGTTTTCACATAATAACATGGGGAAAACACATTGTAAACATTAACTCCTGTTTTATAATTACCCTTAAGGATGTAATGTTAAGTCTTTATAAAACTTAAAAGAAGACAGAAAAGCATAAAGTTCAGATGTAGTGCATTGGATCTTTCTAACACCGTATATTCGTCTATTCTCTCAAACCATTTAATAATCTGTACAGTTGCTTGTACAATATATTGCTCTGGACAATATATTGTCCCAGAACGTATTGTGATAAACGATAACATTGTCGCTTTGAGACCATTTTCAAGTCATATAATGGTAATAATGGCATAAAAATGCAAGAACACATTCTCATATATCAATAACCTTTAAATTCTAATGAACATTTAAATGCTGGAACCAGAAGACATTTGGAATAGCCATGATAAATAATGAAAGCAACAGAAACAACAAATAAAATGAATTACGGAGTCTCTGTAAGGAAAGACTCTGTAACTATTTCTTTCAAAAAAATAAATAGTTGAGACCAAATCACCAGACAGAATACCTGTATCGTTCATTTTTAGGTAAAACGAGATAAAAAAGAGAAAAACAATAAATCAAGCAAATGAAAATGAGTCTCTTTTAATTTATCATGGATTAATTGACTTATTGTTTATTGTGACAGGCCTAGAGGCAAAAGCTTAAGCAAATGCACAACATCACAGACATTACCTTCCCAAAAAAAAAAAAAAGGATTGACTACTGACTATAGAGCTAATTATTGCTGCATTATGCTTCCAGTCAGTTGCAAACTCCGCATGTCTTCCGTTTGGCTGAATCTTGGTAAAGTACCATGCTGTTTGGAGGGACATAAAGCTTTCATTGAGCAAACAGCGGCCGGCTGGGGCCGATAACAGTAAAAGTGTTGGTCAACTGCCTAAAAAGCAAGGTGATGTATTTTGAAAAATTAAACAGTCTAAGCACATTGCCAAAGAGTCCTGTACAGAAGCACTGTACCGAGCTGAAAAGGTCACACAGGGGGGGATTTAAGAGGGTGGGGGTGGATTGATGTACACATAAATGCAGAGCTCTTCATCTGGACAACAGTGGCTGGCAGTGCAGAACCACCATGTGCAACCAGCATGCAATTTCTCTTTTATTTGTGTCTGTTAGCTATCTGCTACCTAAAATCAGACTACCCTCCTAGCGTGCTGAAGAGTTCCTCCACCTAAATTCTCTCTTTTTGACACAATCACTTCCTATCCCTGAGACGCACAGAATTATCCTCTAGTGCTTACAAAGCATCTGCCTTGCTGGCTCATTTTTTTTCTTTTTTATTCTTTTTGAAACCTTAAAAAGAGAAAAATCTGCACACACTGAGAAAAGACCCTCATATGCCAATTTTTATCTGACTGCCTTTTTTTTGTTCTTTTTTTACTCAGACGCTGTAGGATTTATAGAGGAAATGTCACAGCCACAAGTTAAATGAAGCCGTTTTGAAACAAGAAAATACATGAGCTAGTACTGGCATCAATTCACACCGTGGTTCTAAAGCTTAAAGCTATGACTGTCTAAATCGGATGACTTATCATTCCTACCGCTTGAAGGAAATGCTAGAGAAAGTGTCAGTGTTTTCAGTTTGCAGCATTCTATGGAGGCATACAGTTATACAGGCCTGACCCTCCTGCACTCGACGGTGGCAGGCACGGCGGCACAATGCCATTAAGAGCTTTAAATATATATATTTAAAATGAATCCTAAAATACATGGACAGTAAGTGCAGCCAGGCAAAAGTACAAGAAATGTGGTCAAATCTTTGTACAGCTAAAAAAATTTGCAGAAGCAGTCTGCAAACCTCGGAAGCCGAGAAATGCAGGAACCACTGATTCCTTTATAAAGTGTGTTGCAGTAATCCGGGCTGAGTAGCAACAAAGGTGTGGATTACAGATCGAAAATGCTGCTGTGAAAGAATTGGCTTTATTTTCGCCAGTTCCCTTAAATGAAAAAAAAAAAAAAAAAAGAAAAGTTGGACTCGACAGCTGCTCCGATGTGATATTTTTTTTACTTTAGACCTGCATCCACTTTGACATATGGGTTTGTTTTTGGGCTGACACATTGGGCCGGGTCACCAACATCCACATAGGGGGTCTCAGTAGAGCTTCCAAACACCATCAAATCACTCTTTTTTTTTTTTTCATTGAACTCGAAGAAGTTCACATCCATCCAAAGCTTTTCCGTGATGCAGACATGAAAACAGATCATTCCTATGGTCCACTGTGTCAAAAGCAGCTTCAGGGTAAAAGGACAACTCAATCACTGGAGTCAGTTGCTAAAAATATATAATTGAAACTTTCAAATGGGATGATTCTGCACTTTCTAAAGATTTAATTCATCCAAGATCCGAAAATAATTGACTTAATCTATCCTAAACCCAAAACTGTGAAGAAAGCTTGAGACTGATAAAATGTATTGAAGGCATAAATACATTGATCCTGTTTTATTTGCTAATCATACAAAACAATGTTAATAGTATATATGGGAAAACCTCACTGAAAACACTTGTATATTGCCTCCTACTCTTAAATTATATAAAATATACATAAGATGTTAACACAGAAATTTGACGTAAACAGCACTTATTCAACAGTAAGACTGTGTATTGCTGTTGGATTTTAAAGTAGGCCTGTTTTGTTGCTCTTAGTTGTACAGTAGTGATATCACACTGTGTGCCAGTTGAACAAGATACTTTCTGTAAAATTGAAATCCAAGAGCTAGTGGATAATTGTCATGGTTACAATTCAGAGAGTAATATAGCTGGCAACCAACAAACACAAAGCTTGGAAATATATTTAGTCTAGAAAAAAATAAAGAAGAAAGAAAAATATGGACCGTCATGATGTGGAAGCTAAAAGGCAGTCCATCACTTTTATTAAGGGAAATCAGTTTAAAAGTTTCGGCTAGCTAAAAGGGACATTTCAGTTAATCAGTTACCAGCAGTTAATTTTGAATAAAACAGAGCAAGTAGATCATGTTATGCATGTTGACTTAACTTCCCACACTTAAATATGAAAAGAAGAGGTGTGAAATGCATTCAAACAGCAGGTAAGAAGCAACAGATGACATCTAGGAAAACTAGGACAGGACACCATGGGGGTAAAAGGTAGGAATTATAGGTAATTTTAAGATAAATGAGGCAACAGTATGCTGTGTGATACAGTTAAGGCAAACATAGAGCTGTTGAGAATTCAAATGACCATTTCCACAGCTAAAAAAAGGGAAAAAGGAGTATGCATGACCCCTAACAGCTTAAATAGCTTTCTTTAAGCATTTCAAGCACAATCTCCAGCCACTTAGAATATTAATAGAAACACAGGTGCAGGTGCTACAGGCAAAAATCACATCCTGATGCATGGAAATGTCTTGATGTCTTTAGTTTGACGCCTCTCCTCCCTCTCATCTCAGGGGAATAACTCACCAAAGAGGAACCTGACCTTTATTAAGTTTGCACACCCACAAAAGAAAAAAAGTAGTATAATGCGCCAGAATGGCAGAATCAACACATGTGACAAGTATAGACATAATGGTGAAAATGGCACCACATGCAGAAGTGTGAAAAAATAAAAAAATGAAATAAAAAAATCCAAAATGGACAGCACGGTTCAAACTGCGCCAGCTCTCTTGCCAGAAGACAGTGACACAGCATCAAAACCTAAAAGTCACTTTCGCAGGACCCTGCCATATGTCTGTGAGAAAATATGTATTGTTGGAAAAACTGCTAAGTCAAAATCTCTAGCACCAAAAACTTAACATGACCCCTGGTAACGGTGACCTTATTAGCCTCATTCAAAGTCCCGCAGAGTGCATCGGGCTATGGTCTGGTGACTTACCGGGTCTTTAGCTTGCTGCGCTAACACGGCGTAGGTGGATATCCTGCTGCAGAGGCATTTGGTGTGGACAGTGTTTGATGCTAGCGTTTGGCAGCCTTCTGTGCCCCAGTTTTCTGTGCCAGCTTCCCTGGAGGTAGAAAGCAGGGAGGGGTTTGGGGCGGAGGGGTTGGTGGGGTTGGGTGGGATATCATATAGGAAAGAGACAGTGACAATGAGACAATCGTAAAACTGGAACATGACAGTGTGTGTGTTTTCAGTTGTGAAAGTTTCAGTCGGCCGACACTCTTCATCACGTAGGTCCTCAAATTCATTAATTATACACAGCACCATTTAGTGATTGGCCCATTTACGACACTTCCATTCTCTGTTCGTATTGAATGCATAAAGAATTCTTCTTTTTGCTCTTGGCTGCTTTTACACTTCCTTTTACATCTTTGTTCATCCTTTTCTTCTTTTCATTTTATACCTTAAGGTCCACAATAAACTGAATGGATCTGAAATTGAATTGAGGCCTTGAGGAGAAATATGTTACATCAGCTACATGTTGACAAAAAAATTGTATGCACTGAGGTCAGATGGTACTAAACGGTCAATTGCTTTGACACACAGACACACTGAGGCGAGCACACAGAAACTCCCTTAATAGAACTTTGTACATTTGATAGCTTTGCTTCTCTTCCTTTTATTTTCTCTACATCACCATTTTTACTTTGTTGTGAATGTTCCTCACAGCAGGCAAAATGTAGAGTTTGATCAATAAGGCCGTCACTGAACTAATTATCCTCAAAGTTCACATTTCACGCTGACCTTATATTGAACCCCGGATATTCTCTGTGTCTACCGGTCAGGGAGAGTCGGAAACAAATCTTGAGGCAAAGACAAGACTGGGTCAATGGGTCCTACGTTCTTGTGTTACAGTAACATTTCCTCACAGCTTATTTTTCTTCTCATTAGCCTTTTTTGAAAGCTGAAGTAGATCAGACCTGTGACAGACGTTTGACTACTAATCTAATCTGCTCAGGTTGCTTGCAAAAAATCAATTTACAATGCTTCGGGAAAATACTTTTACCTCTTGAACTTTTTCACTTAATGTCAAGCTGCATCCACAGACTTTATTGTACTTCATTAGGATGTGATACAATACAATAAAGTTGAATGTTTGGAAAAAGAAAAAAAAAACTAAAGAAAACTGCAAAAGTTTGATATGTGTTAGCATTTAGCCTCATTTACTGTTATGCCCCGAACTAAAATCTAGAGATACCACTGGCGCTCAGAAGATGACTAATTATTTTAGAAAATCCATCTTTGTGTGATTTAATCACGGTGTAAACACAGCTGTTCTTTGAAGGTTTCAGAACTTGGTTATAAAACAATATTCCAAGCTTTCAAAGTTGCACATGGCTTTACTCAAGTCATCATTTGAAAAGGTAAAAAAAAAAAAAAAAAAAATCTAAACTAAAGATCTACCCAGACAAGCAGATGACCACTTTAACAAACAGGATAGGCAATAAAGTAATTAATAAGATAAGAAAAGTGGCTTAGAGGCCGATAGTGACACTGGTGGGGGTGAAGAAATCTACAGCTCAGATGAGGGAATCCATTCACAGGAAAACCTTTAGTTGTGCACTGTTTAAGTCTGGCCTTTATTGTGGAGTGACAAGTAAAAAGCCATACCAAGCTCCTTCTGCAAATTTATGGAAGAAAGTGCATTGGTCAGACGAGGCTAGTATAAGTAATTTTGTGGCAACATATACATTGCTATGCGTCACCCTGAACATACCATCCCATGGTGAGACATGGCAGTATGACAACAATGTGGTTCGCCACAATTTTCAGAGCTGGTCAGAGTTGATTGATAAATAGATGGTGTTAAAAAACAATAAGATACAACAAGCTGTTTTCTGTCTGGAGTGGAGGTTAACACATTTAAAAAGCCCTCCTGTTGAGCTTTTGACAGGAAGAAGTTGTAGTACTGCAAATAAAATTAGCCAAAAAATTAAGACGTTTAATTTAATCAGGATGTATCATTTATGAAACTTCATGTAAACTACATGAAAGACGAATCTCGGCAAATGCTAAAAACACTTATTTCAAAAAGATTCCACTCGTGCGAACTTTGTCCATCTCCAACCGGACGAAACACAAGGTTACACAGTGACCATTTGTTTTTTGGGGTTTTTTTGTTTATTATCTTTCAAACAGACGACACAATCTGACCGTGTAAAAACTGGGGGTGATTACACCTAGCAAGCTATAGCTCATTAAAAACTAAAAAGAACTTACGCAACCGATGCTGCAATATCTTCTGATTTCAGTATGTGGGTGTTTCAAAAGGAACCAGAAATCTTAGGGAGGTGAAACAGAGTACAAGTCATGCTAGTGGAATTCTTTGATTTAATTTGTTAAAAGAATTTTCTTCTTTTTACTGTGCTCTGAGTGTAAGAAAACAACACTTTCCCTTGTTTTGCCTCTATCATATCATGAAAAGGAGGAAGCGCCAGTAAGAATGACACAAGCTAAAATGGTTCAGATCTGAAAGAAGGTAAACAGCTTTTCGTTTCCACTTTAATCAGCAAAATACAGTTTGTGTTTGCTCGCTTTGTTGACTCTCTCTTTTGTTATTATTATTATTTATAAAGCAAAGTAGCTGAAATCAAATCATTTTATGAACAGTATTGTGTATCCTGTTATTTTAGTGCAAATTTTTTAGAGGAGAATATAATCACTCCCTTCTGAGCTAGCAATAGTAACGAGTCCCCACAGAATAAAATGGAGACAAAATTGTTGTGTCACACCAGCCACACTTTTATTTAGCAAAACGGATTTGGTTTCTGGACATCATTTAAACTTCAAGGGTCACAACCTTTAATAAAACATGAAGTTGCTGGAGCTCCTGCTGTATGGATATGAGAGGTGCATCTCTGCCTCTCAATATATTAGAATATCATCAAATATCTATTTTAATTCAAAAACAGAGATTAAAAATGAGTCTCATTATGCACTGTGTCTCTGAAAAACCGCAGACACACAGGGAAAAGACTGAAAGACGTTGAAAGTTAAAGGGAACAACTTTGCTCACTTTCCGAAAACTTAGCAGGATTTTGCTGCGTGTGATACACTCAAACTTTGGTGAAAAACTTTCAGGGTCAGTTCAAGGAACTGTGACTGAAGATGGTGACCCAGTGTTATTCTTCTCAAACTCGAGTATGAGTGAGAATCTATGTGACGCACCAGAACAAGTCCAGGCCCGCTGACTGCACATCAATAAGTAACACCACAGGAGATTCTTAAAGGGTCTCAGATTCAGAAAGTTCTTAGAATTTTTGAGAATTTTCTGTCTTCCCCAGTAAAGTGTATCAGTAAGTTTGATCTGATGTGTCTTGTTGGGAAAGGGTTTTACCTACAATTTAGGAGATATGTGTTCATATTTAAAATTCTCTGCTTCAAACTGAACCAACTACATAGAGCTTTCTTGAACACTAGGAAAGAAGAAATAAATAAAATATAAAATAAATAAAATATATATATAATATATAATATATTATATATATATATATATATATATATATATATATATATATATATATATATATATATATATATATACACACAGTGGTGCCTGTGGTCATTGGGCCCCCCAATGACCACAGGCACCCCCTGTGGTCACCCCCAAACTGGAGTAGTGGCTAAAACAGATCCCAGGAACAACATCAGACATCTCAGTCCAGAAATGTGCAGTACTAGGCACAGCCAAGATACTGCGCAGAACCCTCAAGCTCCCAGGCCTCTGGTAGAGGACCCGAGCTCAGAGGATGAAAGAGATCACCTGCGGCGGGTGAGAAGGGAATTTTTATTTTTTATATAAATATATATACAGTATATCAGGTATATAAATCAGGTCATAAAGATGGTGGAACCATCTATTGACAATGCTACAATCAAACTCATCCTATATTTCTTTCCAGGATTTATCATTTTTAGAAATCATGTTTTTGACATTTGGTAATGAGCATCAAGTATTAAACAGTTTAATGTTGTGCTACTCCTACTTGATTAGAAGTTTGTGGAATCATGTCCATATAATGATGAGAGGCTTAGTTTTTTTCTCTGGGTAAAATTAATTTGGAGAAGCCTATTAATAAAATCAGAAAATGTTTAAAGTCTGCAAAAAGTTTTCACATTAATTTAAATAATTATTTTAGATTAGCAGACTGTAATAAATCTGTTCAAAGTTAATCATTCTTGAATCATGACAGGCTGAAGATGTTTTTTTACGCTACTTTGAAGTTTTTCATTTCTTGAAAGCAGCAATGCAACATTTTTTTTTTGTTTCTGTCAACAACAGTAAAATAATTTTGATGATTCCGTTTCTCTCCCTCCCAGCTACGACAAAGAGTCGCACACATCCAGCTTGGCTGTGCAGACTCCTTTGGCCAACCGGGTGACAAAGTGGGGAAGAAAAACGGTGTGACGCAAGTGAGCAAGCATCAGTCTGTGGTCGTTTCTGCTTCCCTTTCCTGTCCCAACACTTGATGCCTTGCTGTTCAAATACAGGCGTCTGCCAAACTTCAGATCAAAGCCCAAAAGAACGGACCACTGAGAGGTGAGTAAGGTAAGGCACAACAGAGGACAGTTTTTCTGGAGAAAATTTATTAGGCATTTGTTATATCTATTAAAATGCTCTGCACATTTTTTAGTGAAAAATGTCATGATTGTTTTGGTGGCCCCTCTGGCCACTTGCTGCTCAATGCGTCGCGCATTGTGTGCGTGGGTGGAGCTACGGCACCGTTACTCCCAGAGGGATCCTGATATGACAGCTTCCCCACAGACACAACGCACACACCGATCCACGCGTTTGGCACACAAATTACAATGCCGATAATGAGATCTGAGCACAGTGCACTTCAAAGACCCATGGTTTGAAAACCTAGTCGCAGCAGCAGTGACAGTTTGACAGATTGCAACATGGTGTGTGGTGGTGTATGTGTCATTGTGTTTGTCAGAGAAAATATACTAGAGAGACAAACGGAGTGAAAAGATTCATTTCTGATTCAGAAATGAATCTTTTCACTCTTTCCCTGCCCGGCGTTTGGCCTGCTGAGCTTTCAGATCACTGTCTGGTGTTGGCAGGGAGTTTTCCAGCAGCCCCCTTCAGATGACAACACCTCACAAGTGTAACAAATAAATCCCCTCTTTGTTTCATAAGACTCAAACTCGTCTTTTGTAGTCTAATCAGATTGGTCGTTCTGGTGCCCATCGGTAACATTACGGCTTGGAATTTAGCCAAGCGTCATGTCGGCCGTAAAACTGATTAATCTTTGTTCTTACGGAGACCTGCGCTACATCGGCTTTCGCTTCGAGACCCGGTGACTCTGAGGATTACGACCTGGGCTTAGCTAATGGAGAAAGATTAAAATACACATTTGTTTCTTCCCTTTGTGACAACTGAACTAAAACCCTGGAATTCTCCCCGTGCATGAATGGATTCCTGTGAGTTGCCACTTCACTGTGGTGAAGTGGCAACATAGTCAGTAATTTGTCTCTCACCTATTGACAGAGGGAGTTAAATACAAACAATGACTAAAGCCTATAGGTATTAGACATATACTAAATGTGTATTTTACAAGCTCTTGAGCTCAAAAAGTGACAGTCACATAATATATCAATTCATCAAGCCTTTATTTCTGGCAATTTGGTTGATGAAACAAGGTAATTTTTTATTTTTTTTATGTGAGAGCAGTTGCCAGGTCTTGCTGAAAAATGAAGAGGAGAGAATGAAGTGTAACGAAATGCCCTGCAATGACGACTGTGATGACTTCGGACTCGATAAGACACATGGGACCATCACCAGCAAATAACGTGACACCCCGAATGATCAGTGACCGTGGCAACCTCACACTGAAACTCAAACATCTTGGATTCTGTGCCACTACAATTTTTGTCCGGACCTTGATTTTCAAAATGAAATGCTAAATTTATTTCTACATGAAATGAAGACTCTGAACAACTGATCAACTTCAGACTATTTTTCCTCAGCCCATTTGTGGCTTGCAAATCACAATCCTCTCAAGGTTTGAGTTTAGCCTGTGTTTCTTGTGCATGTTTTTCAACCGCGCTGCTTTTTTTCCAATCAACTTCCCATTAACACAGTTGCTTGTGAGAGTTGAGACTTTTTTTTTAGAAATGACCTTTTGTAGCTTTAGGACTTTTTACAGAGTATAAATGGCAAGTATTTCTCTTCATCTACATTTGTAATTAACATTTTTATAATAAAAATAATGTTGCATATCCTGAAATATTTTTCGAGAGACTCATTTTGAAGTTAATGATACACCATGTGTTAAAAAAAGATCCATATAAAATGTTCCTTTTAGAATTAAATTACAGGAATAAATTATCTTTCTGATAATATTCTTATTTACTTATTTTTTACTTTGTTAACTACTAAAGCCAAACAACAATAATTAAAGAAATGAGGTATAACACATCTGAGAGTGACAAGTAAATACATACAAATATAAATTGTGATGCATGTTAAAGTTTTCAGTCAACAGAAAAATATGCATATGGAAAAGATAAATTTTCTCCTAATTGTTTGCAGAATGTTGGGGTGGCTTTTCAAAAAACAAACAGGAAATATACCTCCTAAGCAACAGCACAAAGTGACCTTTTGTCTTCTGAGAATGAATTGGCACGACGTTCATACTGAAAGGGCAGTGCCATGAAAGCCAATTCCCTCCTATCAAAGTAGAATGAAAAGTGAAAGCTAAACATGATTTGAATGTCTAAAATACTTAAAAGTTCTGAATGCAAGGAATTAAACTGAAAAGTCACCTCTGCCATACAAACTTCAGCAGTGATGTCACTTCAGAGGTTTGTCAAAGGCAACCTTTCACAGTCATCTATAAAGCTGACTTAAGTTCACAGTTGGCATTTTTAGCACATTTGAATGAGAAAATATTTGATCTTCTTTTAAACAGTGCCAATACATGAAGGTAAGGATTTGAAAGAAATGGCAAATGGCTTGTTTTTTTGTGACTTTCACAAGAATTGAGATATACGGTAACATATTTGTCCAATAACAAAGCAAGCACAGTTTCACATTGATCACATCTTTAAAGCTGAAAATCATGATCAGTTCCAGATTAAATGTCAGTGATTTGTCGCACCTGGAGCGTGTCTTATTTGTTATCTCCAACCAGGTACTGTCTTTAGTTTTAAAGTGTGTCAAATTGCCATTATGTAAATCTGGAAAGCTTTTTGATGTTGGCAGAGGAAAAACAAAAATAAGTTCCTGTCAAGTCTGGCAAAGGATGAAAAAATGTTATAAGAACTTTTATTGTATTCTTCAACTATAAGAAGCACTGGTTTCAGTTTCTGTAATTTTGTCTGGTACGGCTAAAAAAAGAAAATTAAAAATAATATTTTGAACTGTTGTACAGTGCATCATCCAGAAAGTATTCACATCACTTCACTTATTCCACATATTGTCATGTTTTAACCTTACTCCAAATAGTATTAAATGAATCACTTTCCTCGTGATTCTAGACACAATCACTTCATTACAACAATTTGGAAATGAGTTTGAGTGTTTTGCAAATTTGTTAAAAATAGAAAACTAAGAAATTGCATTTACACAATTACCCACAGCATTTGTTTAATACTTTGTTGATCCACCCTTGGCTTCATTTGCACCAACAAGTTGTTTTTTGAAATTCTGACTTGAAATGAACCGTTGCCCTGTCTGAGGTCAAGAGTACTCTGGAGCAGATTTTTAGTCAGAATGTCTGCTGTATTCATATTTCCAAATATCCTATTTCTTGCATCCCAATAGGTAGATACTGCTTCAATCAGCATCATCATCACTGTGGGTAATGATGGAGTTTCCGCAAACAAGACGCCTGACGTCTTTGTCTCATCAGATTAGAGTCCCTTAGGAAGCTTTTTGTAAACTGATCAGCTGGTTGATGCTCAAGCATCAAATAAAAACATATTCACAGGTCAACAGAGTCAGTCTGGCTCGTCTCAGTTTTAGTCAGAGTGATGATGGTTATACGAATTAGTCTGATTGTGTTTTGATATATACATGTATTCATACTCCAAAGAGTTTGCAAGTAAGAAGGAAGGTTGAAATGGCTGGTTGAGCATTCTGACTTCAAAATACAACTTGAAATATCACTTGAAAGTGCATTCACTATGTCTAATGTGCTAGGTTTTACAAAATAGGTCCAAGATATATATATATATATTTATATATTAGATATATATATATATATATATATATATATATATATATATATATATATATATATATATATATATATATATATATATATATATATATATATATTTGCTTCCGGCCAAATGTCTAAGCGCAAGAAAAAAAATAACGAAAGAGAGGAAATGAAAAACAGCATGCAATGGCTTAAAGAAAGCAACTGAGGATGACAGACAAATGTTATACCTAGTTGGAAGTCAGAATGGAAATTAAAGGCAGTTTGTTAGAATTACAAAAAAAGAATTAATTTATTTCCACTCGCGCTAAAGCCTTCAGATGTCAGCACGACCAGGTTTAATATTCAATACACAATCCTATGAGTGACATGGAGAGCACTGCAATAGATTTTGTTTAAGCTGATGTTTTTATGGCATTCCTTTGTTTTTCCTTTTGTCAAACAGAGTGATTAAGAGTTTGAAGAGCTTTAGCTTTGAAGAGTCATGAAAAGGACAACAGGGAAGGATGGCAGGAAGGTGAAAGGTTTTAAGGTATTATGGAAGAAAATTGCCTCAATAAGAAAATAGCACAAGAAATGATGCGTTGGAGCTTAATCAGAACACATTTTCCGTAAGTCGATATTACCACACTATTTTGAAAATAAATGTACTAATACTCCTTAACCTTACTCACATTTTGTCCTGTTACAGTCACAAATTTCATAGTATTTTATTAGAATTTCATCCATTGCGAAGTGAAAATAAAATGAAGGTTTTCAAACTTGTTTTTTCCAACTAAAATATGTACAAAACCCAACTGTGTTTGGCTCTCTTTGTTTGGGCATCCCTATGTGAAATCGAGCTCCACCAATAAATAGGTCGGCTTTTAAACAAACCAACCTTGACGGAAGACTTGCAAGAAGAAAGTAATAAGAAGGCATATTTGCAAATGTTCCGTTTTTTATAAGAACAAAATTAAGCTTCAGGCCAACATGGGTATTGGCCTGGTATGGGTATTGGTGTGGCTGAAAATGTACTCTGTACATGTCCGGTAGTACATTTCCCAGAGTAAAACATTACGCTGGCAGCACTATGATTTTTCTTCAATAACAGCAAGGAGTTGATGGGAAAATAAATGAAGCTAAAAACAGGATTCTTCTGGAAGAAAACTAAAGCATAACTGCTAGAATAACTGTCAGACTGGTTCAGTTAAAGTCATGTATTTATTGTCTAAATCCACTGATTGATCTGTGGCAGGACTTGCAAATTGATGTAAAGAGACCCACCGACTAATCTGGCTAAGATTGAGCTATTTTGCAAAGAAAACTCACCAAAGTTTAAGCTGAGTAAAGTTGGCAGAGACACACACCAAATACTTACAGCTGTAATTGCAGTAAAACATAGAGACACTTACTAGAAATCCATGCAAAAGATTTTAGAGATGTAAAAATAGATACAAATGAAAAATGTGTATTGTTTTCCTTCCACTTTTCAATTATGCACTACTTTGACTTGGTCTATCAATTAAAACGTCCCCAAACATAGTTTGCAGGCAATATATTGCTCAAATTAAATAATAGATGGATTTACCCCTTAGACCTGCTACGTAAGGTTTGGGTCATTCCACAGCATTTCACTTTAGCATAAATAAGCCTTAAAATTGAGCTTAAGTGAAGGGTTACACATGTTTAGGGTGGATATCTCTTATGTTCCCGTACTTTTTTTTTCTTGATAACAAGCAGAGCCAGGGGATTGCATATAAAATTAAAGTAAAAGCTGACCCAGTTCCTTTTAGCTGCTTGTGCTCGCCATAACATCTCTCCTTATAATTAAACTGACAAAAGAATGTGTTCAAATTGATCCCCAATTTAGAAAAGGGTTTTAACTGGGTCTTTAAGTTAAGGTTCTCAAACAGATTAGCTCACAGTCACAGAATGGAAGAAATTAAAATTTATTTTGTGATCATCTGCATGCCGTTTAAAGAACAATTAGAAGGTCATTTTGTTTGTAAAGATTCTCTAAACGTGGCAAATGCAACAATATAAATGTCCAATCTGGATTAAAGGTTTTCCATGTTTTTACTTGTAAGACAAAGAAAAAAATGTGTCTATTTTTTCATTCCTTTTTTTAAACATATAGGATTATACATGTGAAAAAGCATATCGTGACTCCTTGAAAATTTTAAAAATCAGCTGTAAGTGTCTGTCGGAACAGACAAACGGTTTTCTATAAAATATTTCTTCGAGTTCACAGAAGCCTTTTTGGGGAAGACATTTTATCTATAACTACCAAAGAGCTGAACTGCACATTCACCAGAGGCAATACATATTCAGCCCATTTTTACTCTCAATATAGCAAGGAAGCATTGAAGCAAATCTTCATATGACACAAATCGTTTGTACTTACTCAACCTTTTGTGCCACCTATTACACAGGCGCCAATGTCCATTTTCTTACTTGAGCATTTTATTCCAGTGTATGGATGTGTGTCCTAATGTATAAATGTATCTGACCCAGATATCTGCTGTGTAGGAACTAAGCTTCCCAGTCTTCCACTGTCCAGAACAGATCTCGAAACGGGAGGAACATGTTGCAAGATTATAGCGAGGATGATGCGATGTGGATGTGAAAAGATTGTACAGCTTACGAGTATATACATGTTATCTCTGCAGTGGGTACTCAAACGTTAAATATTTATCAACGGAGATCTCGTGTGATAGGGAAAATCATTTCTCCACAACCGCCTCTTCAATGACTTATTCGGAAACTCGCTTACTGTAATTTCAAACCTGTTTTACAACATGGTCCAAGAAATCTCAAAAAGCAACACATCTTCACTATCACGGAGAACGAGAGCAGATAAGAACCAAGGTCACAGACATCAGTCAGCCTGGAAAGGATTGCAAAGCCATTTCTACAACTGGAATTTTAGTGAACTTTTATCAGGGCAGTTTTCCTTTAGAAGAATGGCCTGTTAATATTACTCCCAAGAGTACATCACCAGTTTATATAGGAGGGAACTAAATAAATACTTAGAAAGAGACTGGACAAAAATGGCCTCTATGAGAGTGTTTCAAAGCCAAAATTCCTGTTAATAATAAAAAAAAAAAAAGAAAACAAAGGCCCACCTCACATGTGCTCAACATGTTTCTCTCAAGGCTTTTGGAAAAAAATTATTCAGAAAACTAACAACAAACAGTAGAACCCATTTGCTGGTGTACATCCAGCTAGATCTGGAGTAAAATTAAAAGAGCATTTCAGAAATATATCATGCCAGCAGTAAAACTTGATGGTAGTAAGATGGCCTAGGGACGTTTTGCTGCTTCGGGTTAGACGACTTCCCATAATTGATGGAACCATGAATTCTGCCTTCTACTAGAAATCACTTAAGAGTTATTATGTGGCTTCCAAGGTCTCACAAATGCCAGAAGACAACTGTCGCTGCCAAAGGGGGCACAAACGGGCACTAAGTAAAGGGGGTGAGCACTTTGTCGCATAGGGCCAAATACGTTTGGGCAGTTTTGTTTCTTCAGTATCCTAAGCAGATACTTTTTTTGTTTATACAGGTTATTTTTGCCTGATAAAAACTTATTTCCATTGGTTTGCTGCTGTGGTGCACAGAAGTAAGAATTCCAATAGATATTCCAATAGCATTAGAGATAAACCTGCTGTCCTTGTTTAATCCTCCTTGTCTTTCTTGTGGCTCATGTCACGTGAGATCTCCCACACAAAACCTTCCCTCACACAGTCTTTTCCCTGCATTGTGTGCTCAGAATGCTTTGTCAGTGACCTCCACTGTCCCAATCTGCTGCTCTCTGGTATAGCCCTGGGCTAATTTATAAGCTTCTTTCCAGGGATTAACTTTCCTTCTGGTGTTCAAACAAGTGAGCTAACAGGAAATGCAGAGATACCTGTCTTGGCTGCAGTCATTTATGGTCTGCTTTTGTAACAGTTTGTAAGGTCATTAAATGTAACTACAAAAAAGATAACTCCAGTAATAAGGAATTACCAACCAGGATTGAGAAAATGATCCGAAAGGCTTGCATTTTTTATATATTTTTAATTTTTTTAAGCTAGTAAGGTTTGTACAAATTCATATGAAAAATGAATTACAGGAAACTGTTTTCCAAGCATTTGGCAGAGGCTCTAACTGGGATACCCAAAGAACCAAGTGCCCTCTTCTTCCACCATCATCACAGCACTAAAAAAAATAATGAATCAATATGGCAAACACTCTATTCAACAGACCTTTGCATAAAATATCTCAAATATTCTTTTTTTACAGGGCAGATGTCGAACCAATGATGTATAACAGACCTTAAGATTCAGAGAGGTTACTTACTTTTAAGCTCCTCAGATCCAGCAGGGACAATGAAACTTATTCCACAAGCCTGGAGAGAAAGCTCGTCTTCTTCTCTTCTGGCTTTAAGTTTGAATTCTAATCAATACAGATTCCCTACACCTTCATCTTCAGCTAAAGCTGCAGCCTGAGATCTAAGATTGCCTTGGCAGCAGGTTACAGCATTCTACCTCCACTGGTCACATGTTGATACAATCAATAACATTTTGTTTGGTAAAAGACAAGACTGCTAATTTTGTGATACGACCAAATACGCTAAGCGTCTTCACATAACTTCCGTGGCCACGTAAAAAGGCAGAACTATTCTTGTGTCGAAGCCACTAGCACACATCCATGTAGTCCTCTTCCAGAGAAAAACCAAAGCTCCACTTTTGTACATGGCTAATTTGAGTAATCTTCAACATTTGCAACCACCACGAGAAACCCACACCAAAGTTCTCGACAAGCCTTCGTGCCCCAACGTCTGAGAGTTCCATTTACCACAGTGACGTTTTCCCTGCAAACTGTTGTGATAACCGTAATGAGCCGAGAGCCTGACCGTGTCTGCGATATCCAATGGAGGAAGAGCGCACATAAGCCCCACTGGCCGACTCCCTCTTGCCGTGCTGACTCGCTGTTTGACACAGTCTTGATCCCTTGTGTTCTGTCAGATGGAAAAGTGGAGCAAGCCGTATCATCCATCCACCCCCTCCTCCTGGCAGCTACTCTGTTTAGTGTGTTAGTCTACGTGTGTATGTGTGTTTAAGTGTACGTAATGAGTGGAAAGAATACTTAATGTGATAACTCTATGATTCCTTTACTGCTCAAATTGGAAAATTTGCAGCCAGTTAAATACCGGCACATTTATCAACAAAGGGGATTTGAACCAAAACAAATTAACGCCTCATGTAATAAACTGATGGTTGCAACTTTTACATATGTTGAAATAAAAAAAGCCAAGCTTCATGTTTAGCGCAAACAAACTATGTTATACATATGGTGGATAAAAAATATCAAAGATGTCAAACATAAAGTTGAATCTCATCCAGACTGATGTTATAATTTTAGAGGGTCTTCTTACTTTGAAGTTGATTACATTAAATTCAGTCAGACTGAGTGACTCTACAAATGGTAATCTATGCCTGATGCAGGAATAAGGAGATATTGGTGCAACATTTTTGGGTGAGAGTTAAAAGGCAGATTTCATTCTTCTCTTCAAACGTATCTGCCCACTGAGCTGATGAATTAATCAGTTATGCAAGAAATTTTAACACAAAGGGAACATTTATATAGTGGCTCTAAAATGTATTGACACTCCTGAAAATTAATCTCACACTAAGTTGATGGCAACACTTAAGGGGCAGTGTTATATATTTTCCAGTGCAATTTTGTAGCACAGTAAAGTAACTATGTTATGCTGTGAAGATGACAACATAACATACGGATGCTTTGTTAAATGAAAATTAACAAACCATCATTTGGCAACAGGAAAAAAAAATAGCACACATGTGTGTCATTTATATTAACTTTAAAATAATTTGCTACCATTCGCTTACAGTGTACTTTGAAAGCCATTTTTCTCCCTTGCTATCCTGCTCAGTGCCATACTCTAGGTTATGGTCAAAAGCACCAGCTGTGCCTTTTAGTAAGGTGAACATCAAAATATTTTAAACAAATTTGTCCCAGTTATTTATTCATTCTTTTTGGGCCGTAGACTGAGGTGTTGATTTTCCAGAGAAAAAGTTGACAGTGGGCACCATTCATACTTGCAAAGTACACCGAGTCTTTCTAGCTGGCAGTAAAGTGCAATTGAAAGTTCTTTACAACATTATCACAAACAGAGACAAAAACAGCACAATGCTGAGCCTCAGTTTTTTCAAAAGCAATTTTATCCATGCACACCGTTTATCTCTAAACATTGTATGAACTTTTTAATGGCACTGCAAGTTTGGCTGATTTGTTGCATATGGATTTTAGTTTTTGACATCATTTCAACATAAAGTTTTGTTTGGGAAACTTAATGCAAGAGAAATGTTTGAAAAAGAAAATTAGAGGTGTGCCGATCGATTGGTCACCGATCATAATCGGCCGATTTCCGTAAAATCGGTGATGATATGGATCGGCCGATCATTGGCTCTTGAACCGATACCGATCACCTGCATCTCATTTCCCAGCCAGTCTGTCCAGCTGGTCTCGTCTTTCCTTCACTGCGCAAACGCGCAGCAACAAATGCTAAGCGATGTGTAACTATAACTCACTGAGTGATGCGGAAGTTTGCGTGTTGCGGCAGAAAATAGAAGCAGGTCAAAATGCAACAACACCACGAAGCTAATAGACATAAAAGCAATGATGGAGTTTGGCTACATTGAGGCTCAGTGCAGTAAAAAGACACGGAGGATCAGACAGCAGGTAAAGTAGCGCAGCTACAAACACTCACCCGGATTAGCATGATGGTCAGAAAGCTAAACTAATAACCTGTAAAATTATTTAAGTCTTTGAGCTGCGATGTAAGACGCTGGTTCTGCTGTTGAACCGCTGCTCCGCTACAGGTAGTAATATTTAATATTTAGTAATATTTGACACGGAGCCGCTTCTGCTCCACCTGGTAGAGACTCACACCGAACCTGTTTAAAGCTGCAGCATCTAACCTAAAAAAATACATTTTATATACGTATTAAAACTTTCTCTGTCTTAACATGAGACAGGTAATCTCTAAAAAAATAATCGATCTCCTCCCTGTTCTGCATAATTACTCCGCTCAGTCAGAAACAGCCAATCAGAACTAGCAGTAACCAGCTAGCCGCTATGCTAACAGGAAGTTTTTATTCAGTAACTATGGATTGTTTTTTGAACCTGTTTCTGCCTTTGAATGATAAGTTTTATACTTGAATTTTTTGTCAATGTTGAGAGGTTTTATTTTGGCTCTTTGCATTATTTAGCTTCTTCAGAGCCTTCATATGTTATCAGTCTGTTAAAGATAGTATTATTGATAGCAGTTCAATTTGCACAATGCCTGTTTTGTTTAGTTTTCTTCTTGGAAAAGTTATTAAAAGCAAGTTTTTGTCTAAATTAAGGTGAATTCATGGTTCCTTTTTCTACATAATATAACAGTAGTGTTTATGATAAAAAATAAATAAATAATAATTATGTGATCAGTATCGGGGATCGGAATTGGCGATCAGCTCTCAGGGTGATCGGTATCGGGAGAAAAAAACCTGATCGGCACATCCCTAAAGAAAATGTTTAAAATGCATTTTTAGCATTTTATATATATATATATATATATATATATATATATATATATATATATATATATATATATAAAGCTTTAAAAAGGTCTAAAAACATCCTTAATGCACCAAGTTTTAGATTTACAGCACAGTGAATTTATCTCTCTGTGTGTCCACGGTACTGGCTCCACCAAGATATTCTTCTCTGAGGTAGAGTCACGGTTAAATCAGGGAGATGCCGGAGGCAAGGTTATGATCTCCAGCTAAGATCAGGGGAGTATGAATCATCAGTTTCAGTGGAGTAGAGAGAAACCGGGTGAGGAAAGAAGAGTTTGAAGAAACTACCGAGTCTCGAGTCAAAGTCTAATTGTCAAATCAAAGATATGAATTACATATGTTTACAATACACCACCAATGCTGGTCACTAGGTCATATTCTCTCATACATTTCTGCTCTAATTCTCTCATTTGCTTTAGCGTCAAGAAATCTGATTAATTTCTTAAATTGGAATTGCAGCTAGAACTTTTATGAAAGGAGCACAACATTCTGCAAGACTGAAGAAAACAGGTTGGGAGTTGGTAGAAGGGATGGGCACATCCGGGAAAAGGGGGAGGGGGGTGGGTTGTTAGGCTCAACGATTTGGGTGGCCAGATGGTGTCGACATATGGGCCTGTTAGGGGCAAAATAAATAAATAAAGCATACACTTATGAATACTGAGAGCCAGCTGAGAAACATAGACAATTGCCACATGGATAAGAAAGAATTGTTTGTGCAGATTTAAGCCACAGAGTCAAATAACAGAATAAACATGTGCGTCTCGATAAATCTCAATATCTTTGAAAAGTCAACCTTTTGCATTAATTCAATACCGTAAGTGAAACTTCATTTTACACTGATTCAACATACCAAGAAGATTTTTGGTACAACCCTCTTAATTCTGTTGGTTTACAGATATAGGTATCAATTGATAGTTTATGTTGTTCTTTGCTGTAATTCTTATAGCTTAGAGCTAATTAAAACTTAAAAAAAACCAAAACAAAATGTAAGAAAATTGAAATATGATTATAGAGTAAAAACCAAATTGGTACGTTTCGGCCATGACATGTGCACTGTGCCACCCTGACGGTGAGGAAAGCTACGCTATACAGCTTACCGGAAATTGCACATGCTGTAAACAGCCATCCCCCACTGCGAAGAGAAAAGTGCCAAGCTGAACAGCATCTTTGGCAGAAATTAAATATCCTAAATATTCCTCTTGCTTTGGCTTTAATCACTCAATATTTGAAGTGTGGCCAAAATGGATTGAGTGGCTCCGTTCATTTCTATTGTGTCCATTGTCAAACTACAACCATTCACAACTTTGTCTTCCGTTTGCTGATTGTTCCAGTGGGAATTAACCTTGATGGGAGAAAGCATTCGGGGGAGGTGAGAATAGAACAGGAAGGCAAAGGCCAGGGATACTGTGGTAAAGTAAACCACATATTGATACTTTTGGCAGTGTAGGCAAGAGTCAAATTCTTCTGCAAACTAGTACAATTTCAAATTAAGCAGGCATTTTATGAAGGCCACTAAGGTAAGGTGTAGTCTTTATATTATTTGCTTAGGTAAAAAAGAAAAAAAATAGATATAGTACTTGGTTTTCTAGTAATCCAACATAACAAATCCAACATTCCTTGTTGCTATATTGCTCTGGATCTATGTGGTGATTCTTGAATCGCTCACGACTTCTGTTGCAATTCACAGTCTGTGAATCAAATTCCTGAATGAACTTTGTTCTTCCATCCTCTCAAGTAGTGATGTGTTGTTCACAAATGTACTGACTCTTAAAACCTGACTTTTTGTGGGGGGAATAAGAAGAGCAAAAATCCCAGTGGGGGGAGCAAGAGGGCTTGGGAGGAGAGCTGAATCTCATCTAGTTCAGAATCCAATGGTAGTGCTTTATATTTATAGGCACACAATGCAAAGACAAACTAAACCACACCATTATGTGAAAAGAGAAAAAGGGTTCTTGTAGGGCATCAAGTGTAGAGGTACAAGGAAGGTGCAGAGGAACAGAGGCAGGAACAGGCTTTCAAACTGAAAGCTTTCAATAAAATATTAAGAAATGGTCGCAGTGCTGTGGTTTAGTAATGAGACTAAAGCAAAAGAAAAACCTATGAAACACTGAAAAAAACACACACAAACAATGGATAATTGCCCATTTGATTTGAAAGCTTGTAGTGGTACTAAACAAAGAGCCATTTTAGAGCCTAAGAGCACTGAGCTGAACAAGCTGACTTTTTGACAATTCTGTGTTTTACCTTTTTGAATATGCGCCTTTTTCCTTCACTTAACTTTCTTTTAATAGGCCTGGCTTCAGCACTCTGCAAACAGCAACTTTTTATGCAATTGTCTTCTTTAATGTAACCTCCTAGTGGAGAGTGTCAATGACTGTCTACGGACAATTGTCAAGTCAGCAGTTTTCGTCTTGAGGACATAGCATGGTAAAAAAAAACAAAAAAATAACCTTAGTATGAAAAATTATTTTTTATTGGCAATGACTAATATTGTAATTTTCTGAGGAACTCACTTTTATGTTTTCATTAGGGTCAAGCCATAATCATCAAAATTAATAGAACACTTAACATATATCACTTCATGTGTAATGAATCTATATGAGATTCTCCTTTTGAATTAAATTACTGAAATAAATGAACTTTTCAATGATATTCTAATTTACTGAACTGTGAACAGTCTCCACAAAGAAGTCATAAAATGGTAAAGGTTTTCCTTTTTCTTTGAGCAGGTTTTTGTTTTTTTGTGCAGTGGTTTGGTTGAGATGCTGCCATGTTTGCCCTCCCCCTGTGCTGCTATCTGTGCATTCTCCACCTCTTGTCTGCCTCCTGCTCAACCTCAAAGCCCTTGGCTCAGTCAGAAAGGCAGCCAAGCTGAGAGCAGTGATATCTTCCAGCAAACAAACGGCTGCTTTGTACAACGTGTTCTCTGTCTACTTCAACTTTGCGCCTCACGCCAAGCTCCAGACAAGATCTCCTGCCCATACAGAAAAAAAAAGAAAAGAAAATGCCGGTGGAGGACGCATGGAGTATTTGTGCCCCTTTGCAAAGTCTCATTTCCCCGCATTCGCATGTAACGAGCTTTTGTGTCCAAATAGTATGGTGCGTCAGGTTTTGCTAAAAATCTTGAAAAGGTGACAGGACGAAGGAGAAATCCACTCGCATAAAGTGAGTTTGTGGTTAGTTTTGTGCCCTATGTCAATTCTGTCAAGCTTACATTGGGCTCTTTTCCCCCATGCCTCCAGCTGTGATATGTGGATAGACATCAATGCCTTGTTGCCACTTTATATTCCGTTTGGCTCTCTGCCCTCGTCATGTCTGCACATTTAATTTGATTGCAGCTGTAATCTGCAAGCTAGTTAATTGACTTTGCCTGGCATTGTTCCTCTGTTACCTTGATGGAGAGGGGTAGCTTGATAAGTCGCAATGTCTTATCCTCTCTGGAAAAACCTGAACTTACATTGTGTGTGTGTGTGTGCGTGGGTCCACATCATAAGAAAGTGCAAGAAAATTATTGTAAAAAAACATCTCACTGGAGAAGATGGAGCTGACCAGAATTTTCCCAGCAGAAGTCAGTGTTGTCACGGTAAACAGAGAGGCCCTTCAACGTATAACACCCTCCCCCCCCACAAATTCTGTTCTCATTAAACCTATTTGCTATTTCAAAAGTATCATTTGTCAAATCTTTCACCCAGAATTATCTTCCTGAACACATCATTGCCACTGACAAGCATATTTTGGAAGAAAATAACTTCATCATGATACCACTTTCAATTAACATGAGCAGCATGCAAATTACAAGAAAACACTGTTGCTCATGGCAACACCGACTCACTTTCAGAGTCCAATGTTAGTTTTACTTACAATGTTAAAGGATTAAAACACGATCAGGCATTTAATGTAATTGCTTTGCTTTTTTTTTTTTTCAAATCTTAAAAACACCAAAACTCACTTATTCAACTGATGATCCAATGAGAAGACGTATCTTTTTCTCTAATAATCTGCATAATCTGTATATGTGCATATAGCTCCAATATTTTTTATATATTTTTTCAATTACATTGTATTGATACTGAACATTTCATTTCAATAATCACTTTTGTACACTTGTAAATACATATTTATACTCTGTATAGCACTTCTGGATAGACGCAAACTACATTTCATTGCTCTGTACTTGTGACAGTGCAATGACAATAAAGTTGAATTCTATTCTATTCTATTCTAATACAAACCAAAAATGGCTTTACCTGGTTAAGTCCTCTTCACAGAGGCCCATTTCATCATCACAACATTAAAAAAAAAAAAAAAATCACTCAGAATATGGATGGTTTCGGCAGGGTCTTTGGAAGGTCTTGGGCTGTGCTCCCCATTATGAGTAATGAAGCTTGCTGATTATTCTGGGCATGCACAAAACCTCTGTGGGTGCCTTATTGGTTAATAATGTGGTGTGACTTAGGTGCAGCAAGGAAGACCCTGGATCGGTATTTCATCCATGACATGTGGCCTGTGCACATGAGTGTGGATTTGTCAGAGAATTTCTAGCGGAATTGTTCACACTGATATCATGGCAACTTTCCAATTATAGTGCTACAATACATGCGGGATTATGTTTTTGGCAGTGCCTTTCCTGTAAATCTACACAAAGAACTTTGTAAAATGTTGTTATATAGGAGTAAAACAAAAGGAACCAGTGCTACACCAATGTGTTCATAATCCAAATAAAGCTGCTTAAAAGTAAAAAAAATGGAAATCTAATATCATTCAGGAATACTTAATTTAATAGGTAACAAGAGAAAAAAACAAATAGCTATGCCATAGAGAGACTTAAAATCTAAAAAAAAAAAAAAATGTTGAGCTAAAATAGGCACTAGTTAAAGCCAAGACATTCTCATTAGCTGATCTGATCAATACCCAATATCTAAAACTATCCTAATCTCAAAATCCCTACCAAGTATTAGGAAAGTAGTATGTCGGCAAATTCAAACATTTACAACAATTAAAATGTGGTCTGTGTTTCAAAAGGATCTTCTCTACTTGTGAAAGTACAGCAGTCTCAATGTGGATGGGTTGTGTGTTTGTTTTGCAGGGGCATTAATCACAGATAGTTTTTAAAAAAAGAAAAGCTTAAAACAATGTTCTGTGTGCCTCATGACCAATGCACTGTTGACAGAGCTACAGTGAAACACTATTTCATAACCCTAAGAGATAGACTATTTAAAGTTGTCATAATTCATGCAAGAAGTTCATCGTAGATGGGATTGGCTATTATTCAAGAAAACAATAAGTGTTTTTTATTTACAATAAAAATGTGAATTTTGGTGAAAATATTTTTCTTCCTCATTATCAGTGGAAAAGTTTGAATTGGCATTACAGCAATTATTTACTTCTTTTAATTGCAGATACTACATCAGGCTATGAAAACACATGTTCAAGTTAAAATATTGTTTGAAGTATGAATATGTCAGGAGAATTAATAATTGGAGACTTAATTGTGTATTTGTTAATTTAATATGCAGATTTAATTTAACATTTTTTTTCCCAGTGATAAACATTTCACTTCTCTGTAAAACATAAACTTGAATACCAAAGCTACTTAATGCATCAAAATGTAATACTACATAAAAGTAAAACAAAATGCTACTGCTCATATACGCACTTTTTATAGTCAATTAAACTTTAAGCAGTAACAAGGACACAACTGACATGACCCACCTGTCAATTGTCAGCAGCTGACCAATCCCCGGTCATAATTTCTCCTATGTAACCTCGTCTCACCTTGCTCCGTAGTCAACTATCATTCTTTTATGTTTTCACTCAGTAGCATAGTTGAGTTTTTCTATCTTAGTTTGTTGAATAAAATATGTGCCTGGAAGGTTGAGTTATAATCTTTTTCCATAAACCTTTATAATTTAGAAAGAAGCTGTCATTATACCACGGGTATATGTAGAGCCAAGCTGAAGTTATTCCTTTACCTATTGTTATTTTAATACCTACATTTATCAGCCTGGTGTTCATGAGCAATAACAGACAAAAAAGGAAAATGTTGGTAATTTTGATCTAAAAGACACATTTTCTTAATAATTGCCTTTGGCGTTGATGATTATTTTTATGGTTGCAACAACGACTATATTTTTTTATGATTACAGTAGGAGTCTTTGAATAGGCATTGCATCGTTTTGGTCTTGTTCTTTTATTCCAATACCTTATGTCTCCACAGGGTAACTTTATGGTAGTTATGAGGCCATTTCTACACAAACCTTTTTCCAGGGTTGCAATGGAGGCAGGTGCTTCTCTTCAGTAGTCAATAGGCAAGCAGAGCACAGCCTGTACAGATCACCAGTACTTCACAAAGTAGGCTTGAGATGCCATGTTAGGCAAAAATAATAACTTAGCTAATGTACTCCACCTGAGCTAAGCCTATTCTCGGAACCAAAGCCTTGTCAAATGTTTTGGAACAAGTTTGTTTCCCGTCAATGACAAACTGGACAGCCACTATGTGGGTTAATGGTGATAACAGCCTGATCAGTTGTGCTGGTTTGTATTACGTTGTTCACTTGCACGGGTCCACCATTCAAACAAATGAAATCAAACAGTCTGTCTCCTACTTAGATAATTAGGAGAAAAGCCATTAGGATCACACTAGCACTTCAGGAAAGTGATTGAAAACAAGTTGGCTGCTCGAATTAAAGCAACACTCAGAGAATGAATAAAGACCTGCAAATTAAACTGTTGTGGGAAAAGGTAAACACTGAAAAAGAAGATGAGACTAAAAAGTGGTACTACCTTTGAACTCCTGGCAGCAAAAAGGGAAAAGTGTTTTTTTTTTTTTTTTTTGGAATTTAATTAGCTGTACCAGTGAGGGCTTCTTGTGTGTTTACTATTAAATGATGCATGACTGGACATGAGACTGCACACACGATACATATCAGCAAAACCTACTGACAAGACATCTTGTATATCTGCAGCACTATTCATTCAAAGCAACTTACGTGTTGCCATAGTTCCAGACAACGCACTGAGGATCTGATGTACCCTGCAAGATAGAGAAGAGGGAGGACAGGGAAGGGGGGTGCAGAGAGGGGGGGGAGAGATAAGCTGTTATTGCCAGTGGAAAGGAGGCGGCAGAGGGAGAAGACAGAGTAGCTTCTTGCCAAAAGGACAAAGAGTGATGCTGCATGGGCAATGGAGAGAAGCAAACAGACAATGAAAGAGAAAGATTGTGACAGACGGCGAGTGCAAGACATGGTGAAAGAGTCATTCTTTAATAGGACAGAGCACCAAATAGCTGCTACTGATGCAGCTGCAGAAAGAGAGGAGGTGTGTGGTGCAGACTCGAGACACTGGAAGCAATAAAAGAGTACATTTCATGGACATGAGCACTAAGAATAACTGCACTTTAGAATGAAAGCATCATCCTTTAGGTACATACAGACTAGGGCATAGTCCAGCAAACTTTGATAATGACAAAGCAGTTGCAAAAAAATAAAACATTGCGACACAGGGATTTATTTGACACAATATGTAGAGTAATATAAAGAGTCTGAAACATCTCACAATCTGACTGGGAAAACTCAAACGGAGCTTCAGATTGGACAAACATGTTCTGATATCAGCTCGCCAATACATCCATTGACTGGCAGATGCCGGAAGCCAATAGGCCGGAGTCCAAGTGGTGCATAATTCATGTAGTAATCGAAGAAGGTGGCAAAGGAAGACTCCATATGACTCAATCAGTGAATCAATCAGGGGATCGATATCTTTAACTGACTCATCACAATCTGTTCCACCAGCGATCTTAAGTAGTTCCTGCACTGATGAGTTCAAAATCGTCTCTATTCTTTCAACCAGAGGGCTGAACTTTTTCTGGTTTAGTTGAAGGATTTCAAGCCTTGAAATTTCAGAGCAACGTTTTACTTAGGCCTCAGAAACAGAATGCATTGTGGGACTCTGATTCACGAGTGACATAGCTAGTAAAGGTTTAAGAGCTGCAGATGAGTGTACACTATTGAAATCTAAACAGTGGTGAAAGGAGAGTAAAATGGATTCCTGTTTTTTTCTGTGTGTTGTGAGCCTTCCTAAGTCCTAAGCATTAAGCAATTTGCCTTTGAGCTCCCCTTATGGCAAACAAGCTTATAGCAAGAATTCAACAGACAGGCAGCTTTTCCATTTAGCATCTTGGAAAACATTAACATTCACTGTGATACACCAACCCAAAGTCATGCATAATTTCGACAGAATAAAAGGGATAACATAGTTTCCAAGCTGTTGGAAAATTGCTCAGTGCATATTTATGAAGCCCCATTTACTTGTGTTAGTAAAAGTAAAATCCAGAACTTCCAATTGCCTTCAAGAAGTCTATCAAGGATTAAGTTGCAGGAATGAAGAAGCAACTAACTAGCTTCTTCATCTCTGCAACTTGACTTTAAGCTTATTAGCAAAATGAAAAAACACATTTTCCCTGCATAAAGCTAATTTTAACTAGTTAAAGTAACACCTTGCCACCACACAGCGGGGATGATTTTCTTAATTGAGAACTGAAAAGGCTCATAGTTCATGGGATGATAATATATTTACAATGGAATTTTCCAAGAAACTATTTTAAAATAGACTACATCCCAGTAGTACACCAACCTTCAGCATATCACAAAGCTACAATAGAATGGAATGGTGTTCAAAAATGTCATGATTTTTTTACCACCAAAGGTTGCCCACAGCTTCATCGTCATACATTTAGATCAAAGCAATTTCATGTTCTGACCTGAACTTGATTTTGGACTTGTGGGAAAACCACCAACCTGACCTCAGCTTAAGCTATTTTGCAAAGAAGGACTGATGAAAACATTAAACTCTACATACGGCTGAAATAAATGAAAATGTGATTCTACAAAGTATTGACTCACAGTGACAGAATAGATATGCACATCATTCTTTTCAGCTATGCATTAACAGAAAAAAAATGTCTTTATCCTTCACATTTGTTTTGGTATATCATGGAAAAGTATCCCAGTAATATGCATGTTCAAGTGATTTGAATACTTTTGTAAGTGAATGTAAAAAAAAGACCTGTTCTTGACCAAATCTGAAGAGGAAGTAAAGGAGTTCTTTTATCAGTTACATTCAGTTTGTTTAAACTAAGTCAAAGGACGTAACAGAGGTAGTTCACACAGGAGGAGATGGTAATATGATGATTTATTCCGAGAAAGACAAGGTCATTTGTCCTTCTTCAAGCAGTTCAGGAGTGTTCTACCACGAATCAGTTCATCCATGACTGGACTTGAGAGGACGAGATGATGTAAGGTCCATGTACACAGGCTCAGAGAGCAGATGACGACGATTGATGGATGAAAAGTGCTTTGTTCTGCCTTGCACACAGGCAGCCGTCACCAACGTTAGATGTCCCTGGGCATGCATTAGCGTGGCGATCACCGTAGGCATGCAGTTATAAATCATCGGGCATCGTGTTTGCTACAGCATGACTGACATTTTTGTATTTCCGCAATGTATGGCTTCTCTTTAATGCTTCTGCCTCGTATAGTAGACATAATCTTCTCAAATGATGTCTCTTAAAGGAAGCACACAATGTGGCTCATGGCATTAATAGCAACTGCCTTTGAAGTCTTCTATTTTATTCTTGAAGGGGACTCTGCCACTTCTTAAGGTGCCCAATAGCTCATGTGGTGATGAATATTGGCTATGGATATGGTAAGCTAATCAGATGAAATAACCTAATGCAAAAGAATATGAGCATGCACGGGATCAGGGATTCTTAAAAGCTTTCAACTTCATTTGAAATATTAGAGATGCCCAAAAAAAAAAAATGAAATGGGGCAATCAGGCGGATGCTGTGTTACAGATCAAAGTCACCTTATGCATGATCTGAATTTATAAAGAAGGCCCAGGTCTTTAAAGCTGAACGAGGAATCAACTCCTAAATAAAAAAAAAATATACGTATGAACGATGGAGCAGGTGGACTCTGGCACTTGGCATATGTTGAACTGGTCTGCTTTGGGGATGTTGGGGTTTGGGGCCTCCTGCATCCTCCACAACATTAAAGACACACAGAAATTAGGTCAATGGGGATAAAGACACGGAGTCTGACTGGAGCAGATGTCCTCTCAGTAAAGACATGACCCTGCAGACTCGCCTTGGAGAGCGAAGCACAGGGCAGCTGTTGCCTTGCTACAGCTCAGGCAGCTGGATGCTTTTAGATCGGCTAAGGTCAGACCCAAAGTATTTTCTTCCGTAACAAGGGACAAAATCATGGCGTGTGCGCGCATCTCCCTGGTTGTATTTTGTATAGGAAGGATGAATGTGAATATGGAAGCAAAACAAATTGAATCAAAAGTACAACACACATGATATTCATCAGATTCTTGGCAGAGACCGTGAGGATGGTTGGCCAGGGTGGCAGGAACCGGAGGGAGTTCTGCTGCAACAGCAGACAAAAAAACAAACAAACAATTCTTGCAAAGTTTGAAAACTCCAAAATAAATATGAAACCGAAGACAATGTAGAATGAAATCAAGTTCATATGGAAATTTCCATCAGCATTTCAAATTAGGTTGTTGAAGATCTTAGCTCTGTTAAGACCAAATCCAATTTGTGGTAGCTGTTATGCATATGTCTGATTAGATTTAGATGTAAGTAATGGAGGGGAAAATAAAATAGAATCAACTTGTTTTCTGTCACTATCACGTTATTTTTGTTCAAAGTCACAAAAATGTTGTCAGCCTATAATAGGAACCAACCATAGTGGCAGAAAAAGAGGCAGGTTTATTTTACACATGTCCAAGGTTATTTTTTTGGTGTTGTCGTTGACTAAGCCATTTGATGAAGTTGAAAGGTGAAATTAGAAGAGCTAAAATATTGTATCCAAGTCATTTCATCATTTTAATCTAACAAAAACAAAAACATGTTTTGTGTGTGTCAAAGTCAGCATCTACTGCCTCTGAAGCAATAACAACGTAAAGTATTTTAAAATGTACATTTCTTTTCTGCAGGTCATCTCACCAAACGTGAAAAAGTGGAGTCCCAAAAATGTGTTAAATATTTAACCTTTTAATGGTGCCCTTCTTCAGAAATTCATGTTTTGTTTTGAATGGCTCACACATACTCTTTGTGAAAACGATCTGAGTTTTTCTCACCTGGTCTCTGGAAAAGCTTGGAAAATGACAAATTATAATTTTAATGATGCCTATGCAACCAAACAATAAAGAATCAACGTCTAGGCAGACTTGATGATTGTCTCTTCCAAAACTTGAATTTAGCTTAGCAATTAGGCATTGCTCTTTCTTTTTCATTAATGACTACAGTGGTCAATAAGCTTCAACTATAAAGCTATGGAACATCGATCCGTCTCTGTTAATACTGTCTGATTCACCAAATGACTACTTAATCCCCCCCGGAGTTCATTAAAAACATTTAAACTGTGTTAAAATTGTTGAATTTTTAACCACGCAAGCAAATATAAATTCTTCAGATCACCACGTTTGGGGTAAAACTTATCACACGTGTTCAACAGGTAGTAGTTCATCTTAATCATCCAGAAAAAAAAAGGTTCTTTGAATGATTGCAATCAGATTCCCTAAATCTTCAGGGGAAGTTAATCAAAAGGTTAATATTAGACTTCATCCCAGTGTTTACATATGGGAGTAAAAAGATCAACGCCTGCATAAAAGAAGCATCAATGCTCAACCTTAACCGCAGGGCAGTGTTAAAAAGAGACTTATGAGTGAGCGTGATTGGGAGGAAAAATGTCAGTTCCCCAAGAAGAGTAAAGATTGCGATTGTGAGAGATGCAATGGAAAAGAGATGCTCAGATGACTTTAAAAGAAATAAGGTGGACCACAAAACTCTGGAGTATTATCCGGGGTTGCTTCAGTTGATAAGGAGTAATTTCACCTATGCATAAACACATCTCAGAAGATGAGCTGAAACATGAACAGGTCATGAGAGCAAATCAGGATTCAAGTTATTTTAATCTGTAAATCACAGGTTTTGTTTTTGTTGCTCAACAAAATGTGTTTTTAATCACATGAATTCTATGTAGAAATACCACTTTTTTTATTATTGATACAGACTTTCTAAAGAAATGTTCAATGGCACAGTGAATGCGTTTTGTGGTCAAAGCTAAGGCTGGCGCAACAAGCACTGCATTATCGCGTGTGCAGTATCAAGAACGACCTTTTTAATCATCCGCTGCATGGCTTCTGCTCAGATGAATCTCTTGTTAACTCTCAAACGTTTGGGAAATAAAACACTAGAACTCTGAAGCACTCTTTAGAGAAGGATAATACTGACTTTACAACAACAACTGGTTATGTGTACAGCAGCATCTGCGGTGCCAAGATTGGCCAAACCCTGAGCTGCAGAGTGTGCCAGAGAAGTGCTTGTTCTCAGCGGGAGCCTTCGGTTTTGCAGTGGTGCAGCATGCAAGGATCGGCATTAAGACATTTCGCTTCGGACAGAGAATACCCCGTCATAAAAAAAGATAATAGAGAGACAGAAAAACCTGGAGAGCAGCATGGATGGAGACTGAAGATCATTTTCACAAAAGCCTGTCATATATTTTGACCATGACAATCAGATTTAACAGAGATATTAGAATGTATGTGCAAAGAGGTGAAACGGAATAATGAGACTAGAGAGAATAATCAACACCTACCTTTACATAGCAGAACAGCCAATAAAGCATTCACCCTATCAACATTCAAATGCACGTTTCCCATTATACTCATAGGTAATTATTTCCATGAATATTGTGCTTTCATATTAACAAAACAGACACTCAAAGTCTACCACATAAAAAAGTCAGAAAGGTTTGCATTTGCACGCACTGTTCAGTTAGCACTACAGCGGTTTATATCATGCAGCACTTTTTATTTTCTCAGAAGTTGAGCAACACGAGGTCAGCCGGGACGACATGAATCCATTAAAGCCTCACAATTATTTTCAAACCCAAAACATGCTTAGTCTACAAGAGCAAAGTAAAAAGTAAAATTGCAAACCCTTGCATTAGAAAGTGCTCCTTATGGAGTTATTAGCATTTTCCTTGCACTTTGATATAAATGAGAAAATATGTGAGCTCTCTTGTAAGTTTTCTTCTATGTTGAGTTGGAGAGAAAAAAGATCCCCACTGGTAATCAAGTCTAGTTATCATGCATGTATACGCCAATGTAGGTGCTGGGTTTGGATTTATCTGGACTTACATTTAAAACCGGCGACAGCTCCACCACGACCATGGGCTCACTCGGCTGAGGTTCGGGTCGCACCGTCACCGTCAGGATCTTGGAGTTGATCACCGCAGGAGGACTTGAAGTACAAACACATACCAAATTGATGATACAAAGATATAGATTCAGTATATGTGCAGTTTTCTTTGGAGGATTCCAGAGAGGACGCAGAAGAAGCTCTCTGAAATCCTCCAAGTAAATAAAAAATAGTGAGAGGGAAAGGGCGATTAGGAGAGGGAACTTGGTGAAAACAGAATTTTGTCCCCGTTAACATTCATTCGAGCTAAAGACAGAAAATGGTCTCAAAAGATCCAACTTTCCCCACAACCAAGAGGGCTGACCTGAATAAAACAGCCCATTGTCACCACAAAATACATCCTCACACAGGATTTGAATAACCTTTGAATTGCCTCCAAGTTATATGCTCTGATTGGGAAGTTACAGGATTTTTAGCTAATCATAAAGTTAATAAAACAACAAAAAAAGTCAAGAATGGGGAAGACACTTGGTGAAGTTTATTTTATAACCTTAAATCTTGGTCCCCTTGAACACTTAAAGACTCTCTGCTGCAGCCTAAAAATGTTAATAAAGTCAACTAACAGTTTTGATTGTGTTTTCTGCTTTTTGTGTTGGTAGTCTGGTAATAAAGGACCATATTCATGCGAAGTCCCATTGCAATGTTACAAAAACAAACATGAAGAGTCTAAAAAAATTATATATATATTATATATATATATATATATATATATATATATATATATATATATATATATATATATATATATATATATATATATATATATATTATATATACACACTTCTTATTATCAAAGAGTAAAGAATGTATAAACACATTTTCAGTGAGCCTCTTTAAAGATATTTGCACTTTTAAATTGCCATTTGTTGTCACTGTGACTGTTTTACAAAATATAGCAGGAAGTATTTGCTAATTAATTGCGGGGGAATGCAAAAGAAAAAGAAAAAAATACCCCATGCCCCTTAGGGGACTTTGTAGGCATTTTAAGCAAAACACCAAGCTTGCCATTTCATGAGGTAAGAACTTTCCTCAGAAACTCCCAAAAAACTCATGAAAATTGTGGAGATGTGCCGATGGTTCACCAATTCTACAGGAGGCCTGGCATATGTCTAATTACACTGTGTATTTTTTTTCTATTTATCCTTGAAAATTGTGGATTTTGTTGTTTAAATCAAGAACAATAGCTGATCTAAGTGCTGCTCAGGGTATATAGTCACCAGAAGCATGAACAGTCAAAATAGAGTAAAATAAAATGAAACATTAAAGCAATATAAACAGTAAAATAGGTCAAATAATTAGACACACACATTCAGTCCAAACAAGAAATCAAAGCCAAAATAGAAGTGGGTTTTTAAAATAACCTGTGAAATGAATAACAGGATGTGTGGCTCGGTTGTGCAAAAGCAGACTTTGGTAGTTCGGTGCTACCACTGAGAGAGTCTGGTCCCGTACACTTTGAGCTGTGAGCTGCAAGTGTCTAGCAACAGTTGATCTGTGGACCTTAAAGCTCTGAATGGAGAGCAGGGCTGCTTGATGATGATGATATAGTTGCTGCAGTGGTGGTTACACTGTGGAATGTGCATAGCAGCCACCGTGCCGGGAGCGTTAAAAGAAATTGTTAGCAGCCGGCTCCGGGCGGCTTTAGATTGCAGCTCTGGTATTTTTTGAACACTGCTTCAAAATTTGATATCACCATCCGCACTGCACCCGTGACCCAAAAACGCTGCACCCAAGATATCATGCAGCTCTTTGCATGGAAAAAAAAGGAAAGAAGCTCTTGCCCTACAAAGACTGGGAAGTTGACCATTAACAAACATGAGAATGGAAAAGTAGTAGAATTAAGGAGGAAACTCTATATTTTTATTATTATTATTTCAAAGATAAATAATAATCTAATATAAAAAGAGACCAGCAAGAGAAAGAAACAAGAGGTGAGGGGTTACAATTTTTGGAAGGAAATTATTTAAACAAAGAACAAAAGTACTTACTTTGGTCCAGGTAAGATGATGCCAAGGGTTCTGTACAAAATGGCTCCAATGACATAATACATTGTGGTTTCTGATTCGGTCCCAGGCTCTGGAAAAAAAATGGTAGTAAAAGAATAATTATCAAATAAATGCTGTAGAAAACAAACTCTTAATCATACCCAAGAGTAAAAACAAAACAAAACAAAAATCAAATGTTTGGCAGCAGCGGCTGAGCGGGTAGAGAAGTTGGTTGTCTTGCAACCAAAACGTTGTGGATTTGACTCTAGCTGCTTCCTCCTTCCACAAGTTGATGTTGTGCCTTTGGGCAAGGCACATAATGTCAAAATGTCTACTGATAGGTGTATTGTTGTATGACGGCGTGTGCATCCATGACTCTGATTGGCTGAATGTAGCTCTAGTGGAAAAGCACTTTGAGTGATATATAAATAAATTCAGCCCATTCACCAAATCAGTTGTGGGACATATTTCAGTGTTATGGGAGGTAAGAAGGTGACTGGTTAATAATTAAAATGTAAAACCTTTAACTTTGGTAAATCTCTTTACCAAAGTAAGACCATGTTATCTTAGAGATATAAATTCCACTTTAGACCAAAGCTAATGCCAAAAAACCCTTAAAATCTGTGTTTGGACCTAAAATGCACACATCCACAAGTTAGAACTCATCAACTTGAAGTTATTTGCACTGTATTTTGTTCTTCTCTCAAATTGTTGCTTACAAATGCTCTGTTGGCTGCTTTCACTACAAGAAGTCAGTAAACTGCTGTGAATGCCTAAAAGTTATGACAGTTACACGTTCGCTCTAATTACACGTCCAAGCTGGAAAAGTGAGTCATGCGCTCTTGCTGATTCTTTTTCTTTGTGCGGACGGAAATGTGGATTGTGTCAATTTGTTCGCAACTCCCGGCCAGCAGCTTAACACGCTGCGCAGCTCGACCTGTTGTAACACAGAAGCCTCATTAGTGAACAAAGTCCAACACTAAAATGGACCGAGCTTTGGAAAAATAAAAGTTCAATTGGAGATTTAAGTCATTATGGTGAATGACCTTGCCCTATGTGTTCTTGTTTTTAAAAAAGGCATTTTTTCTTTTCTCAGCAGCACACCCTTCTTATTTCTATCCACCAGCCCCCACTTTGACCATTAATTGCTTCATCATATGATGTTACATCACATCCGTCCAAGACTTTAATCAGTACTCCAAAAACAGCTCAGTTTTCTAAGGAGACAATGTCTCAATTTTGCAGGGGTAAGAGGGGGGTTGGAGAAGAAAAAAGAAAGGGGTTCATGAAGAGAGAAGCCACTCCCTCTTTTACCCTTTTACATTGTGAAATGATGCAGAAGCATCAGGAACAAGGAGTGAGGAGAGAGCAGGAAACAGAGGGAAGCTGATGGAATCAGACATTCTGGGTGACTCATCTAAAATCTGTCTGCCTGCTGCCTAAGAGGTAACGCTTTGGGAGAGAGATAGCAGTGCGAGACAGACGAGGAAAAAGAGGAGACAAAAAAGATCTCAACAGCGGGTGAAGATGGAAAAAAAAGCAGTTGTGAGGCTGAGGGGGCAAAAATTCTAGATCAAAGTCAGGATGAGAAAGCCTGAGAGTTTGACGGAACCTAATTGGACTAAGTCTGTGAAAGCATGCAAATGAGAGAGTCAGTGTATTACAGCAAAATGGTAAATCAGTGCGCGAGGGGGTGGCACTCGCACGCTCAACGGTGATTAATGCCACAAAAGCACTCAATCACAAAACTCTAATTCCCTGCGAAGAGAGTTTTCGTCACTGTCTTGCACCCGCTGCATGTCGGAATGATTAGTGGTCAGCCATAATCCGGCAAAATGGCAAACCACCAGTCACCATCAGTGAACTTTAATATGCCATTTATCAGGAAAAGATATCCTCAGAGTTGATGCTTAACCAGAAATTTACTGTTGCAGTCGGTAATTAAGCTATTACCGCCCATGTTTGCTTTTGCTCTTCTGTCGTCAGAGTAAAAAAAACAAAAAAACTGTGAGCTCACGCAGTAGCGTTGCTCATGGTGAAGTATGTATCTTCAGATATTTGTGTCATGAGAGGTGCTGTTGTTCTGTGGTGAAAACTTTACATCTTGAAATTCATGACACATCGGTGACATTTTGCAGACCAACTGACATGCATCGCACTTTTTTCTCACTGGCACACATGAACTCCTGGCTTCCTTCAAGGAGAGGTTCTTTCTCAGGTATGATTTCCAGATGCCTGAAGGCGCTGCATACATCTGTTCAAAGATTTTTTTCAAGTATAAACTCCATGGGAATGTCTAGCAATGTTCAGAAGAGAGATTGTGCTACCAATACCATATATGGACTGCTTTGGTGTCCATATCAACAAGGCAACAAGAAGATTCCTGGTTACAGCTGGTAAAAAAACAGACTTCTATTCGGAGCATAGATTCACATCTGCAAAGCACGATCCTGTTGTGTGGGTATCTTGGTGCACGAGGGACTGGCGCACTTAACAAAATAGACAAAATCACGAAGAAAGAACATTATGTGCAAATATTTAAGCAACATTTTAAGATTCTCAACCAGGAAGTTAAAGTGGGGGAGCAAATGGGTCATGAAAGTGGAGTCTGTATAGGCATACAGACAAATTACTTACAAAATACAAGACAACAATTAAAATATATTTATCCCATATGATATTTGTGGACAGAGCTAAAAGTGTTAAAATCATTAACATAGTTTGTGAAATTAAGTTGTTGTATTTTTTTTTACCACTAATGATTGGTTGGTAATTTAAGGGTGTTGGTTCAATGCTGTGTATGCACACTGAATTACATTCATCAGTTAAAACATGAACTAGTTGAATATTTACTAGTTAATTAATCAGAAAACACCATGGAATAGGATGGTTTGGGAGCTACTTCCAATAGTCAGCATTCCAAGATGAGTTATAGTTCATCATTGCAGACATTCATTACCTGCACAATGAATTATGACAATAAATAGTATTGTCAGGTCATTGCAGTAATGTCTGTGTTCCAGAGCTATATAAATGTGCTGTACAGATGATGTCTGTATGTTGCTATGGAAGATCTGCGATTCACCAAAAGAAAAGGTGTGGTACAGCCTGACTCAGCTGATCAATTTCTACACGTGTCTTATGCTTAGAAAAGGAATATTGGATCATTACTATGTCTTCAACATTTATTTAATCAAAATAAAACTCTTTGAAATCAAATATATCTTTTACAAACATGCATTTGTATCCTATTTAAACACATGGCAGATAAAAACAGTCTGGACAAGAAATTTGAGGTTTTGTATAATCTAATTCGATTAAGATTGAGCAGAACGAAGACTGGAAGACTTGAGTGCCTCCTTAAACTAATTTATGTCACCATAAACAGTGCATTTAACACATTTGTTTCAATATAATTTTTGTAATGACACTAGCAGGGAAAGGACTTGGGGAAAAAATGTCCTGCTTATTTGTAAAGTTATTGAAAGCCTGCAGAGAAATCATCTGTTTTGATTTCATGTTTTGATTCCCTGTAGTCAAAAATGACATGACCCAAAAATGACATGACCATGACATAGTTCTCCATTAATGCTCAAGGATAAGATGTACTTTGTACTCTGAAAGAGAGTAAATGAACGTATTAACTAAGCAGTGGAGTGAAGATTTTCTCAAGATATAAAGTTCCATTTAAAGACCTCTTGACATCTTTCAAAGAAAACCGATTATGGTTGAAGACTTTTTTTTTAAGTTTCCATTGGTTAAGTTGCACCCAGCTTTTGAAAGACAGTTTTTTGACTTTGATATGTAATTAAATTGCTGAAGCAAAGGATTCACTGTATCTACGTGTGTTGGTGAGAAAAGGAGAAAAACGAAAGGTGTTAGTCAAATCAAAAGGCAGTGAAAACAGGAGTCTCTGCCTCTGCACCGAAGCGCTTCATGAACCCCATCAATTGGCTACATGCATGTGCCTCAATGAGCACATGTGCTCAAACTAAAGTGCCAGTGGGGCTTTATGATCGCATTTAAGCTGTCCATCTGAGATGGGCTTTCATAATGCGGTAAATGAACCAACCAAACAAAAAGCAATCAGATGAAACCATGGCTTCGCAATGGAAAAAGGCAGAATTCCCGCTAGGGGGCAAAGAGCACTCATATTATTCTAACTTAACTGGCTATGTGCAGTTTGGAAGACACAGTTTAACCAAGTGTTTAAGCCAAGAGGGCAACAGTCTGTGCAGAATGTCTTACGAGGAAGTGCCTGCATGAATGTGATTAAGCTGGGCACTTTTACTGAACAATAAGCGATACGTAATTCCCAGTTCACCATAAACAGCTCAAGATTTTTTCAACAGCCTTGCATTGCTGTCGAGAGATTTAATGAAATATATCAATACATTTAACTCAATGTGCAGTAAAACTCCCAGTGATAATAAAGTGGACACGCCTCCAAATTGCATAGATTAGGAAGTTTGAAGAGTTTTTTAAGGTTCCAATTCAAATGAAACATTTATTTTTCACATTTAAGAGTAGTCCTCGCCTCATTCATAGCTGAGGAAAATGATGAGGAGACAAAAGAAAAAGCCCAGGCTATTTTTACTGACTTAAATTTAGCTTTTAAGATTTACCATTTCCATCTTCCTAAACAGTAGGAGTTTCAGGATAAGTCTATGTCAGTGAGCAGAATGAAAGACTAACAATAGGTGAGTCTCCCCCACCATGATGTTTTAAAATCAAACAGTATCATCAGCATGAGTTAGAGGCCAGAGAAAGCTCTGAGCTTTTGGCCTACAGCTTCTCTGAACTTTAATTTGAAAGAGGATGGAGTGCCAGACAAAAAAAGTCTGCCAGTATAATTTCCTGTGGGATGTGACCTTTGGCTTTGGTGGGAGCAGATCACAGCTGCCACAGAAATTTTCTTCCCGCTCTTTTAATCTTTTCCTTGTTGTCCTTATAAAATCTTATCTTTCCTGCCTATATATATATATATATATATATATATATATATATATATATATATATATATATATATATATATATATATACATATATATATATGTATATATACAGTATATAAGATAAGGAATATATATTCCAAGGAATATATATATATATATATATATATATATATATATATATATATATATATATATATATATATATATATATATATATATATATATATATATATATATATATGAACCAACCAAACAATATATATATATATACTGTATATATATATATATATATATATATATATATATATATATTCTTATTTATATATATTTTTATTTTAGTATTTGGAAAAGACACTGTATATTTTGTAAGTTGCATTGGGCTAACTTACACCCCTGACAGGGGAAAGGAGTATTTAGAAGATATCTTCGACAAACAACATTCATCTCGCTTGTGTTTTGTCAAAGTGAACTGCCGTCGTTCAAAATTCTGTCTGCAGGATGCCGTCACCAGGGAATACAGCAAACTTCCATACAGATAAAAGGCATACATCTTCCACGGAGGCCCTCCTGGGCCATTTAACAGCTCAAATTCTTCTCAGCGCCGTCCTTTAAAATTCTTGAGAGGTCTTCTGTGGGTCTGCGCAAGTAATGTCTATGAATGTGTGAATTTTACTGGGAGAGCTGCTCTGACCTTGAGTAAAAAAGGCATTCATGGAAGCAGATTGGATGAGCAGGAATAAGGCGAGAGATGTTATGCTACAGATTCCTAACTTCCATATTAACTGAGTACTATCTGTTTTTTAGCTTCAGACTAATGTTTTTGAGTCACTATCCATAGTTTGAGAGAGCATGAAAAAGTAATTGCTCTCAGTTATGATACCCCAACAACTCAGTTTGACAACAGTAGTGTAGTAATGCAGATCTTTTTTTATTTTTATCAAGCTAATCATTTTTCTGTATGACAACCGACTTTATCCTACAGTCTCCATGTCTAATGGACAGAGTGAAAATGGTTAATATGCAAATAGCACTGAACGTAGAAATTTGAGCTTTCCCATGCTTCACTTTCCTTGGAATAATTGAAAATATTCTGGTAGCTATATTTTCTTATACAGCTGAGAATTTACTTTCATCTGAGATAAGGAGTTTGAACCACTGCTGAACAGTCTGGCTATTTGAAGAATAGACTCTGTCCCAAGTCCAGGCTTTATAAATGTCACACAAACTCTTAAATGTGATTTGATTCACAGACCTCTCAAGCCTGCAGTCGTTTATGTTGCTTGTGAACCCCGCCCCTTTTTTTTAAAATACATTTTCTTCTAACTCAACTCTTCACAATTCCACCACTCTGAAGTGCTTTTTGGCAACAACGTTTAGAGGTTTACTTTACTTTAGAATGCTGTCAAAACGATGTCAAACGAATCTGTATAAAGTTTTTTTACTGAATTAATCAAATAGCCTTTTTTCAGCTTACAGTACGCTCTAATTTTCAAAGAAGCACCTGTATGTGGATTAAGTATGTGGGTTGGCTATGAACATGCTACACAGGCTAATTCAAACAACTGCAATGGTTTAGGCCAGATGAAATCTATCTTGACACACTTACCCTCAACAGGGATGGTAAAAACTTCTTTGGGGATGTAGAGCTTATCCTCCGCTGTTCTTGCCCAGTCCTTCATCCCCCTCCGTCCCTTCATGGGAAAGTTGATGTCACTTGAAACTGCTGACACTGGCTCTCTTTGTATGGTTATCACTAAAAGCAAAACAAAACAAGAGAGACATTGAAAAACGTTGATAGAATTCAGCAGGAAAAAGAGTGTTTGAGCAAAAAAACGACTGGTGAAAATTATAAAACGAAGGGGTTGATCTTGAAAAGTTATCAGAGCCATGTCTTAGCAGAGGGCTCAAAACTTTCACGAGCAAGTCCGTGATTGGTGTCAAAACAATGGGGGTGGTTTTCGCAACAAAAGGTGATTTAAGATCCCGAAGACTTACTGAGATTGTTAGTGACTGTCAGGAAACTCTGAAAAGGCTTCTGTGCTTCTCCAATGAAATGAATAAAATCTTCTAATATTCTCATCAGCAAAGCAGCACCAGGAGCGACCTGTGGGATGAAAGACAAATATAAAGAAAAAAAACGTGATTCCATTATAAAAATCCAAACCAGCGTCGAGGTCATCGCACAGCTTTTAACGTCAGACAAAAATAGCACAAAGTAAATACGTAATGAAAGAATCAAACAATTATTTAGTTACCCAATGGGGAAAATCTACATTAGAACCAAGCTCACTTTATGAAAATGTAAATGTCTGTTAAGCCTAATAAAAGCTTGTGGCATTAGTCCCTGCAAAAATCCCATTAACTGTTTTAATAACAGGAGCTGTGTGGGAATTTTGACCCATCCTTTGCAAAATTCTGTAAATTCAGCCACATTATATATTCGTCCAGCATCAACATACTTAACGCTGCATATCTTCATCCACTACGACCCACTGTGCTGGATAGGGGTTAAAATTCAAGATGAAAAAAAAGAGATAAACATGTAATAATACTTAGTGGATTCTAAAGAGGATGATTGTGAATTCTGATTGCTGGAAGTGGCTACGTTAAACAAGAGCGCCGAGTCCCCACGACCTCCCAGCAATGAAAAGCGCAACACAGCGAAGGGAGATGATCAAAGATAAGAAAATTCATCTCAACAGTTTTCTCAGCGCTTAACATTAAGTGCAACCTTTCAGCAGAAGATAAGGTGTAGCCGTCGCCGGAGCACGATTTGCTTGTCAAAGCAAATGTTTGATGAATAGTCGCATAATCACAGCCCTGACTGGGGGTTGAAATAGCCTGAAATCTCCATCTACAGTTTGATGTTGAGAGATTTTATCTGAATCGTGTTTTTAATTGACAAAACTTTCCCGTAAATTTCCAGTTTTTTTTTTTTTTTTTTTGCACAAATAGATGGTATTTAGCTATATTTTCCATTTTATATGTACATAAAACGTGCATATTTCAAATAAAACTTTGAACTATACATGCAACACTTAAGTGCTGATGGAGGTACTTGGAGAGTGGAAATTTTTGGTGGTACTGCTTGGCATAAAAAGTTCAGAAAGCGCTGATTTAGCTCTAGACTGACTAAAAATAGTGACCATATGGAATAAGATTTGCCGCTGAGTTGTTTATTGTTTCCAGATGTCAAGTAAGCACATGTTTACTCAGGGGCATCTGCATGGGTGAAATGCCTAAATTTCACATGCGCAAACCCACACAGTAATTAATAGGTAGACACTTTACCTGATGTGCGTCCTCCCACTTCTCCAGATTTTCCAAGTCCAACATGTGGCTGACAATCTGGAAGAATTTCTACGCACAGGAGTAAAAACGCAGAGTTAATGAGGGAGGACAATTGTCAGATTGCCCGCTACTATAAAATCCTCCTCAGATGCGCCAGCTGTCAACACTACGGGCATGTTGCATGTCTATTCTTTCAGAAAACTGACAAAAAACTTTTGCGTAAACATACAATTACGGTTCTTGGAAAAAGTATACTCTCCCCCTCCCCCACCTCGTTTAAATTTAATTTTAAACCCACAAATTTCAGTTGAGTATTTCTGTGTGATTATGTGCGACAAGCCAACAAGTTGTTTTATAATTTAGAACTGGAAGGAAAACAAACAACATTTTTGAAATGTATAAATCGAATTAAGTTTAGAAATGTATTCGTAGTCAGTTTCACTTAGTTAATACTCAATTTATTTGGAGCAACTGCAAACCGATGGAAGGATTGGAAAGATTGAAATCTTCCATGGCAGTTCTGGCTGGACGGTTAGGGTTGTTGTCTTAATTAAAGGTGAACATCCAATCCAATTTAAGGTCTTTTTGATGTTTTCTTCAATGATTTCTGCCTCTAAACGCCTTTCGTTTAGCAATGACTTCTTTCTTTTAACTTTTCTTTAAATGTCAAATTTGTGTTATAATTATGCTGGCAAACAAGTTCTCCTTTCTGAACTCTGAATCAATGTGTTTACATGGATTCCATGTTGCTCTGAGACTTTTGACACATGCTGCTTTAAACTTTAAGTTTAAAGCTTTATCCCTGACCTTTGTATGTTCCTTTGTCTTCATGGTGCCGCTTGTTCACAACTGTTTTTGAACAATTGTCTTGCGTATTTACAGAAGAGCTCTGTATATATTCAGTGACTTTATCCGTTTATTATGAAACTTCCAGAGGAAGCTGTTTTATTTTTTTGTTGTGGGTGGATCTGAGGAAAGGGCATGGGATACAAATGATTTTGCAAAACGTCTTGAAAGTCATTTGTCCCCCCTTTTCCTTCCACTTCAGTTATGCACTGCTTCTTTTGCTGGTGTGTCACACAGAACCGCAGTAATTCATTGGAGTTTGTGATTGCAACTTGACAAAATGTGAAAAGGATAAAGTACCTAAACACATGTGGAGAGAAAGTACATTTGCAAACAGCAGTCTGCTGTGTATTACAGTCAACAGCAAGTCATTCTGTTTCATAACCAGTGAAACAAAACAAATGCATGCTCTTCAAGAAAGGCAGAGAAGCGTTCACGGTCGGGCCCACCTGCACGTCGTCGGAAGCTGGGATGTAGGTTGCTCTTTTGAAGGTGTCCGTCACATTTCGCAGGATCTCCGTGGAGAAGAGAAGGTCGCCACTGTAGTAGCTCCTCCTCTGCAAAAGTTCCAGGAGACTCCGTACGATCTGAGACATCCCCTCCCCGGCCAGGGTCCTCTGACCCTTCGCAAGATGCTCTAGCAACTACAATGCATTGAGAAATAGAGACATTTAGGGAAACGGACAGCTTCGCCTTTGACTTGCAAAAACAACCATGACACGAGTGAAACGCATGTAAAATATGCAAACCAAAAAAAAAAATGTACCATCGTTTTATACTCCATGCCTTAAATACATTTTGAGTTCGGTCAAAACTTGTAACCCGAAAGGTTGAAAAAGAGAATCCCCAAAATGGTGGAATAGCCAGATGATTGAAGAAAAAATCTAATTAAATTAAAGTGTTTTAGCAATTTAAAGGTTCAATTTTGTGGGTGCAGTGACATCTACGGGCACAGATAAACAGAGTTGTTGTTTTTTTATTTGTATGTAAAATATTTTGTAGAAAAGTAGAGGGAGAGAAATTACATTTTTATTTTTAACTTACAAACAGTGAGAAGCAATCGTGCATGTGTGAAATACCTGAATGTTCGTGTGACATTTAAAGAATTCAATCCAGCCAGGCAGTGCCAAACAACAATATACGTTTTCATAGCAAAACTTAAGTGTTAAAATTTAAAAGAGAAATTACAGATATATATTTTTTGTTTTGAAATAAAGGAGTACCTCAAAATGACGTTATGCAGTAAGCTGTGGATTTTTATTCATTTATTTATTTTTTATCTCTATGATTCAAACATGCAAGAAAGGTGAGATGTATATAAAGTCAGAGAGACAGAGAGAAAGAACAGTCGATAACAGCTTCACACAAAATGAATAATTAAATTCCGTTAGTAATAAAAGGTTGAAACAGAAGCTAAGAGTGCAAACAGATCTATCACACATAATCCCTGACCCCCATCTTCTTCCACCATCATGGAGTAGCTTTGGAAAGGTTGAAGTTCACAGAACAGGAAAGGGGTCTCCCTGGTGAACACATTCATTAGCTGAGTTCATTAATTGATAAGTGCGAGTGCAACACCCTGGGAAATCTAATTAGAGATAGTGGGGACTGAAGCTGTTCGTCTTCTGTTTTGAGTAAACCTGTTAAAAAATGCAGTTGATTTAAAAGAGAGCATAGCTACAAAGTCAACTTTGAAGTAGATAAAAACTTTTTATTTTCTCCGATTTTATCCAAAAAGAAAAACAAAAAAAATCCCCAAAAAACACATGACCTGCTGCAACAAATTCAATTCAAATGATGTAACATGGACAATTACACGTGTTTTCTTCTCCATGCCTGGGTTCACGGTGTAAATAAATCAGCAAAGAGCAGTTCTGAGACAAAGAGAATATTCAATGAAAGCTAACTTACAGCTAAATGCAATTGTCTATACTCAAGGGAGACGCATCTGGCGAAGCTCGGAGGACCCCAGAAAGCAACTCCGTTATTGTCCAGCATACATCGACGACTAGCAGATCCTGGAAAAGAGAAGGTATTATTAAAAAAAAAACATTATACAAACTAGAATAAATGTACAAAATATTCTGTAATATTGCCGAGTTAAATCCTATCACCACAGATGTTTTTTCTTCTTCATCAATGAAGTAGTTTTTATCTATACACTGTGAAATTCCATCAATTTGAAAAAAAATATATATATTATTCAACTTCATGAATTACTCCTTGAATACAGAGGCATCTATTTCTTTTTATTTTTATACAGTTTAATTGGTACTTTCATCAATACATTCCTCAGTGCCCGACATTGTCTTGTTACGGCCCAAAATGGAAAGGATTTTGACATTCCTAGGCAAAAACAGTAAAACACCAGACATTTATTGTTCTTTTTATTATTCAGCTCCATTCTAAAGCTTTGATCTACGATCAAATGTGATTCTGTCAGATCAGGTCAGACATGTTTAAATAATAATGACTGTGTATTCACAGTCAAACATGTTCACACAGAAGCCCAGGTCCTGCATGCTTTAAAAATTTTAGCCAATCCTAAATTTGTAAGATTTTTCTTCAAGTTGCATTGACTAAAGGATGTATAAGCCAGAAAGACCTCAAATCAATTTGAAACTTGACTAATTTGTTGATTTCATTTTTCAGTTATTTAGCAGAACGTGAGCAAATAAAACCGTTGTTCTAGTTGTTTTTGTATCAATGATGCAATGATATTTCTGCAAAAACTAATCTCATGATTTGCTTATATCTTGGTCAAGATTCTCCATGAACTCGCTCTGAATCTAACAGAGTGTATGCTCACTTTTGCATTCTTCTACTACTACTTTCAATGACAGACAGGGTTATTAACACCTCTGGTGCGAATATGCTGTAGCATAACATCTAACCTTCAGTTCTGGTACATTAAAAAAAAAAAAAACCTCTAATTTTTATAAATCACCCGAGACACATTCACTGGTGCCAGGACCTTGTTCAACACTTTTTGGAAAGAGGACGACACTTGCTCTTTTCTGTAACATTTCACAAAAGAAGGTGGATTTTGTGAGTGTTCATACTGTAAATATGAGTGTTAGTTTGCTCAACATTTTTGGATTATTACCTTTCTCAGAGACAGAATAGTAACCAAAGTTTAGCTTACAGGCAGATGCTACCAGAGTTTAATTAAAAGAACGTCCACCATTTCAGAGAGTTTTGCGATCCTTTGTGTTTCATCCCTTTGGACTTAAACTCAATGTAAATTTGGGTTCATTTTGCATTCAGTGATTATTGATTAGTGATTAATCTCTACTTTCCTCATTATTTTGCCTACTTCCTGATTGATTTTCGGTCCATTAGCAAGAAAAAAAAAAGCAAAAGTACAGAAAGTTGATTGCATACATTTTACACTTCAGACCTCCCATCATTTTTGGCAGTGGACATGAACCACATTTCCACATTGTGTTCTACACATCTTTACCAAAGGGTGCAAATAAATCTGACATACACTGTAAACACACAAATCAGCAAACTACAGCTGATTTCCTTCTGAAGGCATGTGTCACTTACCGATAACATTTGTTGGACACTTGTTGTAGACAGTTTCTCCGGCTGAGGCTCTCTTCCATGACATCGAAAGGAGGTGCTCGTCTTTGCATATCTCATGAGGAGCTGTGGAAGAAAAGGGGGCATCATCAAATGTAAAATGTAGTGAAGTCCAGCAGGCAAATAGAGTCACACTGACTCAACAGCTAAAAAAGTGACAGAAAAGCCCCGCAAAATAGAAGATTCAAATCTAAGCAGCTCCCAAATCTTCTTCTCTTGTACATTTCATATTGCTCTCCGTCAGTGACATTGCCCCAGTGCAGTATCTCATTCCCTCTTCATCTCATTCCCTCTTTTTACTCATCCATTTCTCCCCTTCTTTTCATAACCCTGATGAAAAAAAAAAAAGAAGTCAGGACGAAGAAGAGAGTCCAAGGGGGAGATGAATGCTGGCAGAGGCAGATGAAGAGGGACAGAGAGCAAAGAGGAAAGACAGAGTGAAAATATATTATGTCCCTTGCAATGTCAATAGACAAGATCCTTGAATTGTGCAGAAGAAGTTGGAGAGATTCCTTGAACAAAAAGCGAGGGGTCAAGGTGGAGCTTTAACCTTTGTAGCCCCCTCCCTCCTCCTGTGTGCCCCCTTCAAGCTCAAGACAAGAACAGACACGTGACACTCAGAAATAGGCATGAATACTCAAACAGTATATGTCAAGAAACCGATAAAGCACAGATCGGACTGTTGAGCAAAACTGTCCCTAAAAAACAGAGAAGCACAGCGGCGTAAAACAGGGAGCTGAAATATATAGAAACATTGTTAGAGAGATGAAAAGTAGAAGGAAACTCAGGAAACTGGCAGGATAAAAAGATAAGCATTACAAGCCAGGGCAAAAATTTGAAAATATGGTAAAGAGAGAGAAGAGTCAGAAGATAATGAAAAGACGAGTGCAAATGGAGTTGCAGTAGAGGTCAATGGAGGAAGTATGAATTAATGGAAATGCACCTATTTTTTCTGACAGCTATTATCCATGTACTTTGAAGACATTACTTTTTTTATTTAAGAGAAAAAAAACATCCTGTATGAGACATTACAGGAGCAATACAGAATGAAACTAAAATGTTTGATTCAAGGCTGTTCTTCAGGCAGAAATTAGATAAGAGTGTTCATAATCCACCTTTTATACCAAAAAAGAACCAAACTTGCACATTAAATTAAACTGTTAATATGCAGAATCATTCCACAAATAATGATATCTCTCAGACATCTTATTTCTTATCATTGTGTTAAATGCTCTTTCTAGCTAATAATAAAACTAAAATTCAGTTCCTTAAAAAATTACATTTCATATTACAGTAATCACTGCTGACCTGCCATATGCTCAGCTAGCTGGCAATGAAGAGCGTAAGCCTCAAATGGCCATTGCTAGGGAAGCTATCTATTCACAAAGTCTGCATGAAAAATGATCAAGAGAGAGTTGAGTGGAAGGAAAAGTGGAGGAGAAAAGATACAAAAGCAGCAAGAGACAAGCAAAGCCTTCTGAAGATAGTAAAACAAAGTCCATTTAGAAGTTTGGGGAAGCTCATAAGGACTGTTGCTGGAGTCAAGTCATAATTCTAGACAATATGGATAAAAATATTTTTGGATCTCAAAAAAGTACCATCAATCATGATATGCTATTAAAAAAACTGGAAAGGTATGGAATTAGAGGGGTGGCATTGAATTGGCTTAGATTAATCTTAAACCTTAAGACGTCATCGAAACGAACAGAAACACACCCTTAAAATACAACATTGAGTGAAATGTGAGTATACATATTAACTTGAACTGGTTTACAGCAAAACATAATAATTATTGTTGTTAAGATGCATCTGTGCACAGTTCACCATTTAGCACTCCGACACACACACACACACACACACACACACACACACACACACACACACACACACACACACACAGCTCAGGCACGAAGTCACTGACCGGGGCACTTCTTCTCGTTGCAGGACCGGACCTCCTCTCCTGAACCTTCACAGGGATAGCCTTGTTCTCCGCTGCCCTCGCACATCCTGTAGCGCCGCTGCCACCCGGAGTCGCACGTCTTGCTGCACAGACTCCAGTGGTTCCAGCTGCCCCAGTTACCTCCACCTGACGCACAGGCATGTCACCACCAGTAAGTATCGGGAACAGGGTTCGATGTGGAGGATGAAAGTAATGGTGAGAAAATATAATGGCTATTTTTAAAGTGACTCATGAAGAACAAAAAAACAAAACAAAACAAGACATTTTCCCCTAGAGGTTCTTGTAAAGAAGAAGAAGAAAAAAAAAAAGAGAGACAATTCAAATTAGGTTTCCAAACCGGAACACATTCACATGTGGGAAGGCATAAGCATTCCTTCAAAGAACGCAATACTCTGTGTTTACATAATGCTGTTCAAAGGCATATAATGTGCCATGTCTGAGTGCTTTTTTCTTCTTTTTTTCTTCTTCTTCTTCTTCTCCACCTTACCACTGCATGAAGGGTTGGCGCATTCCCTGCTCTCCTGATGAAGCCCCTTACACTCGGCCCAGCCATGCACCGAGGGACTGCAGCGCCTTTGCCTCATCTGGGTCCCCGTGTTGCAGGTCACGCTGCATTTTGACCACACGCCCCACTCCAACCACTGGCCCTCCACTGCACAGCAGGGAGAGAGAGAGAGAGAGAGAGAGAGAGATGGAGGCGGGCGAGGAGAGACAGAGCAGATGGGTGATGGAAAGGAGAAGGAGTGGATTTCGAGGCAAGGAGACATGAATTTACAAAAGAGGAGAGCAAAATGTGGAGTGTAAGAGGGGATGGAAAAAAAGAAAGAGAGAGAGAGAAACAGGCCAGAGGATGACAAAGTGAGCAGGCAACAAGAAAATAGTTTCAGGGGTGGAGCACAAATGTATTTAAGGCTGCGGACGCATCCACGGAAAAGCAACACCACGCCGCATCAAACTCCCCATCTCTGGAAATGTTAAATATTTTAGTCCGCTCCAAAATACAGAGTTAGAGCAATTGCTTGGTACGTCGTTTGCGAGAGTTCACGGAGAGTGCAGTCTAGTTCATGTTTTCTTGATATTGTTCCGTAAGGCTCTTGACTGTTCGGGTGTGGAGTAGAACGTGATGAACAGTAATACGAGCGAAATACAGCGGTGATATAAAAGCTGGATCGTTAAGTAAGTCATGAGAAAATAGATTTGAATGAAGAAGCAAGAGATGAAACGAGAAGATTAAACACCGGGCCTCAAAAGACAAGGTGTTACATCAGATTCAACTTTTCCTCTTTAGGCGAGCCAAGAATGTTAAAGACATTTTACTTATTAAATACCAGATAAAGGCTCATTATTAATTTTCAGGTTACATGCGCTGCTTTTATAATATTTTAAAATAATGTACGATAGACCAGATTATAGGTCAGCTTGTAAGCTTCGAAACAACATGGACTTTTCAATCAAATTCAAACAAACTGTTTTCTGTGCTAGTATATATAGAAGACAGTTGTGGATCTGCACAAATGTGATTGTTGCTTGAGCTCGGTGTCCAGATGCCTCACGAACCAGCAACAGACTGGCTCTCCAACATTCCTGCTGACTGTACCCACTTGTTTTTTTTTCCCTGTGAATACAACACATATGTGCAGCAGGGTTTTAATTCAAGACACAAACCCATTTCACAGTTTTGGTTTACATAGAATAGGTTGCAAAACTGTGTTAAACTTACTTATACCATTGACTCTAATGAAATAAAATATATATATATATTTCTTTTTTCCAATAAAATACTTGTCTCAAAGTGGTTTATTTTTGACAGATAAAGTGCGTATCTTCAGAATTTTATTGATTAACATCTACCAAGTGAAGAATGTGGCTGGAAACAGCAATATCTAACTTTAAGGGTAATACTGTATTTCGAAAGCTTTAAAGACCACACACAATATATTTTTGTTATTTAAAATGCATGCAAGATCCTCAAAATTTCGGTCAACTTTTGTTTTTTATAAATGTTTGTTGTACTTCCAAGACCTTCAAAATGTAAATATATAACCTGGCAGAAAATGTCAATGTCACTTTTTGCGTTTTGATATTCAGAAATGTGGTCATCATAGGAAAATTAGTGAGGTACGTCTAGAATAGCAAACTTGCACGGTATTATAAGAATGTCACTTGGTATTGTAGTCATGCTGCCTTTCTATATTTATAGTATAAACAAAACAATACAAAGGGCTTTAAAGATAGAAACATTTTTTTTTCTGAAAATGACATTTTCAGGATATTACATAAAGGAAAAATGTGAAGAACACATCTGTAAATGTGTGCTTTCTTATCTTGACGTTGGGTAATCATGTCTTTGTGAGAATTTTTTTTTGTTGTGTTTTGTTGTTTGTTCTTTTTTTTTTACAAAAACCCCGAGCAAGGACAAACCAGATTCAAGTGTGACTAACACTTTAAGATTGTCATCCTGGAAAATAAACACAACAGTTCCAATCGAAGGGAAATTTAAATCATCCATTTAAGCATGTCATTACATCATCACCAGGAATAGATTTTTTTAATTTATTTTCATATTAGCCATTGTATATACTGTACATAACACTTAAAAATAAGTATTTGATATAAACTATTAAGAACATCTATCATTAAAAAGTGCTTACATCACTTGTGTGAGTGGCCTATTTTGATTGTACAGCACCATAGTGTAATAAGTAGATTACAGTAAATCACTCAAACTATATTATGAATTGTGAAAGCATCACACAATTTCCTCAAGATGGGTATGCAAGTATATATTTGAATTTTTCATTGTAAACATCCTTTTAAAAAATAATTTTTTTACACTAAAAGGTAGAAAACGGAAACAAAGACACAAAACATCAAGTGTGGTCTTGAATACATAGAACAGGTTTGTAAAAGTAACTCAAACTACAGAAAACTTCCAGAGGCATTTTGTGATCCAGTAAGATCCACTGGTGAAGCATAAATTCTAGAGACTTTCTTGGTTCTATCAACAGGATAACAAGACAGGCGTAATTAACAGCAAACAGCAGTATCCAGACTGCTGAGGCACAGCTACGCTCTGCTGCAATGACAGCATGAATATGTTTTTGAAGAAAACAGTTAAAAAGAGTTCTTCTGCATCCTTGGAACTCCAGAAATTAGCCAATTAAATCATCTGACCTATGAAGACAAATAATTTATAGAAAAAGAAAATGTTTCTACCTGATAATGAGTAGGAATGTGTTACTAACTGTTAGTTGAGAAACAAGAAACAATACTTCACCTCACAAACTGTAAACAGAACAAAAAAGAAATACAAAAGGAGGATTGTTACAGACTCTTGCAAGATAAAAGTCTCACAGTTCCCCAACATGGATAATGTCTGGAGAGACAATGGATAGAAATGCCTCAAACCCTAATTGGGAGACCAGGCCAAGCACAAGGCAAATACTTTAAAGCTGAACTATATCTCAAAGACAATAGCTTGTTTCAGAAAGCAGTTCCATCACAAACCCAAGAAGACAAGTCCATCTGGCTGTTCATAAGTCACAAATCTAGCTCTCCATGTCCCACGGAGAGCTAGATTTAGGCTTTCTGAAATAAAAATCATCATTGTGGAACCACAGGAAGCACAGAGGAGAAAACCAGCAGGGCTGTTATTTTAATATGCAGAACATTTTTCTCAGACATCTCTCTTTCTTTTGAGTAAAAGCCATCTGTGGCTTCTGATGCGTCCTCGGTTTTGTTCCTTTTGTCGCTTCTACTTAACAAAATACTAAATGTTGACTTCAACAGGAAGGAACAGATTTCAAAAATGACCAGTCCGTCATCACTGCATCCCATCGTTCACTACAGGACTGTCACCACCTTGCTTGGGAGCTGGGTGAATAGATGTTGCTTTCTAAAACAACTTCAAAGTTGAGTTCAAAAACATGAAGTTTAGGTTCTGCTGCTTAGTGCCCGTAAAATATAAACATGCAACTTTATGCAAATGAATGCAATCCATCAAAGTTTCATATCTGCGGTCAGTGGTGGTAAAACATCTCATTCTGGTGTTAAGCATTTCAAAGTACAGTCGCCTTTAAACTCCTGAGTGTAAGCCGAAGCTGTTGTGACATAGACGCAAATACACAGGCTCCCCTAAGGCCCTGCAAGGAAACGCACACACTTTCTACCAAACTTCACTTCACATCAACTGTTCGGAAAACCGCGAGGCAAAACAACAAGCCAGGGGGACCTACTTTAAATTATAGCATTAGCCTCTCCCTATTTAAACTCTCCCCCCCAAAAAAACAACTTTATTGCCTGTTTTTGAACCATCAGTGACAGTTTTGTTTCTTAAGGAGTGACCTTAGAAAACCTATGTTTTGAAAAGCACCAAAAAAAAAAAAGAGAGAAAAACAAAGTTTAGCCCCGGAACATTGGGAGGAAAAATTATAACAAGTCTCTATCTCAGATTCAAGCTGCACCAGCATTCATGCAAGAGTGGAAAATGACGGGGTCTTCTTAGTATTAATCTTTCCAAATAAGAAGCACTTATGCCGTGATAATTTCTAAGGCTTTAGGCGATTACAGAACCAAGCAAACACACTCTCGCTCGGACTCGAATCAATTCAAGAAAAATAAAAGGCTATTAGTCAGAAAGCAGACACCACTCTTCTTAAACTGTCTGATGTTTTATTATCTGTACATCCATTAACAACTCTATTCTAGCTCAGAATCCATTTGTTTCACAACACAGAAAAGCCAGAGAGATTGAAATCCCGAAATTGAATTTTCTTTTGAGATGGAAATCATTTTAGACATAGTCCAACGAAGGAAAAATTAAAAGCACGAGCACAAACAAAAGAATATTCTGCAATCAAAAATTGTTGAAAAGTAACACTTACCTTTTGGTGTTACTTTTTTAATCTTAAGCCATATCTGGCAAGTTGCTTGAGGTGTGAGGGGGGGATCAGGGATTTTTGTTCAAATCTTGCTCCACCCATTGTTAGGAGACTTTTGCATTAAGACTTTATCTCAAACACGGCCGAGTCCTATTCCACTCCAGGCTGATAAAGACATTTCAACTGGACAATCTTAGACAGACTGGAATAAAGGCTGGCGGCACCCTCGACAGCAGAATTAGAAACAGCTGCACTCTTAACTTATTGCAAGTATTTTTTTTCCACAGGAAATAGACTTAATGGATAATCTCAGAGCAGAGAAGAGCATTGAGCTCCAATTGGGGAGGAAACTGAACCAAACCAACCATAGATAGAGATGGAACTGGGAAGTATAGGTATAAAATCAGGCTAAAAACCTATAAAACAGGAAAAATTTTTTTTAAAAAAGCTCACATAAATTTGTTTTTCAAACTTACACTTATACATTGTAAGTTTTTAACCAAAGCAATCTCTTTTTCTTATAATGTGTTTCTTTATTAGAGCCGGATAGCTGAGTCAAAGAAGATAGAAAGGGAAAAAAAAGAGAGACAATTTTCACATACACTCACACAGTGAAGAGAGGTAATTTTTTTTCTACTAAAGAAAATAAAAGAAGATCCAGTACTGGTTTGAAGATTAAACACAAAATAAAAACATATGTATTTAGGAAGATTTATGTGCCGAGGCACATGTTCATGCAAATGTATTATTTTGTTTGATTTACAGGGACTGTAAGAGATCTCATCACATATTAGAAGAGCACAGTGTTTCCTGTCAAAGTGTCTCAGGAAGAATCGTCTAATTGCTGCCAGCATGTGATTTTGTCAGGCAAAATCGGGTCAGACTGTTACAGTCATATTCAATAAGTTAGAATGTTATTGAAGAAGCTTCTTTAGATCTTTGTGTCTTTCACTTAAAAAGCACACAGAAAAACTATGTTTAATCCAGAAATGTGAAAAGTATAATTAATACCTGTCAGTGCTTATTTTTAAAAGACACACTTAATCAGACTTTTGAGCCTTATTGACATTAATCTGCTTTAGTAATTATGACTATTATGACTCTTACAAGTGTTTAGGGTAAGGGTTTACTTATTTCAAGCATAAAAGCAAGTTGTTGTGGAGTGGTTGTCTTAGTGTTTTAGTGGGATTTACTGATGATTGCCACATTAATTTAAAAAATAAATAAATACAATAGCATCCACTTTGGAGGAAACAAAAAGCAAATTGAAGATTTATTTTTTTTGTTTGTTTTTCTCAAAACATTGCTTTTCTCCTGAAATCATCATAATTTGTATGTGATTAAACTTTTTTAATTTGAAGAAAGAAAACTATCCCAAAATTTTGTCTAATTTATTCTTCCATTTAGCAAAAACAGAAATGAGACGAGAGAAAAAAAAAAATCAAGTGTTTTTATACACCATGTAAATATTTGGTTATATTATTATAACCAATATTGGTTATATATTATATTATATATTACAAGTTATACAATGCAAATTGACATCATTTGTTGTTGCAAGGCAGTAAGAAATTTTACCAATTAGAAAAAAGTTCAAAATATTTTAAATAAAACATAAGATATTTTTGTCATATCTAATATTAACCATAAAGTGGACATTTTTGTTAAGGGGGCCATGATGGAACAACACAAGATAATCATTCAAATACTTGGAAATGTAAGACGTACGACCAGAAGACATGAAATGCTTGATTAATGCGACAACAAAGGCATGCGTAAGCGTAAGGAGTGAAAGAGGCTGGCTGCAGTAGGTTAATGAGGACGGTACTAACCAGGACAAACAGCTATGTTGCAGGGTTTGGTCTGAATGTCGGGCTGGCCGCAAGGCGTCACCCCACCTCCATCCATGCACTTCCTGGTGCGTGTTCTGGAGCCTCGCCCACAGGTAACAGAGCACAGACTCCATGACGACCACTCCTCCCACTGCCCATGCACTGCGAACACCCACGGACATGACGCACGGACACAGAGATGGGGGATGAGGGATGAGCAAGGGAGGAAATAAAGGGCAAAAAAGGATGGAGCATTCCGGGTCAGGCAAAAAGGGGTCAGAGAACGGGAGAAACAAGAGATCTCATGAGCATGAGCACATTCCCTAAGACACCGGATGGAGGTGGCCGTCTCACCTCCAGGCTAAAATCAAATTACAAAGTAAAAGGCACAGCATAGGGCTGCACTTTGAGTTATTACATAAAATAAATGAAGGTCAGGGATAGGTGGTGGTATTTGAAGTCATGCAGGCAAGTATGCAACTCCAATTAGGACGAGGAAATAGATGAGAGATTTGCTTCTAAAATTATATGAACTTCAAGGTTTCCCCCAAAAAACTTGCTAAGCCCTGTGGTTGGGGCGCAAAGCAGTCAATCAGCTGTGTTTTGAGTTTAAAAATGTTTAAAGTTGGCAAGAAATTGTAAAATATCATTTGCAAAATTTGTGTTACTGGAAGATTAATATCTGAACACCCTTAAATAATGCTATGGGAGGGACACAAGTAAAGCCTGGTGGCACATGATACACTGGGGGAAACCCAGAACTTCTTGCATATGGTCTAAAATCTTACATATTTATTTTACCTAACTATTACACAAAAAATAATAATACACCTTCAACAAATGTGCTGCATTACTTTGTGGCTTGTGACGGGCTACTAGCAGGACATCATAACATAATTATTTTCCAACTGATCAAAATATCCACAACACACTTTTTACTCATTTTACTCTTTTATTTGTAAAAACACTTTGGAAACCGTGTGTGATTTTCTTTTAATTTGGAAACTATGCACGGCTTTGGGTCGGCCAGTTATATAAAAAAAGTGCAATATAGTTTGTGGTTACACTTCGACAAAGTCAGTAAATACATTTGCAAATCACTCTATGCATTAGTTTTGCACACCAAACGTATTGTGAATAAATGATGCAAAAAAAAGAAGAAAATATGTTGCAACAATATAAGGCAAAAACAGAGGAGAGAATAGTTAATATAAATGAGAAGAAACATTAAAATACTGTGTGGCTCATAGTTTGGGCTACTGAGGAATCTAGAAACTGAGAGCATGAAGACGGATTAGAACATTCTGAAATATTCAGGGAGAAACCTCAGGAAAAAGCCCTTGGATGAGAGGAAGTCCGGGAAAGAGGGCGAGCATTTGAAGAGATGCTGAAAAAAGAGAGAGAGAGCGAGCGAGCAAAATAAAGGAGGATGTAGAGACAAGGAGGGTGTACGACCAAGCTGGAGAAACTTACAGACAGGGGGATGAAGATTGCAGCTTCTATGTTGAGCAAAGCTAAATAAATCATTGCAATAAATAATTAAAGCCCCTCTGTGAAGGAACGCTCTGAGGAGCAGTAGAAAGCAGATAGAGCGAGGGAAGATAGTGGGATTTAAAAAGTGTGGGGATAAGTGGAGCTGGTAAATAGTGAGATGTCCTTAAATTCAGAAGAAAAAAAAGAAGAAAAAAAACGTGTTATCAGTGTATGTGCTGCTTTAACCAAAAGACCTGATGCTGTAAAAGTTATGGATAACTTCAGAGCATTTGAGATTTTCTGAATCATTTAATGCAATGCATATTTATCAAATTTTACTTTGGGAGCTGTTTTGATCTAGAACCGGTTGTACCAGCATATTTTGATTAATATACATACTGAACCAGCTTTCTTGGCCTGTGTTTATTTTTGCAAGGAGAGTTGTCAGCCTCAAGCATTCAAACATATTCAAACATTTATGTAAGATCAGATTTAGCCTAGTTGTGCAGGTCTTTGAAAAAATATGGGAGAGGGGGGGTGGGGGGGTTTGTAGTTAAATCTTTTGGATGCACACAAATTTTTAATGTCAGACAAAGATTGGTTGAATTTTGACATGGGACATACATAACATGGTGTGTGTGGTGACACCACGCACCACAGTGTGCATGAATGGTTGTTTGTTCTGTCTGAACAAAAACATCTAATCATCTAATCATAAGTCGGTGTATAACAATAGCCCATATCCCGCTTATACAGCAGCTGTTAAGTATGATCACTAATTTACATCTCAGGAAAATGACAACATTCTTTTCCTTCTCTTACCTAACTTTAAGATGAGCATACCGTAATTAGACGCGGTCGTAATATTCTTACAGCAGGTTAACACCACGGCTGGATATTTTTGTTTCACTATTTTCGAGGGGAAGAGGCAATAATATACAGGTGCTGGTAATAAATTAGAATATAATGAAAAAAGTAGATTTATTTCAGTAATTCCATTTAAAAAGTGAAACTTGTATATTATATTCATACATTACATACAAACTCATATATTTCAAATATTTATTTCGTTTAATTTTGATGATTACAAATGACAACAAATGAAAATCTCAAATTCAGCATATCAGAAAATTAGAATATTACTGAAGACCAATAAAAACAAAGGATTTATAGAAATGTTGGCCAACTGAAAAGTATGAACATGAAAAGTATGAGTATGTATAGCACTCAGTATTTAGTTGGGGCTCCTTTGGCCTGTATGACTGCAGCAATGCGGCGTGGCATGGAGACGATCAGTCTGTGGCACTGCTCAGGTGTTATGATAGCCCAGGTTGCTCTAATAGTGGCTTTTAGCTCTTCTGAATTTTTGGGTCTGGTGTATTGCATCTTCTTCTTCACAATACCCCATAGATTTTCTATGGGGTTAAGGTCAGGAGAGTTTGTTGGCCAATTAAGAACAGGGATACCATGGTCCTTCAACCAGGTACTGGTAGCTTTGGCACTGTGTGCAGGTGCCAAGTCCTGTTGGGAAATGAAATCTGCATCTCCAAAAAGTTGGTCAGCAGCAGGAAGCATGAAGTGCTCTAAAACTTCCTGGTATGTGGCTGCGTTGACCCTGGACCTCAGAAAACACAATGGACCAACACCAGCAGATGACATGGCACCCCAAACCATCACTGACTGTGGAAACTTTACACTGGACTTCAAGCAACGTGGATGAAGTGCCTCTCTTTTTTTCCTCCAGACTCTGGGACCTTGATTTCCAAAGGAAATGCACAATTTACTTTCATCAGAGAACATGACTTTGGACCACTCACCAGCAGTCCAGTCCTGTTTCTCTTTAGCCCAGGCAAGACGCTTCTGACGCTGTCTGTGGTTCAAGAGTGGCTTGACACAAGGAATGCGACAGCAGAAACCCATGTCTTTCATACGTCTATGTGTGGTGGTTCTTGAAGCACTCACTCCAGCTGCAGTCCACTCTTTGTGAATCTCTCCCACATTTTTGAATGGGTTTTGTTTCACAATCCTCTCCAGGGTGCGGTTATTTCTCTTGCTTGTACACTTTTTTCGACCACATCTTTTCCTTCCCTTCAGCTCTCTATTAATGTGCTTGGACACAGAGCTCTGTGAACAGCCAGCCTCTTTAGCGATGACCTTTTGTGTCTTGCCCTCCTTGTGCAAGGTGTCGATGGTCGTCTTTTGGACAACTGTCAAGTCAGCAGTCTTCCCCATGATTGTGTAGCCTATAGAACTAGACTGAACGACCATTTAAAGGCCTTTGCAGGTGGTTTGAGTTCATTAGCTGATTAGAGTGTGGTACCAGGTGCCATCAATTTTGAACCTTTTCACAAGATTCTAATTTTCTGATATGCTGAATTTGAGATTTTCATTTGTTGTCATTTGTAATCATCAAAATTAAACGAAATAAACATTTGAAATATATGAGTTTGTATGTAATGTATGAATATAATATACAAGTTTCACTTTTTAAATGGAATTACTGAAATAAATCTACTTTTTCATTATATTCTAATTTTATGACCAGCACCTGTACTTTTAATGTGTCAATGCTCCTGTATGTACATTTGCATGCAATCATAAATCTGTAATGAGTTCATTGTTGCATCCTTGGCTGCACTCTCGGCCCATTGCTGGGATGATTACTAGAAGTGTGGCGTTGTACCATTTGACTGTGCACTGACCCAAACGGACTGTATTCATGATATGCTATTGCTGCACCAATGTTTTAAATGCCACTGGATCTATGGTAAATGAGCTGTAGCGTAATACAATGTGAGCTGAAGTACTACCTCACTCGCATGCTTTGGGCCATGTAAACCGTATACTCAATCACACTCACAAAAAAAAGAAAAAAAAAGTTAATTTGCCAAACCAATTACTGCCGAGTTTCTTTTGTCAAGAGAGACTATTACTTAAAACTTATCATCAGCAGCCCATTAATTTAGAAGTTTTTCCCCATGAAAGCCTGAGAGAAGAAAATGTGTATTTTCCACTCCATTGGCTTTTTTTTTTGTTCAAAGTACTTTTCCTTAATGTTTGCACTCTTCTACAGACAATAAATAGTACTTACTCACAATACTTTTGGGAGGAAGGGTAACAATCTCGCCACATCTCAACAAACTTAGCAAAGGACTACAATCACAACTAGTTTTGAAAGATTTTTAATGTTTTCAGAGCAGGGAATATACAGTTGTATAGTTGTACAACTATTTCTTATCATTACCCTGGTAAAAAAAAAAAAAGATGGTAGTTATTTTAAATTGCTGAATTATTATGACTTTGTTTCCTTTCAGTTTAAACTTTGTATTTTATCCTTTAGTTTGAATTTCATCAGTTGTCGACTATGTTTTGTCATAGAGTGGTTTGGTCATATCATATTAACTGGTTAACATTTTGGAAAACAACATTAATTTATGTTAAAAAAAATCAGAAAGCATAGAGTTCTTATTTGCTCTTGCCTGCAGTTAGTAGCAATACCTGTGAAAATATTGGACTGGGCAACAGGTTCTTTAAGAATCTGTAATCAGTCTAGAATACTGCAATCCAGGTCTGACCAGTACACAGACGGTGATTTTCTTGCTTGTCACAATCTTAAAAAAAAAAGCACAAAATCCCCCCTTTTCATCTGTTTTCTCTTGTATAATAAAGTTTTTGTAGATCTCGGACAATAATCCAGTACAGATTAGACAAATCTGTATCTTTTCGGTGACCTACATGTGATGAAAAGCATCCCAGAATCCTCACAAAACTGAAATATCTCATTTGCTGTACAGGACTCTTAAAACAGCATCAGATATTGCCTTCGGTTTCATTAGCTCACCACGGTACACACCCATATTTTTCTTACGATGTCTACCCAATGCATACACTCACCTCACTTTTAACTGGGTGTGTAAATAAGTTAGACAACTAGGTTAATTTGATTTTGCCTTGCAGCGCCCTCGAGCCTCATCAGCCTGGGAAGAAAGCTATGTATATCTCCTGTATCTTAAACTGCCACCGAGATTCTCTGCAAGCTAAAATGTAGCTACTTACATTCTTAATTAGCTTCCATGTATACATTCCATGCATATGTATGGCTCTTTCGAGAGTGTGTTGTTGTCAGCGTTGACAATAGATAAACAAATGCAGAAATTCATTCCAAACACTTTCTGGAGCAGTAGAAAAAGTCAAATGCAAGTTCACTGAGCGCTTTTGATATCATCCCAACAATCCTACTTACTTAATATTGGCGCTATCCTATTCTGGCAGTCCCATGAGTCCCAATAAAGCCCTCCACAACCATGTCAGAAAACATCAGAGGAACCGAGGGCAAAATGAAATAATAAACGGAACATAACACAGCAACCAATATCCCATCAAAGGAGCAGCTGAGGATATTACTATCGACACGGAATGGAAAATGAGGTGCTTAGACATACAAATCGGCCTGGTAAATTTACATAAAGACAAGATTAGCATATGCACTGACAAGGAAGGGAAATTTCCCCTTTTGCTTTTTGTGGGGAGGAGGGCTGGATCAGTAAATACTCAACACTTGAATCCTACGTGAAACTTCAAATGGTGCAAAAATAGGACGTCTAGAAAACCCAAACAAAAACGCAAGGAAACCTGCCAAAATGAAGCTTATCTAGAATTAGGAAAACATATCAATTTCAGTCTTTGTACGCACACAACGCTTTTAGTATTCAGAATATTGCAAGTAATCTGTAGCACACTGTGAAAAGATCATAATTGGTTTAAAAAATATATCAAAAGCAGAAAATACTGGAATAACCAGAAAAATACAATTAAGTTGTTAAATTCTTTTTAGGTATTTGTCAACTTCCTTTTGATTCTCCAAGGAATTTAAAAACTTTACCTTATGTTGCAGTTTCTCAACACACAGGGGTGAAGTCAACATGTGGGCGCAAGTTAGATTTTTGCGCAACAATCACAAATAGACAAGATTATCAAAGGGGCCCACATGACTAACAACACTGGAGAGAAAAATGCAAGTATGGTAAAACAACAAAGGTTGCCCTGCAGCCTCATCAAGATCTAAGTTTCAACTGCAATCAGCACAATCAAAGAAGTGCCGGACTGGAAGCCCTTCAGCCTTTCGTTGAACAAAAACCAGTATATGCTGGTAATCAAAGACAAGCAGAATTGACCTTGTTATTAGTGCTGTCAGTCTATCTAAAATGAAAGTGATTACATCTAAACTCAAACAAAGATAGTATCTGCTGTTGGATGATTTTTTAACGTTTTAAGGACTTATCACTTAAGTTAAGGCAATCAGACGTCAACAATCAACGATTCTCGTCTATGTATGTGTGGCCATTTTGTCTGTTATTGAAATCATAGAAAATGAGAGCTATGTTTAGAGTGAAATCTCTAAATTTAGGGGCAATCCACTGTGTACTTCAGAGAAGTGGTAGGTCTATTGGAGCAGTTGACATAAGGTTAAGGAGTCAGTCTCTTTATGTCCTAACTTCCCGACAAACTAAACTAGAAAGAGCTTTAAGTTAACCTTTTAACCAGAATCGGGTGCATTTCCAGCTTGATCGACTGTGATCCATGATCCATACATTGAACATACTATGAACATACTATGCCAACTGACAACAACAGTCTTTGGCATGGACATTATAGGTATGTTAACACATTTTCAGCATCAGTGAAGAAGCGCAAAAGTAAAAAAAAAAAACTCAAAGGGAAACATCAACATTTTGAGATGTGCTGCATTTCACTGGCTGAGTGCAAGACTGAGGGACATTTTCAGCAGGCAGCAGGAGGACTTCTCAAAGTAAGAGCACTGTACAATGTCAGGAAATTTACCAATTAAGAAAATGCAAAGAAAAAGCACAAAAAACCCCAAAGGTCCCAACGGGGCCTTTATAGAATGCAGCTGAGATGCTTGTTTGCCGTACCTGTACTTATGATTCCAGGTTCACCAGGACAGGAAACTGTGTTGTTGCACATGCGCGTTTCCCGCAGAGCACCACTGCAAAGCGTGCCATAAGGAGAGGAGACACAGGACCGCGTCCTCACTTGCCAGCCTTGCCCACATGTTAGAGAACACACACTCCACGGCGACCACTCCTCTGCCGCCGGATCACCTAGGGAGGGAGATGTTTAGGTTGAAAAACGTTTTGGTTCTGTTTTTTTCATTTTCAATGAGCCCAAGTCTTTATTTGGATAATTCTTTTTATCTTCCACTTTTTAAACAAAGTTATATTATGTTTAGACCAAAGAAGTGCCATATTTTCCATTTCTATTTAGCAATAATATGCTTGGATGGTGGGATGTACTCTTATTAGTGGATTAAAGTGTGGAATTTATTTTGGAGATGTTGTTAGGAGAAATGGAGCAGGTAAAAAGAACACGAAAGTTATAGAAGTATTGCATAGTCAGTTTTAAAATCTAATATTGGTGTAGACACAATGTGTATGTATCTCATTCCAAAATACACACCTCACATTCCAAGATACACACCTCACAAAAGTCTTAATTTTGCATTTTCACAATATTAGTTTGTTTGTGCTATTTCGGTTTGGTAATCATGCTACTCTCTTTAATAAACAATGTTACTGACTAAATGTATCTCTTAGTTGAATTACTACATATGACTAAGTTACCTTTATACATCTTCCAAAGTATAGAAAAAAATATCGCGTAGAAGGGGAAGTCAAAAGCAATAAAACGCCTGCATTTCTGTCAAATGGAATCTGTCTGAGTAATCAAGCTCAAGAACAGTAGAACATGTCCAATATTCTCAGGGGCTTGGTGTTACTTAGACAAGTGACTGAGGAATAGAAAAGCCAAGAAACAGATGTTCCTTAAGTGGAAAAGAGACCTTGCATTCACAAGAGAGTACTGGAATTTGTTCGATCGAAAGGCTATAAGATTTTATAGAAAAAGAAGAAATGTGGTGAAAATATTGGGTATAGTAGATTTTTTTAAGAAAAAATGAGGATATTTTATCTTCAATTTTATGCTCATGATATTATTAAGATTAACATTTTATGACTGCAGGAAAAAAAACTGTTTTCTTTAGTCAGGCTATTTATCTCACTTGCTTAACACCCACTATGTAACAGGGGCTGTCAATGAATTACAATACTCAATCACATGTTGACCATTAGTTCGTGAATAATTGCAGATTTCTAAGAAACTTTAGAATATGTTCATAATATTCCAATGAGCATTGAAACACAAATGATGGGGGGGAAACTGATTTTAAATGAGATTACAAAAAGTAAACGAAGAACAGTGCAAAAGATACATCATAGTGCTAGTTTCACATTTTGGCTCCAAAAAGTCATGACAAGTTTTCCTGAGGAAGATTTATTAGGAAGAGCTTATTGAAACTAAAAGTCATAAAAGTCTGCAAAGCTTATTTAGATCAAGCTCAAAACTGTTTTAGATGGAAAGATTTTAAACCAGCTGTTTAGAGTAAATCGTTTTTGATTTTACAGGCATAACCTGGGAATATTTCTTGTGTCTAATGTTTTTGTATTTAATCATTTTCACATTGTTTTCATTGGTTCATAGAGGATTAGTGTTGGACAACCCATTCATTACGGAAGCAAATGATGTTTTGCCATGTTGTTTTTGTCTAGAACAGCAAAATAATTCTGGGTATCTTCCCATTTCCTCTTCCTGTCAACTGTGAGCACCATTTACAGAGTAGAGCAGAAGAGTAGAAGAGGTGGACAGCAGGGAAGAGAGAGAGTGGAGCTGTTTTCAGAGATGACATTTTAATTAATGGCATATTAGCCCCATAGAGAAAAAACTGAAACAGAGCAGGAATAACATTCAAACTATACAGCACAGAACATGAAGTATGAAAGCCTGTGCTTTAATTGTGTGTGTAAGAAAAACAACAAGGTTAAACTCAATTTTACTTCTGTGGTTAAGGCCTTAGCTTTGACATCCCTACATGTTATATTTTAAAATCTAGATTATTCCCACTGGTATTTTTCTTTCACTTGTTACCCATCAATTTGACAATCCAAATTAAACACGATAGACTTCTGAAAAATAATGGACCACACAACCTGGATTGATATGGAGTGTGGCAGCATTGTTGCTAGATACAAATCTGAAGAAAGATACCAATATCTTAAAAAGACAAAAGATGTAGGTCATCACTGCAGATAGGCCTGTTGAGGAAAAGAAATCCTATATGTGCAGTCTGAAGGATAAAATAAATAAATCTTGAATCATAATTCATAGAACAACACCTTTGGCACCCATACAAGTCTGAGTGCTCGCCCTTGATGTGCAATTCTCCAGCCAGCTGTGGCCAGGGTCCCATTGTTCCCACTCAGTTATGCCCTTGAAATCAACAATTGAACACAACTGTAAATTTCTTCTCCCCCCTTTTAAATTGTTTATGAGCTTCGTGTCCTTTGATCGGGGCGTCATCACACGGCAGAGGAGGAAATCGAATTAATTGCATGTCCGTTAATCGCATTACATCTTCATTAACATGCCGTGAGTCAGGGCTTAAGCTCATCACGCGTGCCTGGAGGAGAGGAAGAGAGGGGAGGAGCAAGGAAGAGCAGGAAGGGAGAGCAGTTGAGAAGGACAAGATGCAAGCGGGGGTTTCCCTCTCCGTAGGCTCTCCCTCCTCAGCACAGCAGTGGCTTTTTCAAATGATTGTCTCCATGAATCCTAGCCCAGGTAAGTATTAAGATTATTTAAGATAGAAAACGTTCTATTTTCTTCAAATGCTAGAAGTCTCAACTTAAACCACATACATTGCCTTGCAAATGTATTCAAACATCTTGAACCTTTCGACATTTTGTAAGAACTACAAGCTAGAGTGTAATTCATTGGGATGGTATCTAATACACCAAAATAAATCTGTGCCCAACTGAGAAGTGGAAGAAAAATGACACGGTTTTTAAGTGGGAAGTATTATGTATTTTCCTGTCACTTAATGTCATTTTCTGGCACAATAAAGTAACTATGCAACCTTCAGTTGTTATAAAGACGCTGTATTTAAATCAAACATAACTTAAAAGAATTTGATGAATTAAAACTGTCCTCTGCCTTCAAAATCTCCTACACTTTCTGATGTCATCACAACAATGGTCCTCCATTATGCAGTTTACAATCGTTCTTTAGAGCGAGAAGTAGTTCATACAATAGGCTTGCTAATTGTTGCCAACGCTAGTCTGGAGGAGCTGAGTGAGGGAAGAGGTGCTTCTGAAAATAATAGCCTCTAGTTGGGAATTAAACATACTTTTCATTAAGCATATGTTTCTCTTTATTTTAAAATATGGACTGATGTAGTATTCGAATGTTACTACGCTAATGTTTTCATTAGCTGTAAGTGGAAAATCACCATAAGTAACCAATGGGGGGCGGGGGGTGCGATCCGTAGAGAGTCCTACAACTCTATTGGCAGGGGGGGGGGCTCTAATCTGAATAAGGGGTTTTCCCCGACTGGGAGCTTAGCACTGAATGTGACAGGCAGCCAATCAGAAAGCGCGGATTCTCCACCTGCCTTCTGAGGGGAAATTACCGAGGGGAATCCCAAACAACTGAAACGGTGCAACGCTTAGCCTGGCGGTGGGGCTAGTAAAGCATGGCGGCAGCCATGCTTATAATACACTGGGGGAAACCCTGGGTCTATAATTAATCACGGGTGGCTTCTCTAAGTCGTCAAACTGTGCAAGCACACAAAGAACTGAAACTTTTCAGGTACACGACAACTTTCGGAGGTCAAGTTGTTCTTCATTTGCTCCAGGAACCGAAGACTTCCTCACACTCCTAACACTCACCTGTTTGTGCCTGAAACACACCTGGCAGGTCAGCTGATCGTGGCCTTTGGGTCTTCACCTTCAGGTCGTCATCGTATGGGTCTGAAACAAGCAAGAGGGATAAGCTATTAATCTTAAGCTCAAAAGGTACTTTTTGAGGGCATTTTTTTATGTATTGATCAGGTACTACAGGTATGTAATAATGTTTTCTATGTACTAAATTAGGTCAACGTGTACTGGAAGCCAATAACAGATTTAATGCTTCGGTGAATGGGAGCTCGGCATCCTCCACTTCCATTTTTGCACATTCAGGGAGGTCAAAATAGGCAAGTTTCGGTACATCCAAATCACGACTTGGCAAAATAAAAACACAAACACCTACATTTCCTTGGCTTGCTCCTCATAGCAGAAAATTAATGGGTCGTGCTGATGCAGTTTGACGCATAACGTTCACACTTAGAAAAACGGAATGTCAAATCTTCATAATTACCGAAAACCAGGGAAAAGGTCATTTTGAAGAACTCCTCGACTTTGAAAAACAACATAAAAGGCGCAGCGGCACAGTGATGCTGCTGTGGATCAAACATGAAATGATGTAAAACTTCACAAATTCAAACACTCAAATAAATAAACAGGCTGAATAGCCATGGCTGAGCTTTGGTCGGTTATTTCAGAAACATGATGTAAGTGTTGAGCATGTATGGAGAGGGAATACGCTTCCTGAAAAGTATAGCAAACAGTGCAGAAGTCTGTTTTATCTCAGTCGGTACGAACGTATAGTTGCATGAGCCAAGGCTGTTGTGTGAGGTGCAAATTGATTTGTAGGCTCAGCTTCACCAGCACAAGACTTAATCAACTCCCACAGCAGGGGAAACAATCCTTGATTGGGTAAGATCTTCTTCAGTTTGCCGCTTCTTGCCAGTGGGATATTTAGCAGAAGTTATATTCATAAAAACAAACAAACAAACAAAAAAAACACAAACGGCTCAATGTCTGAGGTACATCCACATGGGATGCCAGTTTATGTGTTAGACTACACAGCGCATAAATGATTGGCAATCAAAATATTTAGCATAACCTAGGGGATGAACTAAGAAAGAATACGAACATGAGGGAAAAATTGCTGCAATGATATGCAAATTAACACTCAAGAAAATATGTAGTAGTTTTGCTGGTAAAGATATCAAGCAGAAGTGGCTGTTGTAATTTGACTCTACAAATCTGTCAAATCATCCAACTCTTTTTTCCAATAAACTTCTGTTGTACTTTGTTCTTAGCAGATCTGTTTCACCTCTGGACATTGTGATTTTACATTGCTTTTCAGTTGATGAACATTCTGTGAAGTCTGGTTACTGCACCTTCTGGAAAAACACATAAAGAATGTGGTTTTGGCAGTTAGTATTGGACAAGATCATTCGGAAACGCCAACAGAAATAATAGCAAATAGCAACGTAAGATGGTAAGATTTCACAACAAAAAGAAAATCCTTGTGTACTCTGAGGAGATTCTCATGGATTTAGATGATTTCTTTTCCTATTGTAAGTCAATGCCACCAGAACATCGGACCACTCGAAGCCCTCTGTGCCTGCAGGGTAAAAAGGTCACACCGAGGTCCACTCAATCCGGTTTTCTCTAAATGGATATCAGAGCAAATATTTCTTCAATTGCTCATGTTCTGAAAAAATAGATACAAATAGATACAAAAATCGATCCTTATATGAATATATGGACATTTTGATGCATGAAATAGCAACAAACTTTCTCAGCTCTTGGGTAACCGCAATTACTGGCTATACATCACTATTAATCTGTTTATCCTGTTTGTTCAGTATCTACGGTCCTAATTAAATAATAATAATAATAATAATAATAATAATAATATAATAATAATAATAATAATAATAATAATAATAATAATAATACTGTCCATTCACTTCAATTTCTATTTTGCATACTTTTTGGCAGTTTTTACTAACTAAAAAAGACATAAATATTTGTCTCTCAGTGACTACATTTCTTTTTTTGTTTGTTTTAGTTTATTGGAACCAGTTGTATTTATTGGGATTTTCAAAGGTCATCATCTACCAGTTTTAGTTATTTAACATGACAGAAACATATCCCGAAACTGACATACCGTGACTTGTGTCGTATATGCCCTGGATAACTAACAAAAAGGCTTAGATTGAACTGAGCCTTTGAATTCAACATAATGGCACATTATAAGAAAATATGTTTACACATAAAAAAACATTAAACAATTATCTTACAATTATCTTACTCTCAAAAATATACTGCAATTCTTTAACAGTGAGCTTTGCAGATTTTTTCTTACTCCTTGTTTCACCATCTTCTTCAATGTTCAATCATTTCAGAAAACATTGTTTTTATTCATTAGTTTTTTTTTGCTTTTTGCTTTAAGGTGGAAACCCTTGTCGCTCAGGAGAGTAGAGAGTTCAGTGAAGCAGCGCTGGCGAGTAATGCCTCACATAAAATGACCAGCGAGAGATACTTCTCCATCCTATTGTTTTCCTTTTCCCCATTGTTTGTCTCTCTTTGTCTTCGCTGCACAGAGGAGGATTTAGATGGATGCCGGAGCAGAGTTCACGACGACCAAAAGGGGAGATCAATATTTACAAACCCGTTTGAGCGTTGACCTTTCACAAACTCCGCCATACTGTTTAATGTTCTGGCCTGCACTTTAATGGACACATCATCACGCACTTCATCAAGCTGTCCTGCCCCCTCGTACGCCTACTTTATGCACTTCAGATTTTTTTTTTTCCTTACAATCTCAAGGGGAGTTTATCCTTGGGATGTTTTGCTTGGAGTGTGGTAATAACTTTGTCAAAGCCAACTGGAGTATGACTGAAATAAAATAAAAAAAGACATATTTCTGCTCTAAGAAATGAAGTGATCACATCCTCTTAAGCTGTAGGTGCTAAGTTGATTGAAAAAGCCCATTAATATGTTGAAGTGAATGCAAATCTGAGTGAGCTCAACATATGAATTATGAATCTGCCTTAATACAGGTGATTTAAAGAAGCGAGCTTGATGCTAAAAGAGGTGTAATTAAATCAAGCACCTCTAATCCGGTTTCCTTTAACCCCCTATTCTGGTAATCGTCTGGGAATGCAGCTATTGACGCAGTTGCATTGAATTAAGGGCTAGGAGTTAATGTAATAATGTGGGTGTTTTCTGGCTAAATATGTCTCTTCAGCTTGGGCACAGAATCTTTAAACGACTCTCAAGTGCTGCTCCCGTAATTCAAGGGTGTCAGTAAACATACTGTTATTACAGAAGTGCGTTTCCACTTGGCAGGGTGCAAACACAAATCTGTTTTCCATTACTAATGGAGAAGACTTTAATCTAATTTTAAAGTATTAAAAAAATAAATAAATAAGAATGTAGGTCAGATTTAAAGGTACAAAGCTGTGAAAAAAGGGCATAAAAAGGGTATATTTTTCCACTTTGACCGTTATTGTTGCTTTTCTTTTATGATGGTCTAACTCAAAATAAGATGTAGTTTTCAAATTATTATTTTTTTATTACGGAAAAAAAGTCACCCAAACCAACCTGGCCTTGTCTCAAAGAGTAATTGCTTTGGGTTATCATCCTGCTGCATAGTCAAAGTTCAATTCTCATCCATCCATCCATCCAATTTCTTCCGCTTATCCGGGATCGGATCGCGGGGGCAGCAGCTTCAGAAGGGAGGCCCAGACTTCCCTCTCCCCAGCCACTTCTTCCAGCTCCTCCGGGGGAACCCCAAAGCGTTCCCAGGCCAGCCGAGAGACATAGTCCCTCCAGCGTGTCCTGGGTCTTCCTCGAGGCCTCCTCCCGGTGGGACGTGCCCGGAACACCTCACCAGGGAGGCTTCCAGGAGGCATCCAGACCAGATGCCCGAGCCACATCAACTGGCTCCTCTCGACGTGGAGAAGCAGCGGCTCTACTTTGAGTCCCTCCCGGATGACCGAGCTTCTCACCCTATCTCTAAGGCAGAGCCCGGCCACCCTGCGGAGGAAACCCATTTCGGCCGCTTGTATCCGTGATCTCGTTCTTTCGGTCATGACCCAAAGCTCATGACCATAGATGAGGGTGGGAACGTAGATCGACCGGTAAATCGAGAGCTTCGCCTTTTGACTCATCTCTCTCTTCACCACGACGGACCGGTACAGCGCCCGCTTCACGGCAGACGCCGCCCCAATCCGCCTGTCGATCTCCCACTCCCTTCTTCCCTCATTCGTGAACAAGATCCCCAGATACGTAAACTCCTCCACTTGAAGCAGGACGACCCCCCTGACCCGGAGAAGGCACTCCACCCTTTTCCGGCTCAAGACCATGGCCTCGGATTTGGAGGCACTGAGCCTCATCCTGGCCGCTTCACACTCGGCCGCGAACCGTTTCAGCGAGAGCCGCATATCACGATCTGATGAAGCCATCAGGACCACATCATCCGCAAAAAGCAGAGATGCGATTCTAAGGCCACCAAAACGGATCCCCTCAACACCTCGGCTGCGCCTAGAAATTCTGTCCATGAAAGTAATGAACAGAATCGGTGACAAAGGGCAGCCTTGGCGGAGTCCAACTCTCACCGGAAACGAGCCCGACTTACTGCCGGCAATGCGGACCAGACTCTGACACCTGTCATACAGGGACCTGACAGCCCGTATCAAAGGGCCCGGTACCCCATACTCCCGGAGAACCCTCCACAAGGCCCCCCAAGGGACACGGTCGAACGCCTTCTCCAAGTCCACAAAACACATGTAGACTGGTTGGGCGAACTCCCATGCACCCTCCAGGACCCTGCTGAGGGTGTAGAGCTGGTCCAGTGTTCCACGACCAGGACGAAAACCACACTGCTCTTCCTGAATCCGAGGTTCGACTATCCGACGGACCCTCCTCTCCAGGACCCCTGAATAGACCTTTCCAGGGAGGCTTAAGAGTGTGACCCCTCTGTAATTGGAGCACACCCTCCGGTCCCCCTTTTTAAATAGGGGGACCACCACCCCGGTCTGCCAATCCAGAGGAACTGCCCCCGATGTCCAAGCGATTTTGCAGAGTCGCGTGAGCCAACACAACCCTACAACATCCAGAGCCCTAAGGAACTCCGGGCGGATCTCATCCACCCACGGGGCCCTGCCACCGAGTAGTTTTTTGACCACCTCGGCGACCTCGTCCCAGAGATTGGAGAGCCCAACCCAGAGTCCACAGGCTCAGCTTCCTCAACAGAAGGCATGTTGGTGGGATTGAGGAGGTCTTCGAAGTATTCCGCCCACCGACCCACAACGTCCTGAGTCGAGGTCAGCAGCACACCTCGATAAACAGTTTTGGTGCTGCACTGCTTCCCCCTCCTGAGACGCCGGATGGCGGACCAGAATCGCCTCGAAGCCGTACGGAAGTCTTTCTCCATAGCCTCTCCAAACTCCTCCCACGCCTGAGTTTTGGCCTCAGTGACCACCCGAGCCGCATGCCGCTTCGCCCGCCGGTACCCATCAGCTGCTTCTGGAGTCCCACAGGCCAAAAAGACCCCATAGGACTCCTTCTTCAGCTTGACAGCATCCCTCACCAAAGGTGTCCACCAACGGGTTTGGGGGTTGCCGCCGCGACAGGCACCAACGACCTTGCGGCCACAGCTCCGATAAGCCGCCTCAGCGATGGAGGCACGGAACATGGTCCACTCAGACTCAATGTCCCCCACCTCCCCCGAAACGTGTTCGAAGTTCTGCCGGAGGTGGGAGTTGAAGCTCCGTCTCACAGGGGACTCCGCCAGACGTTCCCAGCAGACCCTCACTACACGTTTGGGCCTGCCAGGTCTGACCGGCTTCCTCCCCCACCACTGGAGCCAACTCACCACCAGGTAGTGGTCGGTGGACAGCTCCGCCCCTCTCTTCACCCGAGTGTCCAAGACATACGGCCGCAGATCCGATGAAACGACGACAAAATCGATCATCGAACTGCGGCCTAGGGTGTCCTGGTGCCAAGTGCACGTATGGACACCCTTATGCTTGAACATGGTGTTCGTGATGGACAGACCGTGACGAGCACTGAAGTCCAACAACAGAACACCACTCGAGTTCAGATCAGGGGGGCCGTTCCTCCCAACCACGCCCCTCCAGGTCTCACTGTCATTGCCCACGTGAGCGTTGAAGTCCCCCAGCAGAACAAGGGAGTCCCCAGGAGGGACACTCTCCAGTACCCCCTCTAAGGACTCCAAGAAGGGTGGGTAATCTGAACTGTTGTTCGGCCCGTAAGCACAGACAACAGTCAGAACCCGTCCCCCCACCCGTAGGCGGAGGGAGGCTACCCTCTCGTTCACCGGGGTAAACCCCAACGTGCAGGCGCCAAGATGGGGGGCAACAAGTATGCCCACTCCTGCCCGGCGCCTCTCGCTGTGGGCAACTCCAGAGTGGAAGTACGTCCAGCCCCTCTCAAGGAGACTGGTTCCGGAACCAGAGCCATGCGTCGAGGTGAGGCCGACTATTTCTAGCCGAAACCTCTCAGTCTCGCACACCAGCTCCGGCTCCTTCCCCACCAGAGAGGTGACGTTCCACGTCCCAAGAGCCAGCTTCTGCAGCCGAGGATCAGACCGCTAGGGTCAGGGTCCCCTCCCTCGACCGCTGCCCGTAACACACAGCACCCGACCCCTTTGGCCCCTCCGATAGATGGTGAGCCCATTGGAAGGGGAATCCACATCTCCTCTTCGGGCTGAGCCCGGCTGGGCTCCGTGTTTAAAAGCCCGGCCACCAGGCGCTCGCCATCGTGCCCCACCTCCAGGCCTGGCTCCAGAGTGGGACCCCGGTGGCCCGCGTCCGGGCGAGGGAACACCAAATTCAAAGTTTGTGTCCATCATAAAGGGGTCTTCAGGCTGCGCTTTGTCTGGTTCCTCACCTAGGACCTGTCTGCCTTGGGTGACCCTACCAAGGGCATAAAGCCCCAGACAGCATAGCTCCCAGGATCATTGGAACACACAAACCCCTCCACCACGATAAGGTGGCAGCCCAAGGAGGAGAAGTTCAATTCTCCTCCAGTATTTTCAAGTGGAGAGAAGAATTTATCGTATCAGACACTAGCGATACAGGTTTTATTTATGTATTTACTTTATGGTTTTGGTCAGCTGTAATTTTTGCCTTGGTATTGTGATATGGATGTCATTTAGCAGTGGCTCTACTACACAAAAATTATCCATGTTTCCAATTACTGTGAAAGCCATAACATATTTATGAGCTAATGCACTTCAATATATATGCCAAAATCTTTCAAATGAACACATTTGTATGAATTTTATTCAATATGTGTGAATAAAAATACCTTTGGAAACTTTTTATTGATGCTCTTATTTACAGATATTAACTAACTCCACAAATCATTCCACAAATGTGCAAAAGCATTGATAGTCCCAAAATCAAAAGGTTATAGTATGGATTCAAAACTATTAGGCCAGGTGGATTTTAAAATTACCATTTTATTTGATTTCTACATTTGACGAAGCATATAATTACGCATCTTAACTTAAAATATCAATCTGTTATTACCTATGCATAATGATGGCGTAGACATTGTTCTTTTAGTCTACATGGTGTGACAGCCCAACAATTTTCAAGTCCAGATATTTTATTTTGCGCTTTTCCTTTTTGTCAGATGACCTTCAACAGAAGCAACCACGTTAATCAAAAACAAATGAAAAATGGAAACAAAATAAATCACTCTGCTGTGCGGAAAGAGCAGAAATCATTCCTTGAAATTTAATAGTTTGCTGGGTCTTTGGTTAGTAATCACAGGTTATTTTCAGTTAGTTGGAATTCATTGCTGAAAATTGCAGCGTTTTTAAAAGCATTCTTCCATTCTCCACAGTGCTTTCGACTGGCGCCTTCATCACGGTGTTAAGAGAAGGTGAGACCTTCGAAAAGCATAAGCGAAAGAAATCCAAACTGATACACGGCCCAAGCACCAAAGCTTGAATATATATGAGCTATACACACATACCCTGTGATACACGTGACATCACAGAGAAATGAAATAATAGCTAAAAACCGTTTTGAGCTTGTATAAAGAATCCTTTGGTTCCTTAAGTATCCTTAGGAAGTCTGCAGGGAAGACGATGCATGGGTGTTATTTCTTGTGTGTAAGTGTTACGGAAGTCCATGTTTTGTATATATTAGAGGTGTACCGATCGATCGGTCACCGATCATAATCGGCCGATTTCCGTGAAATCGGTGATGATCGGGATCGGCCGATCATTGTCTCTGTTACCGATACCGATCACCTGCATCTCATTTCTCAGCCTGTCTGTCCAGCTGGTCTCGTCTTACCTTCACTCTGCGCAAACGCGCAGCAACAAATCCTAAGCGATGTGTAACTATAACGCACTGAGTGAATGAGGACGTTTGCGTGTTGCGGCGGAAAATTGAAGCAGGTCAAAATGCATCAACACAACGAAGCTAATAGACATAAAAACAATGACGAAGTTTGGCTACATCGAGGCTCAGTGCAGTAAAAAGACATGGAGGATCAGACAGCAGGTAAAGCAGTGCAGCTACAAACACTCACCAGGATTAGCATGACGGTCAGAAAGCTAAACTAATAACCCGCTAAATTAGTGGTCCCCAACCTTTTTTGTGCCGCGGACCGGTTGAGACTGTGAAATTTTTCCGCGGACCGGGGGAAGAGAGACAGAAGGAGACTCCGGTATTTTTCTGCCGACGGGGGGGGGACGGGGGGGGAATCCATACTTTTCAAAATAAAAGTTGCTCCAGCCTCAAATAATACTAACACGGAAATATTTAATTACTTCTTGCGCCGCGGACCGGTACCAATTGGTCCACGGACCGGCACCGGTCCACGGATCGGGGGTTGGGGACCACTGCGCTAAATGATTTAAGTCTTGGAGCTGCGATGTAAGACGCTGGTTCTGCTGTTGAACCGCTGCTCCGCTACAGGTAGTAATATTTAATATTTAGTAATATTTGACACGGAGCCGCTTCTGCTCCACCCGGTAGAGACTCTCTCACCGAACCTGTTTAAAGCTGCAGCATCTAACCTAAAAAATACATTTTACATACGTATTAAAACTTTCTCTGTCCTAACATGAGACAGATAATCTCTAAAAAAAATAATCGATCTCCTCCCTGTTACTCCGCTCAATCAGAAACAGCCATTCAGAACTAGCAGTAACCAGCTAGCCGCTATGCTAACAGGAAGTTTTCATTCAGTAACTCTGGATTGTTTATTGTAATTGTGACAGCTGACCCTACTGTCGCACAGAGACCTGAATGGTAACTGTTTGTTTTGTTCATCTTTAACATTAATTAGTGAATAGTTTAGATTTGTATTTTTGAAAATTATTTTCATTAACGTGACTTTTTAGTTGACTATTTGAAGTGCACACATTTAGTTAACTTTATTTGTTAAGTCTTTATATTTTTGTTAAAAGCAACAAATTAATGTATTTGTTTTGAGTTGCCAGTTTCCTGTGGAGCTGCTGGAGGGTCATAGAAGAGATCCACCTAATTGACGTCCATATATAGCTGAAAAACCTCCTCAGCGGGTCATTCCATTTGTTTGCCAGGGGACGGGGAAATTTGGTTTTCTTTCATTTAATTTGACTGTTTCTTTAATGTTTCCTCTATTTTGGTAGTTTCATTTTGATGTTTGTTTAACTTAGATTTCATATTGTATTTGTTTAAGTTTTTGTATGTTTAATTAACCCTTGTGTATCAGCCACTATTTAAGTTTCCCTCATGTCTTGTTTGTTAGGTCAGTTTTGTGTTTGAGTTCTTTGTGTTAGTACCTGAGTTGGAGTTTGTTACGTTGACCTCAGTTTTTGGGCCTGGTTCTTCATTGTTTAATTATTTTTGAACTTTTTTGTAATAAATTAAGATTATTTTTTGAATCCATTCAGCGTCTCTCTGGCTGGTTAATGTGAGAACCCTCACAGTAATGGATCCTGTTTTTGCCCTTGAATGTTAAGTTTTATACTTGAATTTTTTGGCAATGTTGAGAGGTTTTATTTTGACTCTTTGCATTATTTAGCTTCTTCAGAGCCTCATATGTTATCAGTCTGTTAAAGATAGTATTATTGATACCAGTTCAATTTGCACAATGCCTGTTTTGTTTAGTTTTCTTTTTGGGATTAAAAACAATTTTTTGTCTAAATTAAGGTGAATTCATGGTTCCTTTTTCTACAAATTGTAACAGTAGTGTTTATGATAAAAAAATAATAATTATATGATCGGTATCAGGGATCGGAATCGGCGATCGGCCCTCAGGGGTGATCGGTATTGGTATTGGGAGAAAAAAACCTGATCAGCACATCCCTAGTATATATATATACAGTTATATATATATATATATTATATATATATATATATATATATATATATATATATATTATATATATATATATATATATATATATATATATAAGGTGCTATGAAATGGCAAAAACAAATAAGACTGCAAATGTTTACTATTACTGACATTCATTCCCACAGTGTGTATGAGTGTGAATGCAAACTCTCTGAACAGATACAATCAGACAACCGCACACACCGAGCTACTTCTCAACCGTATATCAAATCTGAGCTTATAGCTCTCCGGTTGCTGTCCATTTACTCCAGGGTCCGTCTGGGAGAGTCCAAACTGATAGAAGTGCACCATAATGGACTTTTTATAAGCCACTGGATAGACAGACCCACTCCATCTTTCACTCTTTCTCACTCTGCTCTAACCTCTTTGCCTCTCAGCAGCAGATATGAAGACAGAAGTTAAATCTGGTTGGAGCAGGGCTCTTGGTTGCCTGACTGTGGGGGGACTTGGGGTCGTCGCGTGCCTTCAAGAATGAACTCAAAATCCATTTTATTCAGGGCCCCACTGGCCAACAGAAACAAGATACTTTAAATTACATGATCTGTCTCTGTCTTGAATCTTGATTAAATACAGCATCATAAAAAACACATCTTAGCATTGATTTTATGCAATATATTTTGAGGATTTGTTAAATCTGAGAAAAAAATACCAGTGTGTCCTGGTATTTACGTGCAAAAAGTGCAAAATAATCTTATTGATTATCTTTGAAAAATAAATTCACACCGCCTCCTCTGCCAGCCATGATAATTGTTGTCTTGTAAATACCAAGAGATCCTTTGCTTTCTATACTTAGACACTCCCATTCTTATGAGCAGCAATAGTTCTAGACACGTTTGTATTTCTTGTAAACAAAGTAAAACTGAAATAGCAGTTTTGAGCAAGCAGTGCACAGGAACATGTGGGGGAGGAGCACACGCTTTACTTCAGAACTTTTCTGGCTTCAAACCACATGAACAGAACGAGAGAAAAAAATCTAAGCAGCTTGGAAATAGAAACTTTTTCAGACCTTTAAATTAGACCAAAATCTAATTTAAAAATGCAGGTTTTCAAGTTTTTGTACAAAAAAACACATTTGGCATCGAGAATTCACTCAGAATCTTAGTAAAGTAGCATTACGTCCTTAAGGACAGTGAAGGCAGAAGGAAGAATATTTCGTTGAAAGCATGGTAGCAAAGTTCACTGCTTTGCACTTGCCAATTAGATACAATGGCTTAGCATGTGAAATGTACCTCTGCATAGTCTCTCAATAGTTATTCTGTGAAGTGTTTTAAGTCATGCCTAGACGACTGACTGATGAGAGATAAAGCTAAAGTCCATGATGAAATATGATAATACTGCCTTTCCTTTTGTTCATTGTACATTTGCCCTTACCTATCAAATATTTTACCATTCAGGTGTAAAAAAACATATCCTCACCATTATCCCGATGAAAGACTCCATGACTACCAGTTTTTAGTTTCCTGCCAGTGTCTCCCTTTATTTAAATTTCAAATACCCTGTTATCCTTTGTATGGGTGAATCCAGGCCGCCATATTCGCATTAACACAGTTTCAAGGGCATTTGGGAGTGAAGCAGGCCCACAGCATCACAGACTCCCTTTCAACAAAGGACAAGAAGTGCTTTTCTTATTTTTCTTTGGGTTATTTCATATTTTAATTTTGCCATAGCGTTTGTCTTTGTCATGGTGACGTTGTTCTGAGGACCTGTTAGCCAACCTGTGTGAATCACCCAACTCAGACCATGTTATCTGCTGTGATCAAGTTCAATACTCTAGATAAAACATATTGATTAACCCTTGGGAGTCAGTTGACGCGTATCCGCGTCAACTGACTCGTCCCTCCTGCAGGAGGGTTGACGCGTCAGTTGACGCGTCAACTGACTCCCAAGGGTTAATGCATATTTCAGCCACTGGCGTTGAATTCCCAGACGAAATTCACAATTCATTTGGCATTTGGCACATGCCTGGCATGCAAACCTCAATTATGGGCTGCGCACAATTTTTTGCTGCTCTATGAAAACAGATTTTTACCCGACTGGTCTACGCATTTTCAACCTTTACAATTATGTTAGCTTTGAGACATTGGCTGTCTCAGGTTGCATGTTTCTCGGTAGTTTTAATTCTGAGAAAGATGTTCAAAAAGCTATGAAAACACAATTAAAAGCAAAATGCTGAACTTATTAAACTTTTAAGCAACTTCTTTTGTTTACACAAGGTACACGGTCATTGCAAAGTCATAAGTCTTTCCACTCGAGTCTTGAATCAAGTTGAAGTAAAGACATGAAGAGCCCAAGTTGAATCCAAAGTCAAGGCCTACAAGTCAAAAGGGAAGTACAAGACCTAAACTTTTAAATTTGAGCATTAAACAACTCATTTGGACTTTTTGCCAGACCAACCAGCAAGAGGAGAGAAATGCTAGAAAATCATTGCTGATGCTGTTTTAACAGACAATTTGAATAATTAAATACATGTATGATTCAATTCTAAGTCACATGACTCGAGTCCAGACCTGTGCTGTATACATATTGGAGGCAAATTCTTTAGAGTCAAATAAAGTCTCCTACAGTATAGACCCTGGCATAGCAGTCCAAAAAACTTGTGGAGTCTAAATGACCCCATCACTTAAGACTGCCGGAGGGTATATGGATTTTAAAAAGCTGCTCAGTATATATTTGTGAACTATTGGAGTGGAAAATGGTATGGCCAGGGTAGTGTATCAATGACAAAAATAAATCCTTATTGAGACATTTCCATGTCATTCACAACACTAGACTGAACCTTACTTCATTAATAATTTGGGGGAAAAAAATCTTCATATGCCAAGGTTCAGAGACATCATTTTATGCTACAAGGAAAGATGGATCCTGCATTTGAACAGTCTATAGATTTAGACTGCATAGATTTTCAACAAACACAGACCACTGGTCCATGAAGGATGTCAGATTAATTCACATAAGCCTTCAAGCCAAACCTCATCTCCCACAGCTCTCCACTGTTTATATCCACCGTTCTAAAATCCACTCTTGTGCAAAGCCACAATTATGTTTATGAAATAGTTTCTGTGCCAAAATGAATTATGTAGCGACAATAAACAGTGTAGTGGGTAAAGTGCAACAGGCAAGAAAACAATGAATTGTAGAGGCTTTATGTAGGTGTGATGAGGTACAGCAGAGCTGGTTTTTTCGGTTTCCAGTGCCAAGACAAGAGCAGTGATATTGTTAATGCACTGATGACAAGCATAGTTTACAACATTTTTTCTTTTTTGTTTGCTTTGTTTTTAAGAGTTTAGCAGTACAATTTCATAAATTGTCCTTAAAAGCTATGAAAATAAGTACAATAGTTTTCCAGGTCAGAATTAAAGTCACCAAAAAGTAATGATCAGATTGCCGTCAAGGCGCATAGGGTCGAATTGTTGCGATAGCGTTGTGTCCCAATATAGAATCAGCTGAAATACATCAACTTGTAACATTAACAAGTGATGAGCTAAATACCAAACACAACTGGCAGCCAATGAAAGTGTTCAATCCTTGGTAAATGTCATCCTTCCGTCTTTCTGTGCCTCCGAGGTTTTTGCAGCTTTTCTTCCGTCTGTCACACATTTGTCCAACATAACAAGACACACTACAGTTGGCTCCTTAACGTGCTCCTTATCGGGCAGCAACTGAAATGTATGCATGTGACGCAGCGGCAAGAAAACATTGATTACTTGCTCACAGTTGCCCGCTGCACTGGCATGCTGTTGCCATAGCAACACTGTCATGCTGAGGACATAAATGAACTGAGTCAGGGGAGGAGGGGTGAGAGGGGGGAGATGTGGTAGGGGTAGCAGGGGTACTCAGGGGAGGGAGGGGATGAGGTAAGTGGATTATAAATCAGTGTTTGCACTCGTTCACCAGACCAGCGACTGAGGGAGGAGAAGTCGGCCGACCGTCATTTCTGGCCATGTTGAAGGACAGCTGCTGCGGCGTTGCTGTAACTCTCATATTTTTTTCTTTTTTTTTTTTATTTCCCCTTCTCATCCTATGTAATTTTCTGAGTCCAGTTGTACCTGGACTAAATGTGTGTATAATACATACATAGTTCCATTTCTAATACAATTTACTTATCTTTATTATTTTATTTGCAAACCTTCCTATGACAACAAGAGCAAAACCACTGCTCATTTTGATATTCTGCAAGTAAATCCTATCTATATTCCTTTCTCTAAAACTTTAATAATACTATATTTATAATATCCCACCCCATGTGTGCCCTTTTTCTTATCAATGTAGCCCTCAGTAGAAAGTAGGTTTTTTTTATTTTTTTTATCAATGTTCTTTTAAAATAACCAATAATTAGTTATTTTTAGTTTTCTGGAAGCCCTCCAGAAAACATAGTATTTCAAAGTTTCGCTATGACAGTATACTAACAAGGATCCCAGGGCATTGTGGGAATAAATATAATCCCCAGCATCAGTGATCGCCATCCTGCTTAACAGTGAAGTAAAAGATGGACACAAAAGATTCACACCAAACTCGCTTTCAGTGTTTGCTGCACTCAATCTCATTCTTAGCTTTTTTTTAATATTTGCTCTAAAGCAGGCGTCTGCAAATTTAACAATCCAAAGAGCCATTTGGCCCTCAGTCTAACTTAATAAAACTTGCTTAAAGCTGCAAATGTTACATGGCTTTTCGAAAGAAATAAAACGTTTGACCAACATCTACTGCATGTAAATGCATTATGTTTAAATAAGTACAGTCTTATCTACATTTTCTTCTGTGTGATGTTGATTTTTATGGAAAATATATAAAAGACAGCATAAAAAAATTAACACATTTTGTTGTTACTTTTAGCGATGCTCTATTGTAGAAATTTAATGCGAAAAAATTGCATTTGTTATGTCTATATTTAAACTATTACTAGCTGGTTTATTATTTTTACTCATGTTAGAGAAACTTGCAGGTCCATAAATGCAAGTAGCAGACTCCTGCTCTAAATTCAAGTACAGGGCAAAATTATTTTACAAACAAATCTGATCCAAAAATATCATAAATCAAACCTTAGATGAATGAAAGGACAGACATATATTGCAGCATATTGGATATGATCCTGTGACAGGTTGTGGAAGATCACCACACTATCAGACAACACTATGGACTATTATATTAATGTCTGATCAGGTAATAATCAGTAGCTGCACCTATGCACCTTGAAAATAAAAGCCTAAGAAGTTCAGAGCAGACTACCAGGGATTTTTTTTTTTATGAATCATCACAGACATCCACAAAAACTGTCTGTAGCAGCCAGACTTTGATTCTTATCTTTGTGAAAACAGGGCACAAAAAATGATGCTGAGATGGTGACTCCTGCCCTCAACCTTCCCTCCAGGTACACAACACTTTTACATGACTAACTTCTACTTTTTTAGCTGGCTTTCATCAGCCGGAGGGGTCAGGACAGGAGAGAAGATAGATGGCCAACATTTGCAAACTGCTGTGCACTCCACAGCACCAACACTCCCAAAGATAAAAAAAAAAAACACACACACATACACGCAGTCAGGTCTAGTGAGTTTTTTTTTCCTTCCCTTTTACACCTGCTGAATGTTGCTTAATCTACTGCAAAACAGGATGATGAATCATTTCAACACTTCACAGTTTCCTTTTTTTTCTTTTATCAAGCCGTCAAGCTCAAATGATGAACTTGACAATTTAACGGTGATGTAGTGTACAGCTGACACAAGGAATGCAGGGTTTCCCCCAGAAAACGTGCTAAGCCTGGCGGTCGGGGTGGGGTGGGGGGTTGCGCGAGTCATGCAATTCTGTTGACGGGGGTGGGGGGGGGGGATCAATCAGGGGTTTTCCCTGACTGGGAGCTTGACGGCGCAACGCTAAGCCTGGCGGTGGGGCTAGCAAAGCATGGCGGGCCGCCATGCTTATAATACACTGGGGGAAACCCTGGAATGTATTTTTAAAGGATTCTACTTTTAAAAAGTCCAGGCTAAATATTGCTCGTGATTTTAATATTCATGTTAATGACGGCTCTGATATTTTTTGCATGTAGCCGGCCCAGATCATGGTCCACTATGAACCTTGTTTTTACTTTTGGCTTGAAAATTAATTGGCCAGTCCAGAGGACATTTTTTATTATTATTATTATTATTGAGTTATTTGTGGCTCCCTGGTTGTGACTGAACCTCCTGCTCGCTGTGTGGTCAGTTCTGGACTCAGAATCTTCTCTACTGCCAGTCAAACGTATTTGTATTGAACATTTCGGCAACAAGGTAATTGAGAGGCCTCAGCAATATAAAGACACAGTAAACAATCAAAAACAAGTAAAATAAAACACTAAAATATAGTGAAGTAGAATAAATTATTGTTCCACTTTTTATTAGTCAATTGATAATCTGTGGAAACATTCTCTATTGCTTTTAATTTGTCATCTGTTTTCAGTGATGTAAATGTGTCTATTCAAGTCAGAACTGGTCCGTTAAAACAGAGTTCATTGTTTTTAAACCTCCACCTTAAATTAATGGCACTATCCGCTCCTTAAACAGTTCTTCCTGAAAATATGAACACTTGAAGGAAAATTAATTTGCAGGTCCAACAACATCATCCGGAAGATCTTTTGTCTCCTTTTTAATAATTCTGTTAAAAAAAACCTAGGGCTACCGACCTTGTAACTAAAAGCCAAGGTATTCCCAAAGTGCTTTTTCACACCATTAGTGACATTTTTACTCCTGCTCCACCTTCTGTTTCCATCTCATTTGACTTTGACTGTGAACATTTTCTTTCCTTTGTCTTAGAAAAAGTCAGTCATAAAAGAGATAATATTTCCCCTTTCATAATATGTCACTTGTTTCTCCGTCCATACCTGCTTCTTACAACCAACAAAGAAAGATTTACTCTCCTCTATATGTTAGTCATCACATCAGCCTTTGACTCAACTGACCTCCGGATCTTTACTCGACAGATTCAGCCTGGCGCATCTGGATCTGCCCACTAAGGATTTCTTCATACATTTGTGGTCGTTCATTTAGCGAGTCTTAAATTATAGGTCTGATGTAATGTTCACTGTAATGTTTACTGTATGGTTTCCCCACACAACACCTTGTGGTCAGTGTTTTTAAAGGGGATATACATAAAGTTTTACTTACTCAGTAGAGACCAAGTAAAAAAAATAACATAAAACATATAAGGAGGTAAAAAGTTGGGTGAGTGCTGAAAACCTATCATGTGAGTTATTACAATGATGCTTTGTCATTATTTTGTATTTCTGTACATATGTGTGTTTCAATCTTTTTTTCTCATCATTTGGTTATAAAGCTCATACCACAGAGACTCTTATTTTTCTCAGTGCTTATAGCAGACGATACATTGCGAAAAATATGTTCTACACAGGCTGAGTGAAGCCTGTCTACCTGCTCACTCTTAAATAATCCAAACAGGGCTTGATGTTTCTGTAAAAGGCTTTTCGCTCGCTTACAAGAACACATCCACCTACATGTTGATAAATTCTGCCCGTAGAAGGAGATCTCAGTGGTTTGTGCTCATGAGTCAGATACGGTGACCTATTACAGGTGTTTATAAGGACTTGCCATAATATCATTAATGCTCATTGCGTTCGAGGTTCTGAAAAGAAAGAAACAAACAAAAAAACAATCTAAATCTTCATTGTCCATTCTGAGTCCCTCTCTTGGGGAAGTAGAAGAAATAATGTAAACATCAGTAATCATGGTTTACTGACAGTGAAATGCTTCTGTCCAGTCCGCAGTAGTGTGCGCTGGTCCGACTAAAGCGAACACATACACACACAGAAAGTTAATATGGCCTGAATTGAGAACATCTCTTTGGAGAGGTTCAAGAGCCAGCAGAACTTCACCAGATCTCGTGACAGGCTGACAATGTTCATGATTTCCTTTTCTACTCCTGCCTAAAGGTGTTACAGACAGTTTATTTCAAGGTGTTACATGGAGAGAGCTCCTGGATAAATAGTTGTTACTATTCAGGCATGAGGCTAATCGAGAGGGCAGCACAGTTATACAACTTTGCGGAAGGAAGGGGTGTTCCATGCTTAAGAGCTGCACTTTGGCCACGGACGAAAAACAGATGGAATAGCAACCCGACTACTTCTAGGAAACTTAATACAAAGAATTTTATTGACGTTTTTTCTGGTGAAATAACTCCATTTACAGGAATCAAAAACGTGTCCTAACACCCACTCGCACAAGAAAGCAGTGATGTGTGTGGGTGCTAGCTTCATGGACATGTAGTATCCAATGAGAAACACTTTTTAAAGAGGTTTCAGTGAGTTTGCCTTAGAATAACTCATTTTTTTTGTTCCTACTGTTTTGCCTTGCCCTCCAAGACATTTTAAACTGTTGTAGAATAATCAAGGAAGAGGAGTTTCTTAAGAGGTTTTCATTTCCTGTCAGTGTTGAATAACAGTGTAAATAAAATATTGTATTCTGTTTTTAACTTATGAATTTACAGGTGCTGGTCATAAAATTAGAATATAATGAAAAAGTAGATGTATTTCAGTAATTCCATTTAAAAAGTCAAACTTGTATATTATATTCATACATTACGTACAAACTCATATATTTCAAATATTTATTTCGTTTAATTTTGATGATTACAAATGACAACAAATAAAAATCTCAAATTCAGCATATCAGAAAATTAGAATATTACTGAAGACCAATAAAAACAAAGGATTTATAGAAATGTTGGCCAACTGAAAAGTATGAACATGAAAAGTATGAGCATGTACAGCACTCAGTATTTAGTTGGGGCTTCTTTGGCCTGTATTACTACAGCAATGCGGCGTGGCATGGAGTCGATCAGTCTGTGGCACTGCTCAGGTGTTATGATAGCCCAGGTTGCTCTAATAGTGGCTTTTAGCTCTTCTGAATTGTTGGGTCTGGTGTATTGCATCTTCTTCTTCACAATACCCCATAGATTTTCTATGGGGTTAAGGTCAGGAGAGTTTGTTGGCCAATTAAGAACAGGGATACCATGGTCCTTCAACCAGGTACTGGTAGCTTTGGCACTGTGTGCAGGTGCCAAGTCCTGTTGGAAAATGAAATCTGCATCTCCAAAAAGTTGGTCAGCAGCAGGAAGCATGAAGTGCTCTAAAACTTCCTGGTATGTGGCTGTGTTGACCCTGGACCTCAGAAAACACAATGGACCAACACCAGCAGATGACATGGCACCCCAAACCATCACTGACTGTGGAAACTTTACACTGGACTTCAAGCAATGTTGATGAAGTGCCTCTCTTCTTTTCCTCCAGACTCTGGGACCTTGATTTCCAAAGGAAATGCACAATTTACTTTCATCAGAGAACATGACTTTGGACCACTCACCAGCAGTCCAGTCCTGTTTCTCTTTAGCCCAGGCAAGATGCTTCTGACGCTGTCTGTGGTTCAAGAGTGGCTTGACACAAGGAATGCGACAGCAGAAACCCATGTCTTTCATATGTCTGTGTGTGGTGGTTCTTGAAGCACTCACTCCAGCTGCAGTCCACTCTTTGTGAATCTCCCCCACATTTTTGAATGGGTTTTGTTTCACAATCCTCTCCAGGGTGTGGTTATCTCTCTCGCTTATACACTTTTTTCGACCACATCTTTTCCTTCCCTTCAGCTCTCTATTAATGTGCTTGGATACAGAGCTCTGTGAACAGCCAGCCTCTTTAGCGATGACCTTTTGTGTCTTGCCCTCCTTGTGCAAGGTGTCGATGGTCGTCTTTTGGACAACTGTCAAGTCAGCAGTCTTCCCCATGATTGTGTAGCCTATAGAACTAGACTGAAAGACCATTTAAAGGCCTTTGCAGGTGGTTTGAGTTCATTAGCTGATTAGAGTGTGGTACCAGGTGCCATCAATTTTGAACCTTTTCACAAGATTCTAATTTTCTGATATATTGAATTTGAGATTTTCATTTGTAATCATCAAAATTAAACAAAATAAACATTTGAAATATGAGTTTGTATGTAATGTATGAATATAATATACAAGTTTCACTTTTTAAATGGAATTACTGAAATAAATCTACTTTTTCATTATATTATAATTTTATGACCAGCACCTGTACATAACATCCCAACTTGATTGGAATTGGAGTTGTCTGAAATGGTACACCATGTCCTGCTTATTGTCCCAAAAAGTCCTTATTTCATTAGTTACCTCAATCTTCTTTCAAAACGAACAAAAGAGGAATGCAGTCTTTAACCATTACTTTATAGAATACAACAAAGAAGCGAAATGGATAAATTTACATATCAAAACACAAAGTACTAGCACTGCTACAACACAGTACTCCCTTAGGTGTAAAACTGGTGCTATAGCATGTTAAAAAAAATCATCCTCATGAAGTACAAGATCAAAAATGTTTAGATTTCCTTATCTCTACAATTCCTTGTGGTATGACAGAACTTGATTAGCATGTCCCAGAGGGAAGCTCACTCGGAGCCCATGTGAGTGCCATTTTCTAGCTGCATGAACATATTCCATTTGAACACACGGCACAAGCCATCTCCTTTCAAATACACCATGCACAATTCGTTATGTCTATTTTTATCGACTACTGTGTTGTACCAGGTTTTAGTATACATTTTCTGCAACTAAGTTGTATATTGGTACTGAATTTGGCGAGGACTGCCCTAACCATAACCCTAGATCTTTTAGTAGAAATGATGCAACCATTTTTTTAAAATATTGGAAGTTTTTATGTTAAGAACCAATATACGAGCAGAACATAAAGAAAAAGTGGGATTTTTCACGCTTTGTCACATTATAAGTGTCATTAATGGAGCATCTATAACATATTGACTTATGGATAAAATACAAAAGCAAGCCACACTTAAGATTTGCATTTATAAAGACTTTGTAAAGCGCAACTAAATATTGCAATGTTTAATGTTCTACATAATAAAAAGCAAATAAAATGCACTGAGCCGTGCGGTTGTAAAGTGACAACGTGTTGGAAAGTTTAAGTGTTGAACACCTAAGCAAGGTTCTGTAAATAGTTGGAAGTTGTGTACCAATCACAGTGTGCCGACTGTTCAGCCATCTTCAAAGCAGGAAGGTAGAACAAGGATCGGCTGTCATCTCTCACATGCTTGTTCCTTCAAGGCATAAATCTGCCTCCCTAACCACAACAACTCTCTGTCAATCTTTCCAATGCCTGGTACATGTTGTTGAAGGCTGTTGCTTTCATGATTATTTTACTTTTATGTCTCTTAACCTACCCCCTCATTTCCTTTTTTCCCAGCTTGAGTCATCTGCCGTCACCCTCTTCACACAATAGAACTTAAAATGCAAAAGCTCCCCTTGTTCTGATTTAACAGCATCCATAATAAGTTTTGGTACATGGTTTAAGGCTATTTTTTTTCCATCTGGAATTCAATGAAGCATAGGATGACATCGCAGCCAGTTGAAAAACAAGCCGCTTCACACTTTTCTTTTTGTTTAATTGAAACAAATTGGAAGCAGTTTCATAAGCTTATTGTGGTGATCAAGAGAAAAATCAGAGGGAAAAACATCTGTATGTCATCTTTAAAGCAAGGGATAGGAAGCACAAAATAACATCAATGTGGTACTGTAAAGAATGTTAATATCAGAATAAAGATAAACAGAGTAAATTCATATTGGACTTTTATGAATTTACTTTTATGAAAAAAACAACCTACCCCTAATTGAAGCAGTCACTATCTGTTTTGTCAAGAACTTTCTTTTTTTGCCCAGAATGATTTAACTGAGCCACATTGGAGAGGGACCTGCACAGACTTTAACCACATCACTCAAACTTTGTTTTTGTTTTAGCATTCCAGAAATGTTCTTGACGTTGAGCTTTGGATCATTTGCCTTGCTTTAAAACCCAAACTTTTAGAGTTATTTTAGCCTATTTAAAGTCAGGCAGGGTTTGTCTTGACTTTACAGATCTGGCAATGGCTTGGGCATAATTAGAGAAAATTAATAAAAATGTGCTTGATTACATGGTGACTAAAACTTGTAAGTGTGGGAAAATAAAAAGAATGTGTGAAGAGGCAGGTACTTTTTCAGCACTGTATGAAAATAAAAACAATGAATTCAGCAACTAATAATGTTGCTTGGAAAATATTGTTCCCATTGACTCCTCCATAGCATATAATTGTACATGATATATAATTTGACCAGAAAACACAATAAGAGCCAGAAAGACAGCCATTTTGCAATAGAACTGCATGTTATTCTCCAGTATTTATAGACCAGCCTGACAGCAAATTTTCTGGGACAAAGTCTGAGCTAAAACCAGATTCACAATATGTTTCTGGTTGTCATCTATATCTATATGAACATACCATCAAATCTTTTTTTATTTATTTATTTTTTTTATTTAAATCATTACTTTTTATTTAAATGATGTCTTAAAGACAGCAGGAAATTGGGCAAATGGAAGTTGCTGAATCTACCACAGGCATACTGCATCACCTCATGAGAATTCACACCACTACCTTCAGCAAATGAGATGCTGCTGGCTGCCTTATCGCTGTACATTCTGTGGCTTCCACTTTTCCCTACGTCAACTGGGTTTTTTTCTTTTTTCCCCGGTTTGTTTTGCTGGTTGTGATTGACGTGTAGCTCTGAGTGTGGGTGTTCTGATAAGCCAAGAATCAGGGACCTTACAGGTTGCTACATGTTAAATCAGAATGAATTAGCAGCGGCAAGCCTTCTGTTTCTGAGCAGATTCAATATGATATTGATTAAAACTCCCAGATGCTGTTTCTTCTTTGAGCTTCCAGACTTCCCATGTCTATAATTATTTTCTGTTTTGTTTTCTTACTTCTGCAGCTTCTTAAATATACCGTCCATGTACACAGACAACGATAGCACAGCTGCGTTGCAAGGTATAGATTTCCTCTGCAAAAAACAAACAATTTGTAGTTTTATTCAATGTGGGTTTTTTTTGTGAGTTTGTGACATAAGAAGAGGTTCAAAGAATGGACTCGTATTGTTGCATGAAATAATCCAGATCTGGACATAGATTTCGAAGTTTTCAATCTGCTTGTGAGTTACTAGAGGTTCAATACTACATGTGTTGAGTAGAAACATAAATCCGATGACCCCTCACCCCCCAAGTAAGATGGATGCTCGTATGGTAAGGATGAAGTCGACTGTTAAAAAACCAATTGTCAGGATCTGTGTTTCTGTGTGTTTATTTTTGAGTTTTCTGTGTAGTCCTGTTCCCTGTGAGTCCTGTCTCTGCGTCTTCCCCGTTGATTGTCTCCCAGATGTGTCTTGTTCCCCTAATTACCCCGTGTGTATTTAGTCTCCTGTGTTGTCTCTGTTCCTCGTCGGGTCCTCGTCTAACCTACGTCATTATGTTTGTCGGTTAGTCAGTCAGTCTGTTTCCTCAGTGGAACTGTGAAGTCCTGAGGTTACATGATTCAGTCAAATTATGATCAGTTGCTACCGGTATTAGCTGTGTGCTGTGTGCCGTGCTGCCTGTCCTGGACTTTGACTTCTTACAATAAATTCATCATCTTCATCACAACCTGGGTTCCAGCGTCTTCTCCTCACCATTACACCCCCACCTCATGACAGAAGGACCCGAACAGACCGAGGTGAGGAACGCTTAATAACATGGACCCAGCAGACCGTCGCCACCTGATCGGGGAGATCCGGAAGTACCAGGCTGAGTTGGCTAAGCCCTACTCAGCGGCAGGTAGGCTTAACGCAGCCACACGGATTTCGGTCCACTTGGAGAAATGGGCTTCGTTTCTCCCTCAGTTGTGGTTGGAGGAGCTACTCGTGGACATTGAGCAGGAGTTTCAGACAGAAAAGAAGGTGCTGTCTGCTCGTTCTCAGGCGCCCCAGCCTTCCGAGTCTGCTCCGCCCGGCCGTCCTGCCGAGCTTCCAGACCCCGCTCCAGCCGCCACTCTCTGTCCGACTCCAGCCGCCACCGTCAGCCCGTCTCCTCCGCCAGTTCCGGCTTCCGCTCCAGCCGCCACCACCTGCCCTTCTCCAGTCGCCACAGTTCCCGTGGTGATGGGGTTTCAGGGGGCAAGACTGGCGCCTGGTCGGCAAGTGGCACGGCTAGTGGCATGGCCCGCCCCAGAGTCTCCAGCGTCCGCTGCTGACGAGCAGCCGTCCGCCCCAGAGTCTCCAGCGTCCGCTGCTGACAAGCAGCTGTCCGAGTCCGCTGCCGGCGAGCAGCCTTCCGAGTTTCCTGCGTCCGCTGCCGCCGAGCAGCTTTCCGAGTTCCCTGCCTCCGCTGCCGGTGAACATCTTTCCGAGTTCCCTGCGTCCGCTGCCGGTGAGCAGCTTCCCGAGTTCCCTGAGCCCGATCCTAGTGCTCTGCCCGAGCCATCAGAGCCCAAGCCTTCAGCCGGCCGTCCTGCCGGCACTCCGCCCGGACCTTCGGGGTCTCCTCGTTTCCGCCTCCTGCGACGGCGGCTGGGACCGCCTCCACGTTCGTGCTTCCTGCGACGTCCGCCGGACCCGCCTCCACGTCTGCGCTTCCTGCGTCGGCACCGCCCGCCGGATCTGCCTGCGGGGCTCCGCTTCCTGCGTCGGTGCCGCCCGCCGGATCTGCCTGCGGGGCTCCGCTTCCTGCGTCGGCGCCGCCCGCCGGATCTGCCTGTGGGGCTCCGCCTCCTGTTCCTGTTCCGTGGGCGGCCCCCGGACTGTTTTCCATGTTTGAGTTCCTGTTTGGATTTAGTTTGTTTCCTGGACTCTAGCCGTTTCGCCCCTTCGCCCACCCGGTTGGGTTGTTTTCTGTTTGGGACTGTTTTCTCTGGACTTCTCCAGTCTTCTCCTCACCATTACACCCCCACCTCATGACGCCAATAATCGTGTCAAGGTCTTTGTCTGTATGAACTTTATATTCCTGTTTGAAAGCTTTCTAACTCATGTGTGCCCTTTCATTTTGGCAATTTATAAAAACGATTAAAGCCAAAGCTCTGCTTTTAAATCACCTAAGTATTTAGGTGATTTATTGTGCAGTGGCTCTGCATGCAATCTGAGATCATAGTATATTCACTTCAAAAGTCTTTTTGATTGCAGATTGATGTGATCGTTGTCTTTTTATCCTTCTGAGCCTAACTAAAATAATGATGATGATGATTGTGGTGGCTTAGGTTGTACTGGAGACATACCAGTCAGGCTTTTTCTGCCCAATGTCAAGGGACCACAAAACAGAATGCAGGAAGAGAGTCTCCTGCAAATGTGGTAGTTTGAAAACCAAAGAAAATGAAGGGGTCACATGATAATCCCCATTTATGAATTACAGCATGTCACTAATCTGTGTTTGTTTTCTGCTAAGCTCAGAGAAGTACACCCAAGTGAATGCTGGTGGTTGATTTATTGGTCAGAAAAAATTTGGTGAATTTCAGAGTCAATCAAGAGGAAACTGCCTGATTCCAGTTTCTGGTTGGATGATTGTTGCCCCGGGGCTGCATACAAGGTCAAGTTAACTGGTGTGATTGGCCCGATTATAAGTTGGTTTGCTTGCCGTTCATTTATTGGAGCTGTAGGAGATGATGCAGCAGTTCTGTGGTGCAGACTGTTTGAACTTGAAAATCACATTAGTCTAATGCATCAAAACACCACGTTTTTTTTGTTTTTTATGTAGCAACTTGCCAAAAAAATAGGTAAAATGTTCATAAAGACATTTACATTTTCCAGTCTGCCACACAGATGGCTCCACAATTTTGCTGCAGCTGCATAGAGCATAGGCAAACAAAACAATCTACTTAACATAACCCTAATCAGCTGCCAAAATGGTCAAATAAATAGAGAAACCGACCATGACATGTTGTTCTATGGGTGAGAAAGTATATCTGAAGTAAAGACTAATCATGACAATACTGTGCTGATACATGACCAAGTCACTTCTACCCAAGTTAAAGCTTTGTAGTCAGTGTCACTGAAAGCCAAATTCCATTTTTCTGTGCTTATGATGGGAAGGAAGTATGTCATTAAACTGTTATTTTTATTAGAGATTACCTGATCCTGACCCATACCCTGGGTCAGACCAAGGCCCTGATCAATGAGTTTACAAACTGCTGGTTTCAGAATCCCTGCCAGCTATAATCTTCCCGTTCTTGCTATTCACGGCTTCTCGCATTACCAATTAATCATTTTGCATGATTGACTGGGGTAACTTTTTAGAAGTTACACCTGTTCAACTGCAGAAGTAACTGGAATCGCATTGAAGCAATTACAGAAGTGAAATTGTCCAGTGCAGGTCTTGTGCATTGATTATTTTAATGATGGCTCCTGACAAAATGTAATGTCTGTTACTGGTTTTTGCAACTGTTGACCAGTGTTGTATAAAGTACTGAAATCTCAGAGTCAAGTAAAAGTATAGATACTTCTCCAAAATATGACTTTGGTAAAAGTCCAAGTCACTGACTGAAATGTTACTTGAGTCTTAAAGTATCTGAAATGTCTTGTACTTAAGTATGGAAATTACTGTAAAAATGGATGTACTCAAGTAATGTAATGAAAAGTATAAGTAAAAAGTAAAACAAGGCAAATGCAGTCTGAATGACATTTTTTATATTTTGGTAAACTTGTCAAATACAGTTAAAGTAATGTACACAATCAAGTGCAGGCAAAATGAAACCTGCTAATAGATAAACTTGCAGGCATCATTTAGTTAAGAAAATTAGGTGCTTTACCTATAGCACAAGGTTAAGTTAACCTGCTTTACATCTGAACCAGCTTCTTAGTGTCCCCTCCAGGACAGAAAATATAAAGTTTTGTAAGCCTTAAGTTTTCACTTCAAGTAAGGTCAGTGCTGAAAATGTGGTCAACATGAAGAAAAAAAGCTGTTACGATTACTTTACTTCACAAACTATCGGTGCAACAACTGGTCATTATGTGTGGCATTAGGGACATGTGGCTGCTGCTCATCGCGAGACTTGATTTGTGTTTAATGGGAGAAGAGAAACAGGTGTTTCCTATTGGTGGTGATGAACAAGCCCAGGTAAGGAGGCTACCAACTTTGTTGCAGCCAAACAGTAGGTGGGGTCAAAACTCTCGCTTTTTTGTAACGAGTAACTAAATCACACATTGAAAATGTATAGGAGTAAAAGTACGCAATTAAGTTTGGAAATATAGTGAAGTAAAAGTGAAAGTAATCAAAAATGTTCATACTCGAGGAAAGTATGAAGTACTCCAAACTATACTTAAGTAGAGTAGTGAAGTATTTTTACTTTGTTACTATACAACACTGCTGTTGACTATATGTTTTCATGACATTCATGTATGTTTATGAAGCGCTTTGAACTGCCTTGTTGAAGAAAAGTAGGATGCATTTTCAAGTTTCAACAGTAGTGTCAGCTAGAACATGCAAGTGTAGTTGAAAAGGAAACAACCAACAAAACTAGTCATCTTTCCACTGGAGGTCCTAGACCCTCTAAACGTGTTAGGATATATTTGCAGGGATGACTTGCATCACTTGAACAGCCGTCTGTGCATTCCACAGAGTATCTGATCAAAGAAAGTGGCAGTTAGATGGAAATGAAAAGAACAGGCAGGAAAAACTGACGGGGGCAGCAGGAAGGGGGGGGCAATGCATGCTTAACTGAGCTCACCCAAAGCAGTGATTAAACACTCTGGAGGCTGAGAGTGTAGAGAGCTCAAATAGCTGCACTTAAGCACTTGAAACACTGAATGTGCCATAATGACGTTTGCATAAAAATAACACACAAGCAGCATCTGAAATCATTGTGTGCAATTACCATGCTCGACTAAGTGCAGCTGAGAGTTTATCACTTAAACTTTTATCAATTGAAACATGATATAGTGGGATCAACACCAGCTTTAAAGGGGATTTGGATGCAGAGTGATGGTAGGTCGACCTCTACCCTTGGGTAGTCTAAGGATCATTAAGACCATCAATGGGGTAACAGCCCTTTGAGCAATAAGGTAAAAAAAAAAAAAGATGGGGCTGCCGTCCGAGTAAAGGGAAAACAGCTTCGTTACACGTCATTACAGCCAACTGATGTTGGCGTGTAGCGATTCTTTTCCTTAACTGTATGTCTACGCTCGCCTACATCTGTGCGTGGGAATGTGCCCGGGGAGAGGGTAATGAGGACCGCTGGGGCTAGTTTAAGAAACCAGGGTTCACTGGCGAAGAAGTGAGCTGGAGCTTCGGCGCGATCCAAAGCAAAGGCAAAAGGGACGGCAGCTTCTGTGCTTTCCAGTTGTGTGATCTCCAGCCCATATTTCACCAGAATTCAGCTGCCTATCTCCAAAGCAGCACACTGACCCCTAAAATTCCCTTTCAAGCAGACTACTTTTAGTCATCTAAGGAGCAAAGTTAAAGCCCTGTGGGTATGGAAGGAGGAGGTTCTACCGTTTCCTCAGATTCAGTTGTGGCATGAAGATTCTGAAGAGCAACACATATAAATAAACTATAAAACTTGTCAAAAGAAAATGTCATTAACTTCAGTCGTCCAAAGCGCAATGTTGGCATCTGGTCAGCCGCTCCAAGTTGTTGACCATAAATGTACAACCTTGTTGATTAACCTAACAAGATGTATTTATTTTTGAAAGAAACTTTAAAAACTGAGACCTATTTCAACCCATTGAGAATTTGTGGAAAAACTGATAAGCACTCAAAAAATGCCCTCTTCGAACACACCCAGCTGCACAGTTTAAAGTTCTTAATGCTGTAATCAGCTTACAGCAGCAGCAAACCATTGATTTACTGCACTACTTTTTTTGTTAGAAGGTTAGAAGCAGGTAATAGCTTAAATGCAAATCGATACATTCCTAATACTTCTATGAAAAGAAAATGTAATGAATTCAAGCTTTTATCTATTTCTTTTGACTCCACTTTTTTTAAAGTCAGGTATTTCATGTGCCGTTTTTAGTTTCTGTTTCATACAAAGACCTTTAGTGGTGCAGCATTTCATGCTTGCATTTCCTGTGTAATAATTTAACTCAAATTGTTTATTCATAGAGCACCAATCAAAAACAAATGTAAAGCACATCAAATATAGATACATGAATATCTAGTCAATTCAATCCAACAGATTCAACATCTATTATGTACATTTCATTACGATCTTAATCACAGTCCACTTCAGTTTATTATCCCACCTGTTAAGTTTTCTATCTAGCAGTCATTGCTCTTCAGTGAGCGTACAGCTTTAAGTGAGTTGTGGCTCGAACTGTGTTCACTTTGCAGAACAACCATGGCAACAGTGGACAGGGGAACGCCTCTTCAACAAGAAAAAGAAGGAAAGAAAAAGAAAAGAAAAATTTCAGCAGACCATGGCTCAGTGTGAGTTTGTTGTTTTGAAAAAGACAAGAGCAAAGACACAGAAAACACACACACATTGGTCTGGGAGTACTTTCTAAGTTGTTAATGGTCACAGCAGCTTCTTTAGTTACTTCATGAGAGTTCTTCACAACACCAAGCACAGTGTTCAGGGAGAAAACTGACTTAAATGGAGCCAGATCAGGCCACATTGCCATCTATTGCAACAAAAAAATGAAGGCATGGGCAGGAGTAGCTCAGCTGATTGCCCCCCTTCCAGGAAGGTCTCACAGCTGAACAGGCATAATCATCACCTTTCATCAGCGGCGCAAAACACGGGTTTGCATTACATCCGATGCATAGGGATGCTACGCTAGAGGTGGTGCTAAAGCGATGGAAGGAAAATTGTTTCTAGCTGGCATTTTCACATCTGCTTGTTGATGTGTAAAGGATGTGATCAGGCACAGCACTGATTAGGAGCCCCTCCGCTCCTTCACCGCAACGCCCGTCGCTCCCCCCTCCCACACACGCACACACACACACATGCACTAAAGGGGCACTCAAGCGTGTGCCCCTTTGAGAATGCGCTTTTTTATTTTTATTTAAATTGTTTTGTCATTTGATGACAAGGAGAAAAAAATGGATCGGCAGAAAAGGAAACTCTCTGAGGCAGAAAACAGAGGAGGAAGAAGGATAAAGATGTTTTTTTATTTTAAAAAACGTTTTCAAAGTGGTTGAGAGACACAAGTTATAAAGAGGAAGCTTGTAAATGTTCAAGTTGACTAAGTTACTAATAAAATGATAGTTCACTAGTTTCTCGCAACTGTGTGTGCTGTATTTACAAAAACAACGTAAGGATCTTGTTTGTAGTTATTTTGTTCAGACAGTAATGAGTCATGAATGAAGTTAATTATAGAACCTGACAGTGATACAATTGAGTTGAATTGTCTTCTCTCAGTATAGCAATACAATAGTGCTGTGATGTATGTTGAGTTTGATTACATGTGGCATCCAGTCAAACTGTTATCAAAAAATTATATATTTTTTAAAATTTTATGTTTTTTATGGGTTTTTTTAATGAGATTTGAATGCTGTGTATGTTTGAAACCCACCTAAAACAAAGTTCATGACATTCAATTGTTTGTATTTCTAACTAGATAAGCCAGACTAAAACCCAGTTTGGTCAGGTGGGATTATAGCAAAGTTATTTTAAATGAATAGCCTTTGGTAACATCCTCTGGTAGCTGATCAGGTTTGGTGGCAACTCCTCTGAAACTTTGAGGGGCCATTTTGTCACCAATGCGTTTGCAGCGAACCAACATTTAAGTGGCCACAACTTTGCCATTTTTCATTTCTATGTGACCATTTGAAAGCTTAGAATGCATACTTATTGGATCTATAAATAACTCAAAAACAACTTCAGAACTTGTTCCTGCTTTCGCCGTGACCACTCACATATTCCGGCCAACACACTACCAATCAAATTCTAAAAATATGTTGTGAATAAATGTAATCTTTCATAAAAACGGACGAGCATTAATGGATTAATAAAAATAAAAGACAGCAAGAAACCATATGCACAGCCACAGCAACCTCATCACATCCATATTGATTTCCCACTGGCCAACCAACTGCTTAACCAGCTTTGTGGTGACAGTTTGACCCATGAGACCTGTTAGATACTCCACACATGCACACTCGCAGGGATGTATCCCACGGCCTTTAGGGAGCTCCCTAAAGCATTTATTGACCATAGAGAGAAAGTGGCTATTAATCTGACAAGGGGCTTAAAAGCCTGTCTCCACCTGTTCTCTGTGGACATGGTTTTATGACATGTGACTCCATGCATGCGAGTATTCATGGTTAAAATGATACAAAGATGCAAATGTCTGTACTTCTTTGTTTGTTTTTTCTTTGGAAATCTAAATTAGTGTCATTTTGCTACACAACAATGCAGCCAAGTCACCGTTTTGTGTTTCTTGCTCCATTCAGTGGCAGTGTTACAGCACCACCAATTCATGATTTTATTGCGCTGAAAAAGATGTAGAGGATACTTTCAAAATAAGAATTATTCACGACCTTCCCATTTTCCTTCGAATATAGATGACAGGACACATCCATCAAAAGCAGGACAGGAGATGATGTCGTTCAAGGAACGCAAAAAGAAATTATCCGACATATGTGCTTATATCGAAGGTCAGAGTAAGAGTTTAAAAATGTTTAAAAACGGCTTGAACTATGACACGCGAGGCTTGCTGTTCACCGAATCCACATAGGGAACAATTTTGTGAATCTTTTGCACACATTCTTACCAGGAGTGCCAATTATTGTGGAGGGTGCAATAATTAGCCGTGGTATGAATGCTATGCCTCCTGGCCCGTGAGTTATCCTTCGCAGCAGAATGGGAGCATGTCTAACCTTCCATTTGAGCAAATTAGCATCATTCAGTTGCTCAGTTGTGTTTACCATACAAGGGGTAATGTACCAAACGAATGAAGCAGGGACACATGAATTGATAAAGAATATAGGATAAAAAAAATAAAGAAGCAGTCCCTTAAACAACATAATTATCTATCAATTAGAGCCTGGACTCACAGATTCTCAATTTTCCCCAGTCTGGCAACAAAGAAAGTACTTTTTGTCTAGTAATAAAAAAAAATAATACAGGAAAAGACCATGATGCTGGAACACCTGGGTGTCGCAAGGTCAGAGGTCCGATCATGGAGAAACGCTCTTTTATGTTGCCATGTTTCTTTTCCAAGTGAATCAGCTTAGAGGACTTTGTCTCAGGAGCCTTGTTACTGTTGACTCGGAGTTTGAGGCCATTGTAGTGTGAAGAGTCACACCCACAGAACGGCGCAGATGCACTGAAACTCACACGCATGGATAGAGCAAGCGTAGGAAACATCTTCTGGAGTTTGTGTTATCATAGCAACACGAGAAGTGGTCTTAAAGCTGTTGTGGGCGTGCTGAAGTCTGCGCTTGCCCTCTCTTGTGTGTGTGTGTGTGTGTGTGTGTGTGTGTGTGTGTGTGTGTGTGTGTGTGTGTGTGTGTGTGTGTGTGTGTGTGTGTGTGTGTGTGTGTGTGTGTGTGTGTGTGTGTGCGTATGCATGCACAAGTGCCTTTGGCGCGTCCTTTGTGAATGATGGCTTTGCTAAAGTGCTGTGAAAAGAAACATTGGTTTGCTATGCCTTTGATTCATTGCTGATGTGGGGGAGGGAGGAATTTGCATAGCAGTCAGACTCAGGGCAGATCTGTGCTCTCGTTAGCAGGGTGGCTACATACTTCATCATTATCATCAGTGCTTCTGCAGCAGCCTCTCTGTCCTTTCTCATAATAAAAAGTGGTCTTAAAGGAGGACAGGGAAAAAAACAACAAAAAGAAACAGCCAATGTCGTCGGAGTTTGGAATAATCACTGGTCAGTCTGTGCAGTGCATTGCTGTGAAAAGGTAAGCCTACAGATTTTCTTTTTCAGTTCTTGTTCTTCCATCCATCCATCTATTTTCTTACACCCTTTGTCCCTTAGTGGGGTTGGGAGGGTTGCTGGTGCCTATCTCCAGCTAAGGTTCTGGGCGAGAGGCGGGGTCACCCTGGACAGGTTACCAGTCTGTCGCAGGGCAACACAGAGACACACAGAACACACAACCATGCACACACACACTCACACCTAAGGGTAATTTAGACAGACCAATTAACCTGACAGTCATGTTTTTGGACTGTGGGAGGAAACCGGAGTACCCAGAGAAAACCCACGCATGCACAGAAAGAACATGCAAACTCCATGCAGAAAGACCCAGAACCTTCTTACTGCAAGGCAACAGCTCTACCAACTGCTCCAATGTGCAGCCCAGTTCTTGTTGTTATGTCGCACATATGTATTAGATCAGCAATGAACGCTTGAATACCAGACAAATAAAACCAAAGTACCATCAAAACACAGTTTTAAATGACAATTTAATTTAATAAGAGAAGAAGGTTGTCAAAACCAATCAAACCACAAATAAAAATGTAATTGTCCCTTTGACTAAATCATGAGTTAACTGTCACCAACTCAATTTGCTTGGTGCAAAATCAATAACCTCTCCCCAGCCTGACTTTCAAATGTTACAGAATTGAAAATTCAGTTTATTTGGAACCTATCTGATAACATGAAGTAGGCTAAAAGTTAGAAATTTATAGACCAAAAATGTGTTCGAAAACCACTTTTAAGGCTTTCGAACTCCAGCAATCCACAATGACCACAAGAGGTGGAAGCGTGGAACAGTAGTGAACCCTCCCAGGAGTATGTGCACCAACAAACAAGTCAGATACAATCACCTAATAAAAATAGCTCTTTTTTTTATTTTCATCTCATCATCTCTAATTTAATTTATGATCTAAATACATGTAAATGTGACATAACCAACACATCCAGAAGCTTGTAAAGGGGAGCGCTAACACATTTTCACAGAGCTGTATGTTTCACCTGCCTTCCCGAATCTCTTTTTGTGTCTCTCCCTGACAGGTTTGCTGCAGTCCTTTCGGGGACAGAGCTTGTTATAGAGGACATGCTGACGAGTGGCGATCGATGCTAACTCCCAAGCCGCAGCATCAGTCTGGGAGCTGCAACGGTGTCTGTCTGTCTCTCTGTCCGTCCATGTGTGTGTGTGTATGTCTGTGCTTGCATATCTGCTGGTGTCTAAGCAAGATGTTTGGCACCCAGCACAAGCACCTGCAGGTGCTGCTGTCATTCATTCCCCCCCCCCCCCCCCCCCCCCATGCCCTTGAGGGTGTCAGCCCTCATTGAGCGGGCGTGGGCTCGTGTGGGCTCACATGCGTGTGATGGATTTAGATATCAGTTTATGGGGGATTATATGGACAGCTTTCACAGTTTTGTTTTTGGTCTGTGAATATTTTACCGTCATATAAACAAAACACAATTTCAACGCAGCTGTGTGCCAGTGACAGACAGAGGAAAGAAGTGTGGCTTCATGCCAAGCATGTTAGCGTAAACAGAAATTATACTTCTGGAGTGTCGAGGGGGAGGCCGTGTAAAATAAGGATTTCTTAAGCGGGGAAATCTTTACAGAACATGTTCTCCTCGAAATGGCCATCTACAACACACTTGACCACTTATAGATTGAAAGCTGGCAGTGGCGACGTGAACGTACGTGCAGCAAGAAAGAAAGAGACAAAAATGAGACCAAGATGGAGACTATGAGTGTTTGTTCTTCTCTGAGTATTAAATCCGCCATAGAGAGCTGCTGGACTGTGACAGTAGGCTTATTACAGCTAGTGTGTCGATAAATCCCAAGCCCATTTATTTCCTGCAAGAGCGAGAAAGCATACCTCGCTTTATGTCCCCTGCCGAACAAAAAGGCAAGGTGCTTTTTTTCTTTTTTTTTTCTATCCACTTATTTCACCAGTTATTTATATATTAATGGGTTCATGCATCATAAACTTCTTATCCGAGCCGGGGCCGGAAAGGACCGTGAGCAATATATTTGAATTGTTTGTGGCTGCCTTAACTTTCCTTCCCTCTTGATGATTTATAATGGTCTTGAATAAAACCTCTCCTCATTTGCATGTAACCATTAAGGTGGCTTAATAAAACATTAGACAAGATTGTAGGTGATGAAGTTAACTTCTTCCAACACTGCATTAGATGCAATTTTTATGCAATTACTGTATCCAACCCCTCCTCCACCCAGCCAAATAATAAAAAAAGACAATACAACACTAATGGTCCACCAACAATTATTTATTTTAAAAGGCTAATGGGATCATTATTCAAAGTTTCTCAGACAATTAGGCATTTACATATTTATTACAAAGGCAAAATAGAGTCAAAGAAACTTATGATTCAAACAACCTTTCTATTGAAGAGTTTGTAATTAATGCCAACCTGTGACTGGAGTTTTTATTCCTTTTCTTTTGTTCTTTTGTCTTTAGCTTCCCGTTGACTATCACACTTGCTTAACCATGTAAAAGAAATCAAGTGCAAGAAAGTTAAAGTGTCAACTGAGTGTTTTTTTCACTAACGTTGAAAAATATTTGCTACCGTTCCAGAGTCTTTGCAAATGGTCTGCATTATTTTTGCCTCAGAATTCCCCACAAAAAATATTCAATTCACTCAAATATCCAGGTCTTCATTCAGTTCTTGCACCTTTGGTAGCAAAGTCACTTTTAAGTCTGAATACAACTTAATTGAGATGTCATTGTGTTTACATTGGGGATTTTTGTTGTTGTTGCTTTTTCTTGGGAAGCAAATGGTGCATGCAAATAAAAAAAAATAGTAGAGAACTAAGAACGTATCCATGAGGAACTCCTTTAGACAAGCTTTTGAAGACTTGTCCAGTCTGACTTTAAAACTTTTGATGGTTTAATTTGATTGCATTTAACAAAGACCAATGTGAGTAACTCTGACTTTTAACCTTAACACAATATTCTAAGCAAGTAAAACTGCATGTGATATTTCCATTTGCCTATGCAATTGATACTTCTAAAATATTATTCTTTTGACTTTAAATGTGGGGGGAAAAGTACAGAGGAAAGAGTGACGTTAGACAAAAAACAGCCTAATTAACACAAAAACGTACAAGTTTATCCAGAGTATGAGATTTTCTGTCCAATTGTATTTATTTCATTTTAGTCATACATTCTCATGTAAATGTGGCTGGCAGCTGCTCCACATGATCATGTAAAAGAATAGCTCCTTGGATTGTCTTTAAAAACCTTGGCAACTTTGGAAAATAACTATTCAGAGTTTTTTCTCTAGATTTTTTGGCAACAGATTGTAGTTGGCTCTCAAGTTGCTACATAAGGGTTTATGGGGCTGCTTCTCATAAACTACATAAGCTTCATAAATCCAATCACATCCTTCCTGTCTTCTCCAGGCATTTTTTCCCCTTTGCTTCCTGAGTGTGAGCATTTTTTTTTACGCTGTTTATCCTTTTACCAAAAAACAAAAGAATTGGAAGCAAAACACGTGGCAGATTTACTACTATTTAAAGTTGCTCTTATTTTTACTTTAACATCATATAAGCCAATAAATCAGACTGAAAAAATAGTGATTGTCCATATTTATAGCTCAAAATGGGACTTGGCTTATTAGTTTCCATAAAATTTCATCAGGTTTACAGAAAGTGCTTAACAATCAGATATAAATATGCACAGTTCTAGGGGCACATTCAGCTCGAGCACTGAGTCGCATTTTCACACATCTGGTACCAGAATGTTTGTTTTTTACTGCAACCTTATTCATTAAATTGTTATTTTCACCCAAATTTAGCAATTATGAATTGTTTGTTTGCTGGAAAGCAATTTTTACTTTGTGTTTTTAAGAGACACTTAATTTCATACATTTTATTTTTATAAAAAATATACTACTGTTTTAGATTTTAATAAAGCATTTAAATGAACAGCTGACTGCAGAATCACAGGTGTATGTGATCCTCTTTCAGAACACGCAAGGTCAATCTGACCGCTCGGGGATGGTGCCCATAGGGGGTGGGCCCACTTCAGGGACCACATGGAGGGTAAAAAGCTAACACAGGGTCCACTCGACCTCTCCTGTGGCTGAGGGAGGGTTACTGAAGAGCACAGGCCTCAATTACTTAATATAGTGTGATTATTCACATTGTTTGACATGTGACCGATCTTCAGACCAAATGATTGAGCTATTTTATTTCCTTATCATACTTATATTGAGGCAATTACAGAGCCATTCTTCACAAGTAGAACTGGCCACTCCACTGTATAAAGAGAAAGAACTTAATAAACTTCAAAGCAAGTAACCTGCAATTCAAAACCAACTGCAGGTTTTTTTATTATTATTATTATATTTTATTGTAAAGCCTCTCCACTAAACTTTTGAGTTCCCTCTTGATCAAAACTGACACTTAGATGGAAAGAAACTTTTTTTCAGTAGGTGGTGGACTACTCATTTGGAGACCAATTGTGAAATCATAAGCAGAAAAACAACCAATTTATTGCAAGTCATATTCTTGTGACATTCACAAATTGGATCCCTTGTACTATTAAGCAAAATTTTGATTTCAGAGGGTTATCTTTTATTTTAAATATGTTTAGAAGTTCCCCTGTGTGCATTAAAGCAGCTTTTAAGGAAAAAGAAATTCAAGCAAGACATCATCTATGTTTGTAACAGACTGGACAAACTTTATCCGTTATCTGCTATTGTGCTGTCTGTGTCAGCCTAACTGGTTTACACTATTCCAGCCACAAATGCCATAGCAAAGTGTAAATAAAAAGTTATATCTTGAAATGATCAGTGTGTCCATCCACTCATTTCACTTTAGAAACCGTTGTGTAATTCTGCAAACCCCTTCACATTTTCAGAAATTCCTTGTTTCTGTCTACACTTTCTCTTCACTCAGCTGGTTGAATAATGAGTACTAGACAAGCTCAGTATTGACAAAGAAGTAGAAAGTTGTCAAATAACAAAGATTGGAGTGAAAAGAATGATATCAGGATGAATGTAATAGTTTTTGAGGCTAAAACAAAGGGTAATCCAACACAGTCCCAATGGACTGTTTCTGCTTCCACTCTTATTTTTAAACAGTCTCTTGTTCATTATGCCTGAATACAATGAATAGTTTATCAGACATCTGCAGAACTTGATGACATCCTAAATGGGGTCATTTAGAAATTTCAATTGGCTGTTAGAACAGGAACATGTATGTACTATGATGGACGCAAATCCATCGGGACCTTATGTTGGCCACCTTTACTTTATTAATCTAACATTTTATTTTAGTCCTTAATTAAAAATACAAATGTCCAATATTTTGATAATGTAATAATGTATTTTTTGAGTACTAAATATGTGCACCAAAAACAAAAATAAAAGGATCTTATTTTTGTTGTGCATAGCCTCTGTTTCTAATATTCCAATGTGGCTCACAAAGGGCTGATAGCATCAATAGAAGCAGATATTGCAAACAGCAGGAAACTGATCTTAGAAGAAGAATATCTACCTCGGGAGGTCAGTAATCCCACTAATCCTAAACATAAGATAGGACACACACCTATATACTCTAAACACCCAGACAAGGGCACAAGAAGGGAGATCTAAGATGCTCCCTCATGACTTCTTAAAAAGCTACAACATCTATTTTTATTTCAAGCAGTCTTATATATGTCTGCAAAAACACATTTGCAAATACCGAATAAGTTGTTGTCGATGGTGTCTCCCTTTTGCTTCATTACTCTCCCATGCAGATGATACAATCTCAAAGGCGGCATCGGGGGAAGGAACTGGGGAGGGGAGGTTTCTGAGCACAGCTGGAGACCGTCTGAGACTTATCTCGCTAGCAAAGAGCCACGGATGAGTGGAGTGGAATGACGGATGGTTGGAGTGGGAAACACACAGACAGCCACCAACACGCACTTGGCAAACACGCACACACAGACATACGCTAAGGTGCACTTCCCCCTGTGTTTTTGCTAAACTCGTGGGGCAAGCTTTCCTTGTCTTGTAATGATTTCTAAATAGGGCCTCCTTGCCCAGGGGTATACTTAATTGCCACACACTGACTGGTGATGTTAATGTGCACTGACAAATGAGAGCAAGAGGCAGGGAAAGAGAAGAGGATGTGGTAGTTGGACTTGTTTTAACTTTGACTTAGCAAGGGCAGGAGTGACTGTCACTCATAGCCCAGCGTGACACAGCCGTTTGCCAGTGATGTTTAGAGACAAGATGGGGGTTTAATGTAAGATACCGGGAGCAGATGCTAGCACACCGGATCACTTGTCCTCCTCTCTTTCACACACACATCAGCAAACACATCCCCTTCCCTGTCAGGCTCTTGTATTCTTTGTCCACTGTGCTGCCAGACATTGCAGTAAACACTGTTCCCTCCTTCTACTACACACCCACTTGTGCAGAAGAAATCTTGTAGCAAGCTCTTGTGAGTCTGTGCATTTTCTAGTCAAGTGAGAGGTCTAAAACAATTTAACTGCACTGAACCAGAGGACCCAACAGGCTGTCCACAAAAACACAGGTTTATATATTTGGCCAAAATTAAGGGCTGTACTGATGCTGACCACAAGATGGCATTAGTGAGAAATGGGCAAAAAGAACAACAAAAAAGGTATTTAAAGGACACATCTCTTTTCTGCGACATCTTGCCTGTGTAGACTTTACAAGGCAGCACCAAACATGGGAAACTGTCATGTAGAAGAAAATTTTACTCTTTCAGAATATTTACCTTGTGCAGCCCAGTTGGCTTTCATGTTACTGGGAGGGCAAAGAGATCCCACTTGAGGTGTTTTCTATACATCAAAAGTAGAGAAGACCGTCTCTCTCCCCCTGTTGGGGATCAATCTGCAGTTGCCAAATTGGAGATGTTAGAGCGGGTACCACCTTTTGACTAAGGACCTCACTGGACCACATAAAAACAGTACAGATAATCACCTGACAAAATACTTTTTTTCCAGAGATTATTTTATTCTGGAACATTCTACATGTGCCTGTTAACTAAATTCAATGGAAACCACTTGGGGATAAATGGCATGGGAGGTTTACAAAAAGGTATGCATCATTATCAAACTTAAGATACCCTTCAGGAAGCCACATTTACCACATGGAGAAACGCTCCCTCCAGCTCTACAAAGGCTGGGGCCGCCTTACAAAACTTATAATCTCCATGGAGACTTGAGGTTCAAGTAGGGAGACCCGTTCCTGTAAATTTTCTTTCATGACATAACTGAATCTGATGATGGATCACACATTACAGGATTTATCAAGTCGATTAAAGCCAGCTGACTACATTAGACTCATATAAACACTTGTGGCAGCAATAATTTGAACAAACATACCACTGTGTGAAGTGAAAAGACTAGATAGATAACATAGATAGATAAAAAAACATAATCAAAATCAACAATTTCAGAAATTTATTTTTTTGGGGGTTAATACTTCTGGAGGACAATATAAGCGCTATAGTGTGTGTCCACATGTTTGTTTGTGTGAGTCTGCTTCTGGAAAACCTCCCTTGGTGTATTAGAATAAATAGCCTTGTCTATCATCGAAGGCTGTTCCTGGCAAACAGATTCTCCTCACGTCAAGACAGATGAACACAAATGAGGTCCCAAGAGAAGACATTTCAGGGGAAAGAGTGTCCCTATGCCACATATCATGAAGGACATCGTACAGTTTGGGAGGAGGTGTGGGTGATGGACAGGGCGTAACGCAAGCCTTCATCAACCATCAGCAGAACCACATAAATGCATAGCCCTGTATTTCACTTGAACTTAATGCACTGAGGCAACAACATAAAAATATAGCTCACCTTCATTCTGTGATGCAGCCCCCGCTCCCCCCAGAAAAACAAAGAAAGCATCTGCATAATGGGAGACAATCCGTTATGCTCCTTTTTGCTTGGTATCAATAACCTCCAGTATGCCTCCTTGTGTCTCTGCTGGTGACAATACCATCACCTCGCTCTGAAAATGGTAAAAATGAGTGGAAGATGCATCCACAGCACGATCACAGGGTCACAAGATAACCAGAAGTTCTCAACCACTATGATACTTTAGTACCATTCCATCCCTGATTTGAAACCTTCCATATGTTAAATCCCTGTACTCTGCTAAAAATTAATTATGGTTCTGTAAGACCCAATTTGAATGTAGCTATTGAATTTGAATGTAGCTGCATAAGCTACATGCTTATGCAGAAGCAAAAGGATGTAAAAAAAAAAAAAAAAAAAGGACTACTGAGGGCTCAGCGGCTGGTTAGTCAGCACATGGGTCACAGGCTTGAACTTTGCATGGTTGGATTTAAAGTATACTACATTTATTCAAGACATTCTTTGGTACAGAAGCTATAATTTTATTTGCCTTTTCACGTCCTGATAACACCGGATAAGTAATTTGTTTTGATTGGGGTTCATGTGATACACCAACACAAAGCATGTTTGAGGTCTTTGCCGTTTCCAACATGTTTTCATCTCAACTCCGTCGCTCCCGGCAACCTGCATGTCCCCAAGTGTAGTACCCCCCAAAGGGTTATGCCATTGCTGTCATGTTTACCATGGTGATGTCATGTAAAACATGTACTATTCATTTTCTTCCAAACTGCGTTTGTTGTCAACATCACTAATTTATATTTGTCTATCAAATATAATCATAATATACAGACGCTTGTTCATGCAAAACAATGATCGCACAAAGTATTGTTCGCAAAATTATTTTTTTTCTTTTTTCATTGTACAATTGCAGGCCTCCAATGCTTAGAAGAGACTCTTGGATAGTGACAAAGAGATGAGGAAAATAAAGTTTTATATTAACATGTTTTATGAGAAACAATAATGAATTTACTTCTGTTGTTAAGCCTTAAGGTTAATGGCGAAGAATTGGAGTTAGAATTTATTGTGTTTACCCAGAATTCTCCACAGGGCATGCTTGTCAGTGGGGAAGCAGTGTTGTATTTTACTTTTATTCCTAATGCGTATCATTGAAGCAAGTCAAACTGCTCGGAGGGGATTTTGTATCCACATGCAAGTTTCTTTGTGCGTCTTTTCCCCTTTGTCAATGCTGATTTCCAAAGGCTCGTGTCTATTCGATATCTTAATTAAAATTACAAATGGCTTACCGGTTTCTGCCATGGAAGGTGTTGAAATGATTCCACATTTTAGAGTTGTCTTCCTGAGAAAATGGTGACACAAACAAAAACAATATTTTCTCACACAGGTGAGCCATGGTTTAAGTCTCCACACATGGCTGCTTAAATCAAACTTGCTCCAAACCGGATATCACTACTTTGTTCATGATGAATTTCATTCTTGCCAATACACTGACGCATTGGGTTCATGTGTGAAAAATCAGTGAGAAATATCAGAAAAATATGCATATAATATATGTCTACTTTTATTATTTGTTTCTTGTTTCAAACCTATGGAGTGGGGTTCAGTTAAAATATCAACTTTGTCAGAGATTTGCACAATCTGAGGTTGACAGTTGAGCATTTTTAAATCAGCACGTAACTGCAACTTCAAAACAAATACATATGCTTGCTCGCACACACAGACACGCGCACCCACGCATGCACACACACCAGCACATTGAAAAATGCAGGCCTTTCACAATTGTGTCACATCACTGAGGGCACAGGTGCACTGTGGGATGCCCGTCTATTTTCTGCAGTTAATCGATCACATGAACTCAGTGGAGCTTGACTGGGAGTCAGTGGCCCAAAGAGTGATATAAACTGTAGTACTGTGAGAGAGTGTGTCTTTGAGTCTGTGTGCTGCTGTAATGTATCTCTGCATTCCGTTATTATGGAATTGCCCTACATCCATTCAAAAGCTACAAGAGCCTTTGGAGACACATTGTAGCTCTCAGACATTTTTTTTCCATCTAGTCTTTGCTCACATCATATATTGTGTCAGATGCTCTCCTCCTTCACATATGCACATCAATGCATGCATGCAGTCTCAAAGGCTACTGTCTCTTGTGGATAACTAGTTTGCCCCTCCGGTGCTTCAACCAAATCTTGTTCGCTTCATCTCCTCAAATGTTGATCCAGACTTCAACTCTCCATGTTTACTACCATTCACTGTTTACCATGATACATGTTTTTTTTTGCTGGACACAGGTGTGATTCAGGTGTTGTAGCAGTTCAGTGTCAACCCTTGATTTCATGCTATTCTGTCTACCAGTTACATCCGTTGGGGTATAAAATGCATGAATTCTGCTCTCCTTGTAAATGAATTGAATATATTTTACAAGGCTTATGTGTTTGAAGGGCCAAAAGTAAGCAGTGTGCAGCCCACTCAGCTGAGAAAAAATAAGAACTCTTTGGGCAACATGCAAAATGCTGTGTGCAGAAACACCAAATGTGCACATTGTTGAGAAAACTATGCCTTTGGTGACAGCATCATGTGGCGATGCCTGTCTTGGTGGTTAGCCAATAACCACTACATCAAAGGTTGAGTTTGACTTAGAGTCTGAAGTTAGTTATGTTGTAGAAGTACTTATAAAGGCCGACATAAAAGCTTAAAATGGGACAAAGTACATGCATGGACCGTATGGAGTATTAAGACCAGTTACCTTAAGTTTCCTTTCCAGAAACTCAATGTTAACTTGCATCTTAAATTGATCCTCCCTGTCAACCTTTCAAACAAAGCTACATGTTCTGATTCTCGTTAGCAGCACAGATTCTTGAATTTTTCAAAATCTGTGCCTTTAGGGTAATTTTCTGTTATTCTCTTCCTTTTAATCCTGCTTGTTTCAGTCAGTAAAATACAGCTTATGAAAACGTTTCTCCAATAACAAACACAAAAAACAGTAACAATCATGCGATCTTTGTAGGTTGTTGGTGTAAGCAGGTACACATACAGTGCTACTGTATTGCAGAATGCATTTTAAGCTATGGTGCTGGTACTGTACACTGGAGCTGGGCAAAGGGTTCTGTTTAATGGAAGATACGTGCTGTAGTTTCAGTTTACCTTGATTTATGACATTTTTAATAGCATCAACAGGAAGTTGGCTCATGTGCTGAAAACCAATCCATTCTGATACAAAGCAACCTGTGGAGAAACCAGGAAAGGATGAGAGTTTGGTGTGTGTGTGTGTGTAGGGACCTCTTCTGGAGCATAAAGGGGCTCAGTGCTGAGTGAGAGAGCTATAGCCGAAGAGTACAGAATACTAATTCTGCTGCCACAGTCACCCTGAGTAGTCCTTTAAACACACTCGTGCACACACACCACAATCCTAGTCCATTCTTTTCAGGAAAAATCTCCACAGCAACTGTATTCCACATCGCACAATTACTCTTTGTCAAAAGCAATGGGCACGTGTGTGCACTTCCATTTTTCATTTTGTCTACGTGTGTTTTGGTAAAGGCTTATCAAAAACACCTGTCTGCACCCAGCACCGGAACAGTATGAAAATAAAAACCTCTCACCCATGCTGCTACAGACACAAACAATAAAATTCACACTATTCTCTCTGCTCTAATTAACAGTGTAGCTATTGGTATTCCATGAGGAGAAGATGAGCCGCATGTGTGGAAAAGAGTGTGAGAAAGTGTTTGCAAGTGAGCGACTACTGGGCTCCTGCTCAGGGCTGGAGAGATTTGGCCCCAAGAGTCTCCGAAGTCCTAATGAATTCTCTCTGTGATTCTTTTCCTACGGACCCTCGTCTGCTGTGTCTATACTGCCCTAAGTAGCGTACATATATGGCAATATACAGTCCTGTCTGAGTGGATTAAAAAAAATAATTAAAAAATCCCAATAAACCAATGCAAGTGTTTTCCATAACATTCAAGACAAACATTTAGATCTTCTGCTTGCATGTAGACTTGGTTTTCCAACAGCTGCATAATGGAGCTGACACCTCAGTAGGAACATCATGTTTACCTTTCAATAACTCACATGTTTAAATTGCAGTAATTTGACAGTTTTAAATGACATTAGCCATTTATCAAGCAATAAAGTTGAGCGTGGCCGAACGCTAATTTCCAAAAAGGTATGAGCTTTCTACCATGTATGGTATGTTTCACAGCACAGTTGGGATGCTGTTAAGTAAAACAGGAGCCAGGGGAGTTTCAACGTTTGATCCTTAAGAAATCAGAAGTCAAATATTTTGTGCGATATGCTTTCTTTTCCTGAAGTGAAACCCAAGGGGTCACAATAGTAAGGCTTTGCATCACTAATCTTCATGAAATGCCATGATGTCATGTGGAAAATACAACAAGAAAACTTACAAAAATAGAAAATGTACTCTTATATTGACTGCAGATACCGCCACATAAGGGACTGGATGTTCAATTTTATTATTATTGAAAAGGTTTATTCACTGAGAAACAAAACTAATAGTCTCAAGACGTTTCAAGAATAATGTTTCCTGATCTGCGCCAAAAAAAAATTGACACAATTATTTCTACAATTTATTACAGAAACAATTCCAAAGTTTCAAACTCTTCAGCCTCTTCCACCGGGAGCAGAAAGGGGTGGCGTCCATGACTTTCACAGTTAAAGGGCTCTCTGTACTCTGGTTCAGATCATAGCTTTAACCTTGTACATCCTCCGGTTCTCAATCACCACGACAGAAAGGAGCGAGTGTAGCATCCATCATCCATCACTGTGACAGCAGCAGCACTGATGTGTCCACCTATTCCATATGAGCACATGCATCCCAGTGCATGAGCAATATAATGAACAATAAAGAAAAGGGATAAATATCCTACAAATTTGATCACAGAAGTGGTTCAGATATAGAGTGGATTGTATTTCTTGATTAACTCAAATCCATTTTGGCTCCCTGGGAAGACTGTGCTCTGCCTGCACCTCAAACGTTGGGGACCCGTAACAGCTGTATGCACCGAACGCTTAAACGGTTGAATTATGCAGCCATGTACTGTATAATATATAAAAAATGAAGTATTGGCGGTTGCAGTCTGCGTTGCCCGTGGAACCTGAATATACTGAACCACCAAATATATTCTATTTCACAACCTTTACCATAATAAGAAACTCTAACCGTAGACACCACCTAAACAGAAATATCCTTGAAAAGGTCAAAAAAAGATGTAGCAACACCCTTAAAAATAGAAAATTAGAATCTGTCTAGAAGTTTCAATTCTGTCTTTTTTACAAGTTTAGAAAAGTTTAAAGGTTTAGCCTTTGTATCAGTATATAAAAATAGACTAAGTGTTTCCATGTGAAGAACAAATGGTACTGTGGAGAAACAGGCAAATCATATCTAAATCTGTCCTGGAGAGATAGACAGTGAAAATATTAAACTAACAGAACACCCAGATGTTGCAGACATACCACTTTATGTTTTCCACCTAACATGATCTAATTAAAGTTATGAGTTTATAAAACAAAGGCGGTTGCATATAGCAAGAGTATTACTTTTATTTCATTGTCTTCCTTCTCTCTTTTTTTCCATTCTTGCAATACCACCACATTCAGCAGGTGGCACTGTCACCTCAGAAAGTTTTGTAAATACTAACTGGTTGATATGTTTTATGTACATAGATATAGAAAATGCAAATGCGTCAGTATCTACTTTGGTCTCGGATGCATGGTTTATGGTTTCCTACCTGTTTTGATTTTTTATTTTTTTTCCTGAAATATTCATGGAACAAGAGAAGAGATAGTTTATAACCTCCGTTATACATCACCTTTAGCCTCCTAATAACGAAGCCTCTTACAAACATTCACGATACGCAGATAAGTGTACATTAATGATGCATTTCGGAAATAAATTAAAATAGAGATGAAAGGGTAGGATAAAAATAGTCAGCTTGGTTTGCACAGTTTCCATTGTGTGTTTTTTCTTTCTCCTTAACATCTAATTTATATGGAAATGAAAACGTGTTTGTTTATCCATATTGTATATAGTTATAGGTCTCAAATAAGTCAGTTGTCAGATTAGTAAATAATTTTGATGGACAGAAACCTGGAACCTCAAACTAAAAACATCGTAGATGAACTACAAACTGTCATATGAGAGACATTTATTTCAAATATGTTTTCTATTTTTCTCTACAGTGGAAAGATGGACCAAAATGCTTCTGCATGTAATTCTATTTATTACATTCATTTTCTGCAGGTACAAAGTGTTTATGTTTCCACAGGTCGCCCACAGCTGTGCTAACTATAATTTTGTCATTGTAAAATTTAATTCAGCGCAAGTAGCAATTCTCATGGTTGATAGATTTACTCCGGTTTCCTCCCACAGTCCACCCAAATGCATGTTAGTTTAATTGGATATTCTAAATTGTTCTTTAGAGTGTGACTGTATTGTTTGGTTTTGGTAGGCTGATTGTAGAACTGGGCATGTCGACCTGTATATCAGTACCATTCACACCACGGTGAGTATTGGTATCAGATCAACATTTGCAATTTCTCTTACATGGCCAGTAAATTGCTCAAATTTCTTTGCCGAGATTAAAATGTCAATTATGCATTTTTAACTTCGAGAGCAGCAATCCATACCGTATTTTAATGTTTGCATTCAGAACGCCTGCTTTCTTTCAAATGCAATCTGTTTAATTTCCTCACCATTGCAGATTCACTCCAAAACTGTCTGGGCAAACAGTACACCTCGCTCTCTCAGCTTTCACAGTTTAATCTGTGATCGGAGTTGAAATTTTAATTTTAGCATACCGATTAAGCCATTATCTATGCAGGCGGCTGAAAAGATATCTTACTGAAGCTTAAAAATGTACACTTATTTAAAGATGTATGCCTCGATCATGAAATATTAACATGACTGAATATGGTTACGCTTTTGTGTTAACTGAGGAGAAAATGGTGTTCCAATTAGGTTAGATGCAGATTACAGACTAAGATATCCTTAAAAACATTTTAAAAAATACATTGGTGTGTTTTAGAAATTTAAAAGGGAATTATTTTTTACTTCTATTCTGTTACAATGCATTATATTTTAGTCAGTTAATAAAAACAAACTTTTACCATAAAAGTTTTCTCTTGTATTTTATCAATCATTTAAAGTCAAATCACCAAATTATTCAATGATAATGACATTTCAAGAAAATAGTATCTCTGATACTATCAGAGTTAGTATCGATAATGCAAGCCCTGTATTTAGTTGGTACCAGATGAACATCAAAATTATTCCACACCTTTAGCAGATGAATGCATTGCTAACAGTAAATATAATTTTTACTAAAAAGCAAATTATTTAAGCACAGACTATGTATCTTTGCAAAGTACTCTATAAGGAAAGAACAACTCCATTGAAAGTTTCCTTTTGCGATTTGCCACAATTTAAAACAGGTGATCTAGTTGAAAGGAGCTAAATTCAAACTTCCTGGCCAACCTGTAAAAGGCTATATGTGGCACAAATAAAACTGTATATAATCAATCCCCACTTATAATCCCCACTGTGAAAATTGCAATGGCAGCAACAGTGAAGCCTGTCGAAGATAATTTTTCGAACTTTTTTCTTTTTTCCTCTCATTTGAGTCAAAAGTATTATTTGAATACAGATATGTAAATCAATTAAGTATTAATCATTAATCACTAAAGCTTTTGCTCATTGACAGTTGAGATCAAGATGGATCCATATTAGAATAATAAAAAAAGAATCATCAATGAAGATAGAAAAGTGAACACAGGAGTGTGAATCTATGTGCTGAACTGATGCATCTGGTAATAAATCAGCAATGAAAAATTAGCTGCAGATATGTGTCACTAGCCCTCCAGTTGATAAACACATGCCAATTTGCATCTGTAACTACCTCTATCAGCAATGGATCATTTATGATTGTGCTTCTGTGCTGTCAAACATGGCAACAGCTTGCATCAAAATCATGTCAGCCTTGATGGGTGACGGATTTATCATTACAATCATTCACATTCACCCCATCTCAGGCGAGTTACCGTCAGGCCTACAGATTGCATAATTTGTTTGTCAGATTCCATCCATCCATCCGTCTGCTGCTCATCTCATATTGGGTCGCAAACATCAGTTCTGTCAGTTCCGTGTCTGGCCGCCCCCAGGTTCTCCTCAAAGTGGGACATGATGTCGAAACTGTGAACCCCCTCTTCCCCCCCAGTAAGCATCCTAATCAAATAGCTGAACCACCTCAACTGACTCTTCATCGTGGAAGAGCATTGGCTCTACTTCCAGATCCCCATGGATGATGGAGCTTTTCACCATATGTCTAAGGGGGCGGTTGGCCATCATACAGGGAGACAGCTCTTTTCAAGCCTGTATCTCACACTTGTTCTGATGAACCATATCTTAGAACCACTGCTGAGATTCAGAAAGTCGGTGTCGTACATTTATCCCAAAGAAACTTTCACGAACACCCTTTGGTTTCACAATTTAAAATGTATTCCTGAGCACAAGACACAGAAGAACAAAAAATCTTTACATTTAAGCTCAGCTAAATTTCTCATACAGAGACAATGAGATATTGGATAATAAGGATGTTGCAATCTGATGTCCTTTTGTAAAGGCTCGACCACACCCTTAAGGCCACCAAGACCTCTATGAAGTTCTGGCCAACTAGTGAGAGATAAGAGCAGATAATAAATCCAGGATCAAGACATATGATATAGTTCCTTAGCAACTCAGTGAACTGATATGATTCAGACATTTCCTGTTAGCACAGAGTTGCTATATCGCTACCACATTATACTAAAGTAAAAAAGGGGAAAGACTATCTCACCATCAGTTATTTGTCTGCCTCCTTATTTCTCCCTTTGTGGGGTTATTAGATGATATGATCTCCAGCTGCATAAAGCCTAAACAAAAATAACCTTCCTAGAAGCTAGACAAAATTCTCCCTGGAGTTCTACGAATGTGTTTACTATTCAGGGCAAGTTTTGCAGAGGTATCCTGGTTTCACATAGTGGTGGTTGTGGTTGCTCTTAAAGAGGCCTGGCAGTTTCTGTTCAATTAGTGACAAAGAAAAGACAATTTAGAATATCCTGTATATTAAATATATTCATCCAATGTGATTTTAATGGAATAAATAACCTAGTGGTAGTGATGAAGGCAAATGATTAAAGAAGCTTCAGTGCACGCGCTTGTCACTTTTCTGTTTCTGCAAACCGATTATTTATGTACATTGCTTAAGGCACATGAGAAATTATGCAAATGAAAGAAGCAATCATCTTGTGTATAAACGGATTATCTGCTTCATGTTCAATTTATTGATGTATAAATGACCATTTGCGCAAATTCATGCCCGTCGTTGCGCATCTTTTCCCCTCCGCACTGTGCGAACAGACCGTTTCACGCTCTTGTGCCGCACGCACACAATGATGTGATGCCTGTAGACTGATACTGTAGGAGCCACACCTCTTGCCCACATGGGGGAATCTCTAAAATATAGATCAAAAGGCAGAATTTCTGTCAGGCATTACTAATCTTTTGATGAGAAGTTTAAAAGGTTTCCTTTGAACTGCCTCAGTTCTTAATTAAAGGGCAACATGCACAAGACAAAATTCAAATAATAAATTCTCTATCAAGCAGAGAATTTTTGACCTCCCCGGGGCGATATAAAAAGACAGGAAAACAAGAAGGAGTTCTCACGTATGTTTGTCGAGTACACAGGCAAACAACTGCACGTATGAGATAAAAAAGCCCTTTGAATTATTAATGTTCGGTCAACCACGTGCCATTTCAATATGTATCAATGCACGTTGTATTAAATAAAGACGTACACAGAACCGATATGAAAATGGTGTAAGCGAGACAGAAAAAAAACTTGGATCATAAACCCTACCTTGCCTGACGTCTCTCGGTGCTATGGCGATTGCATCGTTGGAATGAAGTTCGGTTACACAGCAGTCATCAGGGACGAGGGAACCGTTGCTGAAACTGTGAGGTGTCTCCGGAAGTAGTGGAATCGGCGGTGCCATGATGTTGTGATTAGGACAAATGCAGCCCGTTTGCGTCATCCCACAAACATCCCCGTCAGAGGTCTCCTGGTTCCCAGTGGGGTCCGTCCGCAGACACTCCTCAAACCAACGACAGAGCATGCCGCAGGTGAACTGACTGGAGTTCTCGTTGTTAATGAGCAATACCTCCACCAGCCTCTGTTCTGCCAATTCCTTTGTTACCTGAGGCTCATCTTCAGCAGGGTGTCTGGTCAGACATAGCTGAACAAAGTTTTTATCAAACTGCAGGAAGGAGTAGGGTCTGTCTGAGTTCAAGGGGCTGCCGCAGAGATCGATGATCTCCTGATCCCTGGCTGTTGGCGTTTGTAGATGGAGAGGGCAGCTTTGATTGGCTAGGTGGTGGTCAAGGGAAAGAAGCATGGGGTGGTGCATTTGGCAGATGACAGGGTTTCGGGTGAAGCGGAGGTAGAGGGAGTACTTTGTAGGATCTGGATTTTCCAAGGACCACGAACAACCAGGTGTCCTGAAGGGAAAAAGCTCCCGTAGGGAGAAAGAACCATAGAGCACCCCTGCTACAAGGCTGGAGCATGGTGAGGAGACGGGTGAGGGGCCCCCTTCTGCCCCTGTGCTGGGGATGCTTTCGGCAGCCCCATAGGCAACCTCAAGCAGGGTAGAGAGAGGAGCTAGAGCGAGGGCAGACAGAGCAGCCAGGGCCCCAGCCACGGCCAGGAGAGAGGACAGCACAGACAGACACACCCCACCAGCAGTGTTCATCCTATGACATTCGTCCTGCAGGGGGAGAAAGAGAAGAGAAATGATCAACATCTGACCTATTTGGTAGCATCCGTATACAAAACTGACAAAAATCAACATGACATAGACAAAAGACAGACTCAAATGTGTTATACAAGTCGATACTAAAGACGCACGTCTGGTTGAAAGCGTTTCTCGAATGATTTGTGCATCGCCTCAGAGGATTACAAAACCAACTTTATGACAGCAGTTCTCCTGAAGTTTTTCAAACGCAAAGACACACAAGAACTGTCAAAAACACAAACACATCCCTGCTGGGCTGGATTAAAAGGGCTGATGACTTGGCTGTTGAGACATGCACTGTGGGGCCTGCTCTACCCTTTCCTGCTGATATGTGCGTGTGAACAGATTTGTGCACACAAACAAACTCCCATGCACACACACTCCTGTCCCGCTGAGCAGCTCCCCTAAGGTTCTGGCAAACTATTACCATCACTGACACAGTGAGGGTCCGCCAACAGCCTGATTTTGACTCACAGAGTGTGCACATACAATACCGGAAAAAAAAAAACACGCTGTCTGCATACAATATTTTTCTTCAAGCTACTACTCTTGCCATGTGTCTACTCGATCACGCAAGACATACGAAGCATCCTGGCAAAAACGCAATTTCAGGAGGTTTTGCTGAAAATGGGGCATTTTTGCCTCAACAAGCAGTACCAAGCTGAGGATAATGTTCATTTCTCTGGAATATGGGCAGTGAAATCACACCCTGGCAGTTCCTCAAATATCTTAAAACAATTTAAATGTTATAAATGAAATCATAACTTCCATAATTTAAATATTTGTATTTAACTGATGCCTAAATTTTGATTATCTCTCGTTTCTGATTTTAAAATTCTCTCACCTTACTAGAAATGTTTTCTTATTGATAGAAGTGAACAGAAGAATATATGTTACAGCGCACAAAAGGTATTAATGTTTCCATTTTTCATTTTAAAGCTTCACAAAACAATCAAAACCCAGAGATCATTTTATGATATCTAATGGTGATGTACACATTTTATTGCCACTGCTAAGTTAATATTAGACGACACTTTGTAACACAACCATCATCAAAATGGAAAAGATTGCTTGAACAACTTGGACAAGTTCAAGCAAGAATACCTTCTTAAGCCACAAATCTGTTTTAATAAGTTGTAGCCCCAACCATATCTAGTGGTGTGTCTTTTAATTTATTACTTATTTCAAGTTGAAAGAAGCAACCAAGGTTACCAAATATATCTCTATGAAGATACCTAATTAAAGAAGACTGTGTGCGTGGCTCTCAAGCTACTCCCCCCTCGTTCCTAATTAATGACACACACAGTGTTACCCAGGATTTTATATAAGAATCTCCAGAATTCCAAACATGGTTCACAAGGTCCAGGTAACACACAACAATGTCAAAAAGAGAGCACTGAAAGGCAACTGTGTCTCTGATGTAGGAGAGGTAAGTTATGGTTAAAAGTCCATTAAAGGCAGCCAAAAGCCAGAGATGAGGAGGAAGATTTAAAGGCAGCAGAGCATTAAAGGGACTGTAATTAAACAAACTATTCAAAAAGAAAGAAAAAAAATCATTGGAGATTTGCATCACTCTCTGTAAAAAAATAAAAAAGAATCATCTCCTATGGGGTTTGAGGCATTCTGCTGATGTTGACTCAGAGCATAAAATGCTTTACAATCATGTTCAAGGACAGCTTGTTGATGTAGAAGATGTACGCTATTCTGTCATGAAAAGGTCATGGAGAAGGTGTTTAAAATGAAAACTAGCACACATTGTATGTTTCTAAATGGGATAGGTTGAGAAAAGGCAGGGGAACTACTTTAAATGCATTTGAAATTGCATTTTAATTTAGGCTCTTTTTCTAACTTAATCTGTTACATCAGATATAGTGGAGAGGTCTATGAAGAAAGAATCACACAGGCTAATGGACAAACTTGAGCTGTATGGACTCACCACTTGAGTCAAGATAAACCGAGGTTTTAAAAGTTAGCGTATCAAAATTATAATTTTTCATCAAACCGTTCAATGACTTGAAGGAGTTATTGAGTCATTCACTGCAAATCAGTAACTCAATGCAAACTGTTGGGTTTCTTTATTCTGTAAAGTTTAGCTAGTTTGTATAATAATATTGCCGCATGTTAAACTAAGTTTGATAGGTAGGATCAACTGGAAAATAAGTACTTGGAATCTGTCTGACTGGATTGCATTGACTTTATTTGTAAATTGCTTGAGATAGTCTACAAATTAAATTGGGAATAATTAAGTCAATGTTCAAAATAACATAATTGTAATAATGAATACAATTATTGGGGTTTGTAGCAGAAAACAGTTGTTACTTTTCTGGTTTACATATGAACTAATACATTATCCAAGTTTTTTAAAATGTTTTAACTACACATTGGTTATTAAGCCATAACAATTCCATACTGATGTATGTCTACTAATGTGCAATAAGTATAATTTTGAGAAACTATATTACAGTTATTTTTATATTAATTTTAAATTGCCACTAAATTTGCATCTCTTTCTTGTAAAACACAATATAAGGATTTCATTTATCAATAAAAAAAACTGCAAATGCTTTAAAGCAGAAACCTAAAAAAAAAGACAAATTTAAACAAAAAATATGTACTAACTTAGTGAATAAATAAATAAATGAAAAATAAGAACATTACCTAAATCTACATAAGTAGAAATACATTTAAAACATGTTTGCTCATTTTGAGAAAATCTGAAAGTTTAGTTTCTCTTTCCCTGTCCCGCTTTAAATCCTTTGATGTAAAGACAACATGGAGGCCTACATATGTAGCTGTTACGACCAGCATTTATGTTTTTTTCAGCGCCTGTTTTTCCTTCATTTCAGGGTCCTGGCACTGTTTCGAAAAAGCTAACCCACTGCATGCTGTGAGCTATGCTCCAGAGCATCATGCTACTTTGTAAAACAAGTTCATACAGTCCTCCAACTTCAAAACAAATATGGCGTGACATCATACATCCACACTTCTCCACAGCTGGTGACACAGTTACTCACGTTGCAGTGTGTCTCAGAAATGTTGCATCAAGCGATTCAGTGGGAATATGACGTGCTGTTCTATATGACAAAATAGTTCCCTTGTTTATGGGCAATACCATAGATGCTCAGTTTCATCTTATTCAACCGTTTACATATATATATATATATATATATATATATATATATATATATATATATATATATATATATATTATATATATGTGTGTATATATATATATATATATATATATATATATATATATATATATATATATATATATATATATATATATATATATATAAAAGTCAGTGTTTTACGACAGAGTTTAAACTTGAATGCAGACTTAGCAGTGCAAAAAAAATGCATTTTATGGGTGAAAAAAGTCTGAGGCGTTAAGCAAATTGTTTTTGGGACAATGAACAATGAATATTCATAAAGCCACATACTGTGTAAGAATAGGTCCTAAAGGGCTGCCTTCACGAGGGCATTCTGTCCCACTTCGTTTCTAAAACAGCTCTTCACTTTGGGCATCCTTAAATATTCATCATCTTGGATGTCTGCTTTCCCCTCCTTCCACCTTGACATTAATGGCCTTACCAAGGATGGCGAACTCTTTCTCTGTCTCTGTTTGCTTTGCATGTCTTTTTGGCTTTGGCTTCAATTTTTTGATTCACTGAGTTGAAAACATTAGTTTTTTATATATATTATTATGTATTTATTTGCTTCCCTACATGCTACATAAAAATTCATGAAAGACAAAAGAGGCCTGGAAGCACAGCTTAAAGTATCATCCTACCATGAAGAGCAAAAAAAAAAACAAAAAAAAACTCTCATTTATCTTTAAAATATTTGAAGTTACTCTTACAGAAAGATTATTTTCACATGTGACATGAATGAATTGATTCCAAACGCCGTACGCACGTAAACTCCCATGTTGAAGCCCATTAAATAAAATCAACCGCTTATAACATGATGAGGTATTTCAGACAACTACTTAAAGCGCTTTAAAACACGGTGCCTCATTCACCCAGCCACACTCAAAGACTCGTGTACTTGTATGCAGATGGGTAGCGTTTTAGAGCCTTGCCACACACCACTGATATGTTTTGGAGGAAATTGGAATCAAACTCAATAACCCCAGATACCAGAAAACTCTTTTTCCTCTGAGCCATAGCTATTAGAAATGATAGCCATGGGATTATGAGGATTTGAGGCAATTCTTGACACACAAAAGAGGATCTAAGATATGTATAAACATGATCCTTCTTCAGCACGCTTTGATGAAACTATGTAAATTACAAAACAGGGGCTGCAAACAGTTCTTTAAATTGACGATAATACTTTTTGACACTGCAGTTTTCCAGACAATAAATATTTCTCCCAACACATCTATTTAAACAGGAAAGTATACACTGGGATATAAGCCTTCTCTTTTGACCGTCTGCCATTATATATTTTTTTTAAGACAAAGATCTCCTAAAACAAATGGAGAGCTAAACTCATTTGGACGGTTTTCCACATTTTTTCTCGTAAACAGACATTTTACATGTGGCAACTTTACTGTGTTAAAAAAAAATCACTGGTGGAGAGATAAACGCCAAATTAAATATATTTCACCTCTGGCTTGGTTTCCAATTTTTCCACATATCTTAAGTTATACTATGAAACAACATTCGAAACACATGCGTCACATGTGGAAAACGTAGTAGTAATTACCGTGAAGTCATATGTGAAGCACATGTGATAAAAGCTTCCAAATTGAAATTTACCAGTGTAGGCTGCGCATGGGAAAATTGTAGGCCAACAAAACAAATCTGAACGCCTCCCATGAAATCAGTGTTTTAAGACTTGTGTTTCAAATTTAGAAATTGTTGTATAATGACATAGGAAATGTGTTTTAGATGTGACAATCACAGTGTATAGTCACATGTGAAACACACCTGTTGTTCAAGTGACTATACTATGATTTTCAATTATGTGGCGATGCTCACTGGGAAAAATGTGTTTCAACTCTGGATATTACAGTGTGACATCATATGGAAACAAATATTAAGTCAAAACTTAAGCCACATATGTTTTAAATGTGGAAATCATACTGCGGCGTTGAATACACCAGGGATACACACATGCCTCATGCAAGACATTTTCAACATGTGCATTTTTAGGTGTTTCCAAGTTCCTTTCTTCAATATTTAAATTCCAATGATGACCTCATTTTTCACAAAGCTGAATCTGTTACCGGTCATATTTGTAAACACTGTTTGTACAAAAAGTTGAATCCCAGCCTTTCTTCCCGATGGAACAACCACAAACTAAAACAATATATTGTTTTCCATGTGCCTATTTATGGAAGCGCCATATTCTGGGTAGCCTACAGTTTAAAAGCTTAACCAGCTTCTGAAATGCCACAGCGGCATGCTGGGAAACCGCAAAGCGAGACACTTGCTATGACTGAATACTCGAATGCTTCCAGGTTGTGTTCAGGGATCTCACACTTCAGAGAAAGTAGATGCACTACTGAACTCCCACTGGAGCTTTTCCACTGTGTACAGTGAAACTGGGGCTGACTCTACAAAAACAACTTGAAGTCAAACCTTGTTTATTATCCTTAATCTTGCTGATACTCAGGTTTGGCAATTCCGATTCAATTCAAAAATACTGCATTAATCCCCAAAGGGAAATGAAACGTATATCATATTATCCAGGATGCTGATCACTGTGTACAAGATGGATCTCCTGTTGTGTTCTCTGATAGAGCAGCAAAGAAATCCGCTAGCTCTCTGTACTCAGCTTCTTGTCCAATCTTAGGCGTTTCCCACAGTGGCGCAAAAAGTGGGTATGCAGCGTATGCAGCGCAAAGGGGCGAAGCACCAAAGGGGGCGCCAAAACCTCGTCTGGAGGGGGCGACGATGTTTTCCCATACACTTCAGCGCGCCTTTCGCGCCTACACCTCGCGCAATTAATGTACCGAGTTATACCCTTCACCTATCGTCGCCTCGGGCGGCCATTTATGTTTTTCGCATCCACCTAAATAATGTGTAGTTGCGCCACTGGTTTCCCACAATTTGGAAGCTTTTATCACATGTGCTTTACATTATGACTACACCCTCAGAGTATCAAGACCTGGACTTGAAAAGACATAGGCTCAACTCATTCCACCATCTTTACTAGTTGGGCTCAAAAATGACACGCGCGGCAGCATCAGCAGCTTGAAAACACGGCAAACGAAGCATAAAAATTTTGATACTTAAACATATTTGAAAGCGTAAATATTTCTAACATCTGTAACTGTACCAAATATGCAATAAATTAAACGTATTAAGCATTAAATTTGAAAGTTTTCGTTTACCACCTGTTTTACTCAGAAATGAAAACGAAATTAACTTACCACAAAAAGCATGTCTCCGTGCTAAAAAAAAATAAAATAATTGATTACAAACCAAGCCAAATTTAAAGCACCATTCTAGTGGCCTAAACAGTTTGGCAATTTTGCACCATTCTAGTGACCTAAACAGTTTGGCAATTTTCCACTCATGAATTGAGGTAACTGCTCACCGTGCATGTCTGCTCTTGTCTACGCATTGACTCAGACAAAGGCCGGCACACTTGGCCTAAATTCTCAGTCAGTTCCATTAAAGCTACATGTACGGCTTGCCGAGTCGCCCCTGCTGTCTGAAACAAGTATCTTAAAAAGAACTCCTTTTTAATTGTGCTGAAAGCAATTCCGGATGAACATAAAAGTAACAACAGGCACGTTGACATAAAAACTACAAACACGATTGTTTTCTTCTGAAGCAAATGGAGCTCAGCTCGACTTTCACATGCTGTGAATTATCTCCTGTCAGGTACAAATCACACCAGTTGTTTCAGTGCTATCCAAACATTTTCACATGTGAAATGCTATAGTATTCAACATCCTTTTTTTTTACAGTTTAATTGGATTTTTGTTGGATTTTGGTAGATCACACAAGAACCATATTTAAAAGTTTGCTCCATGACTCTCAATGTGCAGGCAGAAATAACTGACACCATGATAACATCTAGGATCGTGAAATTCTGTCTATGGTTGTCAGTTTGATTCCAGGTTCTCCCACAACATGCTGACTCCACGTCTTGTAGTGAATCAGCCAGGCTGGTAATGGGTGGATGTGACATGTAGCGTTAAAAGTGCTTGGAAAAGCTAGCTAGACTAGAAAGCATAATACAAACAGAACTCTATAAAAGCAGTGTGAATGCAACTTGACAAGTTTTTTCCGTCTTTTTTTGTTTGTTTGTTTGTTGGTTTTTTTGCAAGTTTCATGTGAAACCATCAAACATATGGAAATATGTTTACACTTTCAAGAACCACAATCCTAATGTCAACTGAGAAAAATGCTTGGGACTGAAACAAATTGGGCTTCCAAAGTGTTAACCAAAACTGTTTTGCTGTTTTTTCTGAATAAAGACACTAATCAAAGTAAACTCTGTCATGTCAAATCAGGGATATGTGCTAATCAAATAAAAACTACTTGACTCCAAGAAAGAACACCAGACAATTAATGTAGGACAGAAATAGTTTCATGAAACTTATTTGATTTTATTGTCTGTGTTACATTTGGATAGCTGATCAATTATATCTAAATTCATCGTTTGTAGTTAAAAAAAAATGATTTGAGATTAGAAAAATAAAGGAATGCAAAAAACAAAAATGCATTGTTTTTTAATACAGCACAACAATGGCTGTATTAAGTAAATAAAATAAAAAAAAATTCTTCACTTAATTGGGCAAGTCAGAATCACCAAGCACAAACAAGGAAAACAATAGTTTTGTAAACTTTCTGTTTATTGTTAGTTAATTAGCTATTCTTGTTTTCTTTAGAATTAGTCAAGCTGCAACCATTTATGTATTTCATTAGAATGTCTATGTGGTCGTCTGATACAAGATGACATATAGTTGTGAAGAAAAAAAAAAATAAACTCCATATAGCTTCTACACTCTAGCAGAAAATAATCTATGGGATTATTTTCCAATAGATTAAAGCCATGCACTGCATTTAGGTCCTTAATGGACGTATGGCAATAAGTGAGGTACTGTTGAAAGAAGAAGTCCCATTTAAATGTTGCCTCAAGTTATGTAAGGGACAGCTTGACGGATCAGATTGGACAAAAATAAACTGTAAAATTTATGTGGAGGGAAACTAACAAGCAAATACCCCATCCATCCTCTGACACGTTGTGGACATCGTGGACATTGAGGGTTTTTTTTTTGTTTCTTTGTTTGTTTCTTTACCTGGGACTCTTAGCTGAAGTGTATTTAGAAATGTAATTATCAAAAACCAAAAAAATTACAATTTTCCTGTCTTATCTGTGCTGCCTGAGCTACAATCTCTACATCTCAGTCCAAACATCTAAAAGCAATCCAGCTAGGAATGGCGTCGTCATACGCCAGCAAATCCACATAGAGCCACATTTGGAGTCAAACATGCCCTTGCCCAATTAAATGCTAAAGGAGTGTTATCAAAAATGCAATCTACATTCTTTTACCAAACGTTTTGAGTCTCTCCAAAAAGTCACGAAACATCCCTCTCTCTGCCTGTAGTCTCTCCATATAACCTCTAGCTGAAGATTCTCAACTCTGCCCCTTCTCATCTTTTAGTTTGAGCCCCTTAAGAGAGCTCATCCTCCCTCAAAGTCAAACTTAATTTGTTTACTTAAGTCAGCACACATCCATGGCAACTCTGCTTTAAGTCTTTCATCTGGATAAGATCTTCTATCTGTAAACCAATATGGAGAGAAAAAAAAGTGCTGCATCTGATTTAGCGTGGTTGACATTTAGAAAGTAAGTCGTATGTCCTTTCATCAAAATTCACTCCGCTGCGCCATCAAGCCTGTGCTTTTTCACTTTGTCTTATCGGTTATTCACAAATGGCAGATGAGCTGAGTGGATCTCATGCTGTGAAAAGAGACAACAGCTATAAACCCCTTGATCACAGAAAAAGGCTTTCTCTTTTGTCTCTGAGTAACTGCGCATGTGACATTCCCTCGCATCACATCGCACCCATGAACCCCCTTCCATGCACTCGAGTCCTTTTAACATGTGGCACATGTGGAGACGGAAGAACAAAGTGCAAGTCATCAAAGTGTGTGATGAGAGTAAGCAAGAGATTCAGTAAGTTAGGGGGGAAAGTGGGTTAAGAAACAGCTTGAGGAATTCAAGGGAATATTAGATGCTTTTTGGAGATTCGTGTGGATTGAGAAATGCTATTCTGAAAAGACTGAAATGAAGAATCACGACTCGCCATCGAATCTCTATCACTCTTCCTTTCAGATTTCTGATTAGATTAATGTGTTTTATCTCACGTTTCCTAAGAAAGTCAATGAACTTGGAGAGAAAAAAACTCGAATAGCGACTACCGTCATTGACTTGGTGAACTGCTTTTGTCATTTCTGTCATTTATACGTAGCACTCACCAGACACTGGTCTGCTTCAAACGGACCTTTCATGCAGGTGTGAATACACTCAAGCAAACCCTGGTGCAGAACGAGCAACCAGACTTAGGTCCACTTTTCAAGGTGGCCTCAGTCTGCTTCCAAATTAACTGTGGTGTGGTTCACCTCTTGTATGAATGCAGACTGCCATCAGCCTGTACAAAACACGTAAAAATATACATCTTTTAGGACTTCATGAGAAATGGTTGCTCGGCATTATGATAAAAATGAGTCCCACCCCCATTATTTCTGTCCAATAGGAGCGAAGATTATGATTCACATGACTTTGTTCCCAAAATTACTGTCTGCTTGCAAAAAAGAACAATCTGATAGCAATCTGATAGCAAGCTGTACCAGATGAACAGAGACAAAAAAGTTGCATTTGGTCTGGAACAAACAAGCCGACTAAAAGAGTTTCCTGGTGTGAGTACACTGTTAATGTTCATTATTCTGCTAGTTATTTCATGTTTCTGTGATGTCATTGATCTAATCACTTCGGTTCCTGGAAACTGCTCCCAAATCAGCTGGTAATCATGCTATAGATTGTATCTACCTGTCTTCCAAATAACAAACACATCACCACAGTATGTAAGCTTCTTGGTGTCTTCGTTTCTCCCTTGGATCCCACTGTTGATAGGGCCTTGATGCGTGTTTCTCTTACACGTTCAGTTACATCACTGTATGCAATCTCCATCATGCACCTGCCTCTGCACTGGTACCATTTGAACACACACCAAATATGACAGAAGAATACAACCAGAAAAAGAATCTATCAAACTTTCTGGGTATTTTTGGTAGGAGGAGGAGGAGGAGGAAGAAAAAATTCTAGTTGAATGTTTTCACCCAGCATTAAGTAGCTGAGCCAGACTTTTTCCTGGCAGCCTCCTAGCCCAAGCCTCAGCTCCAGCGGCCCCAGCAGTCTCGCTCTCACATCCCCCTCTGGAGGGTTTGGTCGCTGATGCCTTAGCTCTGCCTGAGCCTGCGTGTCTCCGCCGAGAAGCAGAGTTCACTCTTCGTCTCCTCGGAGCCCACTCCTCACAGCCTCAAAGGAGGGCTCTCAAGATCCTGCCTAGGCTCCTTACAAACTCTGGTGTGGGTTCCTCTGAGCCAAACTCCAGGACCCTCACACAGGTCCTTGCGGCCACACGGTCGGCCTCCAGAGAAGCTTCGCTCTGGGCTCTCTCTACCATCAAGCCAACTGCCAGAACAGTTGTGTTGATTTTCTGGTAAATGTGCTTCAAAGATCACTTCCAGATAGACAATTATTTATATTTTTTTATTGTTTTCTACATTTAAAAATTCTCTCAATGTAATGATAGACGTTAAATAGTCGGGAAACAACTTTATAGCCCTGCCCCGATTGAAAGGCAACAAGCTTCACCTCAACCTTGATGTATTTCTTCCTTTTCTTTGTGTTAACAGTCACTTTAATACTCAAGATGAGCGAATCTGGATTTTAAAAAGGTGGTTATAGTTGCTGAAGGTCATATAATCAAAAAGCCTTTGTACCTGACCAAACCGTAAACAGTTCAAATTAGCTGATTATTTTTGCTGCACCTATAAATTGATGTATGTTGTGGCACTTTAGTGCTGAGAATCTAAATTATGATATTTTTCAAATTCCAAGAGATGATATTATAGAAACAACTTATTTTTCTACCATTTTTTATTTATATTTTTTATTTTATTTAAGTGAACACTAGTTTTTACTCACAAATCAATTTTGAAATTGATCACGACATCCCAAAGTGGGGAGCATGAAGTTGTCCAGAATGCTTTTTGTGTGCTGAACCATCATGTGTTCTTTTCACTGGCTGCAAGAGGCTGAGCACAACGGCTGAAAAACAGCATCACACCATAATCCCCTCTGCACTAAACATTACACTTCACAGTCAGTGAAGTATCATTTCCCCAGAAACATCTAAAACCGGAGTGCATCCCACTTGGTGATTTAGAGTTTGGATGCAGTTGCTTAGCCATGGAAACCCGCTCCATAAAGCTCTATAAGCACTGCTAATCTGACGGCTAATCTGAAGGTCAGATGAAGTTTGAAGGTTTGTAGCAAATAACTCGGCAGAAAGTTTTTGACTGGTTTATATTTGACTGCTTTAACACAGTGCATGGGCTGTGCAGAACACTCTGGATATCATGTCATCAACGGGTGAGGCTCACTGGCAGAAGTGCTAACCGGCCAGCAGGGATGGACATGAAGTGGTGCGGTTAGAGATAAAAGATGGTTGCAGAGCCCTTGTCGAGGTGTAGATTAAAACAGTTACACCATCGCTACCTTTTTGAAATTTCATCTCAATGATTATCAAAATGATACAACAAATGGTTCCTTTTTTTAGATTTTGTTTTTAACTAGTGCATTTCAATTAGGGCAAAACACATAAACCACTCCATAGCAAACCACATTGCTATAGATTACTGGCCGCTGTAAAAATAAATAATTTTTAAATACCAAATTCCAAAGTATAATTTTTTTTTAGATGCATTAAGTTTTCAGGGTTTTGTCAATTTTCATTCGTTTTGTGCTGGAAAAATTGCATAAGACAATCCACTTCAGTGTATGAAAGGATTGCAGCGAATGTACAAATAAAAAAAAATCTATTAACAGTCTTTATACATTAATTTGTTTACACAGAGCAAAATGTTTTTCCAATAAAAACTAATTAATTAACTTTTAATAGAATTATTTTCATGCACGCATAGTTCTTAAACCGTACTGGAATTGAACATGTATTTAATGCAATCAAAACCTGGCTTTCAATAATAATAATAATTAAAAAAATGTTACAGAAAAAGAAGTCATTGGTTGTTTCACGTGGATGGAGCTAATCATAGACAAACCAACAGAGTAGAAACTTTTTCTTGTTGCTGCAAATTGATGCTTTTTTATCTTTTCTTTCTCTGTATAGAGCAGGCAATGTCTTTGGCTTGCTAAAGATTTGTAAAACACATTAATTTATTCCTTTTCTATTGAGGGAGGAAACTTTCATGCTTAAAGAATTGCTGCCGTTATCCAACAGCGAATGTGAAAGCGAAGTATTTTTCTCCCTTTTCTTCCTCCCCCAGTTTGTGTAGTCAGAAGATTAACTTGGATTCTCATCCTGCCTTGTTTTTTTGCTGTTCCAGTTTAAACTTATTGTAATTGCCTCTCCTTCCTCACACCAAGACTGGACAAATGTCAAGTTTCTTGAAATAATTTCCTGACTTAAGATCAACACACATCTGCCTAGCTCTTGTCTTTGAACAATGCACGGCAATTTCGCCCGTATGAATAGATGAAGGTGCAATCCCGTAAAGGCTTGAGGCTTGTGAAGGAAGAAAAGCTGACAGCCTTGATCTTGATCTTATCAGTATTGTATTGACAATGTTTCGATTGTACTAGACAGAAGGATTAAAACCATTTTAAGAAATCTTTCCTCTCACATCTCCTCTTGTCCTTCCTATTTTGAAAAGCTGCTAAGGACAATCAGTTGGAAGTTCCATGGTACTGTGTCTTTTGTATTGAGTGTGATGGATGGATGGATGGATGGATGGATGGATGGATGGATGGATGGATGGATGGATGGATGGATGGGATGGATGGATGGATGGGTAGACAGAGGGAAACAGGTCTGTTCTATTGTAAAGCAAGCTGTCCTCCTCTAGGGCATGTAAGACATGTTTGGCAAGAGCAAAAGGTTTATCTAACTGACCTGCCTGGCTGTAAATAAATTATTCTAATACACAGAGTGCTAAGCAGGCACTTATTTGGCAAGGCCAGAGTGAGTGTAGCTAATACTGTTAATGGCTGTCGGAGAATAGTGAAAAAAAAAATGTAGACTAGCGCAGCAGTTTAGCCATGCCAACTTAAGAATAACATAGGAATATAATGTAATAATCAGCTTTAGTTTTGAAAGACCCTATGTACAGAGAAAAGGAATACAGTTAGAGTTTAGGCCATTTAAATACAGACTTAATACAATACAAAATGTTTTATTTTTTTTCCCCATTAGCTCTATTCAGCCTAGGTCTACTCTCAGCCTGCGTTGCAAGAGTTTCCATTACTAGTTTTTCCAGCTTTGATGGGAGCTGAGCAGGGCTGACATGTGCATGTAAAGAGACGGTTTCTACCGATGTGTCGTAGGGAAAAGGTCATAAAACTCAAAAGCGACTAAAATAATATTTAGAACCACAGTGGAAGAGATTAAAACCAAAGAATAATTTCAATTTCTACTGTAACAACAAAATCAGTTGTGTAGAGTCACATATGTTTTCCCCAAAACATACAAAACACCACCACCATGACACGACTCGTGTAAACCGTCACAGTTTATAGACCAGGCAACTCTGACAGCTTTAAGTGGCTTCAAACCAAAACGTCAACAGTTAGCTGCTCAGTTAGTAACACAACAGGTTCCATGTGGAGTCGAGTAGAGCATCGCTGAGCAACTAGAGTCCATGATAAAGGAGCATAAAAACTAAAAAAATAAATATTACACCTTACAATTACGCAGAAAATCATAGAAGCATTCAATAAGCACAAGTTCAGTTGAAAAAGTTTTGCCAACTTGAACTATCTAAGTATTTATTGTTATGGGGAATACTTCTAATTGGCAGTAAGTGTAGTCTTGGTGTGGGTGGCTTCAACTGATTATCTAGCTTGTCTGAAGTTAAAATGAAACACATACACGCACACATATGGGTGTGCCTATTAACCTCTTAAATTGATTTAGAAGACCCATTTATCTGAAGCTGCAGTACTTAGAAGTGCAGAGGGGTTCATAAAGAAGTATACAGTTGCGTAATATGGTAGATAAGAGCTTGAATATCACTTCGAGGTGATTATATCAAAGACCTTCTGCAGAGTTTACGCTTTACAAACAGAGACAAAAAAGAGAAAAGATTAAGCTATAAATCCAAAGTAGCAGCTAATGGACACTTTTCTGTGTAAAACTGTCATGTCGCGGCACACAAATGAGACATTTGTGATTCATGACACAATTTTGTGCTTTCAGGGACATTCATGAAAAAAAAAAGGTATGATGTGTGCTGTTGCAGAGAAGTTGATCACAAGTGCAGGTGATGATACCGTGCGACTTTTTTTCAGGACCAGCTTCCTTCCTTCAAACTTTGGAACCGTGGCTGATGTGCTCCAGTCATGATCATTTCACCAGCATGTAAACCGTTGTAGAGCGGTGACAAAAGAGCTTGTTTCTTTTACAGGAGAGCATTTTGTTGGCGGCAGAATCACCCGGGGCACCGCTGGTGGAGCAGACGGTAAGTTCATTAGTGTTAGTGGTGAATTCAAGCTTCTTCTTTTTTTTTTTTTTATGGTCTTGATAATTTAGTCTGTTTTGACTTCCACTATCAAGATAAAGAGAGAAGTGAATATTTAATAGCTGTTTTAAAGTAGTTTTAATATTTTAAACAAGTCATTTAGCTGAAAAGAAATGCACTGTGTCACATTATAGCAATAATCCTAACATAGATTTGGTTTCAAATTCCAGCTATACCTTGAGCAGGCCAGGGATCCATCTGCTTTTTTCTCCCTAATAATCCTTAACATAGAATCTCAGCAGGACTGGTGCTTATCTTCAGTGTACAGTAAGTGGGCACATTGTTAGTCCATTAGAGGGAAAACACTGAGATGCATGAGACAAATAACTAGGGATCTCCCAATCGAGGTTTTGTTTTGTCCAACATACCGATCTTAATATTTTACTCCAGCAGGCGATCTCGATGTGGATCAGTGGGCCTAAGTGGAAGGCTAATGCTAGCATGTTCACTCCCTGTTTTTAAATGATTTTCTGGCAGTTTGGCTCATAGCATGTTTCAACTTTGTTTCAGTACAAAGAAAATTGTTTTTTTTTTTTTAAGTGCAAGCAAAACATACAGAAAAAAAAGTTGTCACAAAATTCAGCTAATAAGGTTTCAGCTGCATTATTTTTCGACCAGCTGGATATAAACAGATGCTGAAGCCTGTCTCAGCAGCTGACCTTACAAACCCCAACACTCTCACTCATGCATCTTCACACCCTTAACCCTTCTGTCATGGAGGGCAGGGGGGAAAAACAACTAAATGTCACCATCTGTTGCTTGTTGGGACAGAATTTGATGTTCCATACATGCACACGCAGTCATTTTAAACTGGATTCAATGTGAGGTAGATTGAATCTTTTACTGCCCATTCGGTACATGTGGGCATACATACACCCAAGTTGTGTGTGTGTGTGTATTTGTGCAAGAACAAGAGGAGAAAGATACAGAAAGGTTTCCATAAAGAAGCAGTTGACCTGGAGGGAATCTGGGTTTCACTGTGACCTTGAGAATCCCTGTCTGAAAAATAGGGTACTCGTCCCTGCACAACCAGTTCCTACCAGCAAAATGGCTTTCATGGACTTCCTCACTCTCTCGCTCTCGATTGTTTTCCTCTTCAGTACAGCAAAGATGCACGGCAGAGCAAAAAGCATACATAATAACAGTATACGGGCTGCAGAAACTCATGGTTCTCCTGTACAAACCTGTATTTGCCCCTAACCTGAGCATCCAAGAGGATACATTGACCAAGTTGTTCTGTGTTGCACAACTTGGTTTGACGCACATGAAAAAAAAAATCACACTGATATAATTTTCAACCTTTATTGGTGGCATCTAGTTGGAGCCCAACTATCCGTTCCAAACAGTTCAGACGCAAGAACTTCATCAATAGGGAAACTATAGGCAATTTCATGCAAAAAAAAAAACAAAGAAAAAAAACAATGAGGCTTATATGAAAGGCTGACCACAAGAAAGTAGTTCTGTTAGCAGTTTGCCATGGGATAAGGAGGGGAAACAGCTAACATGAAAAGGAAGGTGTGCATCAGAAAACTAGCATTGCACATAATATTGAATATTGAAATGAATATGACTGCAGCATCACATTATAGAGGGCCAAGGAGACGGAAAGATTTACAGGGACATCACCGAACCTGTTGGATGCTGCAAAAAGAGAAATAATTTCCTTCTAGCAACAACTTGACCCTAAACATAAGGCCAGAGATGACTTTAATGAAAACATATTCAGTGCAACAGGACTTTGCCTGTTGCACTTGCGTGTGAGGGGCTGGGGTTTTGTCGTGCAGGACAGTCGCCCTGCCGTTGCGCCACCCGCATGGAGCGGAGGCTGTGAGCGGAGCTCGTGCTGCGTGGGGCTGTTCTGTCTTGAGAGAGTGCCTCTCCTGTAAATGGGAGATTCCTGGTGCCAGTGTTTGGGGACATCTATTCAATGGTTGCATGCTGGTTGAGGATGGCCCTGTGTGAAGAATTCACATCAGGGCTTGTGTGTAAGTGAATGTGAATGTCATGTGTGCACATGAGCGGGGGAGCATGTGATTGTGTCTGCGTGCGCTTGATTCTCTGTTACATTAGGTTATCAGATCATTCGCCAAAGATGGGTTAACTTGAAATCCAAATAAACACAACCGCTTAAACAACAACAACAAAAAAACAAAGCATTGTGGTTGCTGTTGCTGTAATCACTGATTGCCAGGCTGATTTGAGTCAGAAACGTGTAAAAACATATACTTTACATGAAATATTAGGTCTTCAAGCTGGGATGTATTAGGCAATAAAGAAAAGCTTTCAAGTACTAAAAACTAAGTGATTTAAAGTGGAGGATGCAGCTCAGGGAGACGTGCATAAAAAAGTCGCACAAAGCAATAATAAAGTCAATGTAATTGCGGCCTCAGGTTGAGAAACAGAAAGCAGGGCAAAGCTAAATTTATTGCCTATGTCAACAAATGTTGGGAGTTAAGCATTGGAATTTGAGTGCAACAGGCAACATTTTGTATTTGTGTGCTTGTTGGACGGTTTATGGACGCTCTAGGAATGCAGTCGTGCTAAACACGCAAGAATTTCTATTTATTTATTTTATTTTTAATCTGAAAATATCTACGAGTGAGAGACACCTGTTATTAATGCTAACAAACAATGTGTCCTGACTGCACACCCACAGGCTGGTGTGTGCAAACTCACGACTCGTGATACGCCACCACACATAAACAAAAACAGTTGTCCCTGCATAGGGTTTGATAGAAACTCGAGATGCAAGTTAGATCAATTATCGTGGACGTGTAACACCCGGAATAGGTCCACATCACGGTTTACGTAACAGTCGCAGCTTGCTCTGTTCCGGCGCAGCAAATCGCTGAGGTTGTGGAAATAGTTGTTTTTGTCTGCACACAGGACACGACGGTGCACATCTCAATATACAGAAGGTTTTTAAAATTTTATCACCTCTCGACAGTTCCAGTACATTGTTTTGTAAGCCTCGAGGCACAGGGTGAGCTTTGTGCGGAGGTGTGTGTATACAGGCAGAGTATACGTTTGAAAAAAAAGACAGGCGCAGGCGATGTCTGTGAATCTGTATTTTTCTTTGACAGCTCAAAGAGTTTGAAGGACACTAAAACCTGAGTTATAACGGCACGGCCTCCAAAACGACAGTAAAAACAAAATCATCTCCGCTTTGCTCTGTCATGAGAAACTGTACAATTACATTTTCACGAGAAGCAGCCTGATGCAGGTATCTTGGATAAATGAAACCAATATTTTTGTCACATTAAATCCATTAACTTCTGCATATTTCATTGGGATGTAATGAAAATCTGTAAATATGAACCCACCTCTGTGCAATGTCATTTTCAGAACAATAACAAACAACAATCTTTGCGAAGATCAGGGAACACGCTGAAAAGGACAGGAAAAAAATATATGTAGAAGTTTAGAATTAAGACATATATAAACAGCCCAAGATCTAAATGCTTCAAGGACCTTTTGTTATCATACGTGCAAACTTCTCTAAAGAAGGCTGTGAGGCCTTGCCAAGAAAGCATTGATCAGAGAAGTAGCAAACTGAATCTCTGGAGGAGCATCTCTTGACAGAACCACTAATAATAATTCACGCATATTTCTATCTCATACTGCATTCATAGTGAGATATAGATGTGGCAGGATCACGTCCCTGGGGTTCCTTATTTCAGCAGGGACAGAAATCTGGTGAGCATTTACAGGATGTAAATTGGAGATCGCTAAAAGCAAGTCCACCCCGAAAGAAAACATAATGTGTTTATATTTATCTCTGCAAATTGTGCAGATGAAGGATGTCTGCTTGGGACAGATTCATGTTTTCTTTTTCTACTCGTGAAATTTAGTGCTCCTCCTATGGAGTCTTTGTAGATCAAGCCCCAAAGAGTGTTGAAGATTTTAGATAGAGGTGAAAGTTCAAATACCAGCACCAGAGCCAGAACTACAATACAATATTTAGATCAAAGGACCTAAAGGCAAAGTCAAGATATACCACTAACATTTTTAGTGGGAGTTGAACCAAAACATTGTCCTCCAAAGAATTCACTTTCAGTCACGAGTTTCAGATTTTTATTTATAAAAGCTTCTGTAAACCTTACATAATATGCAAACTAATTTTTATTAATCACACGGTATAGCATTTTATTTTATTTCGGTTCACACTGCTAAGGTATTTAACATCAAAGCTCTGAATTCTCCTTATAGAGTTTAGCCAGTTCTTGCATAATGCGGCATGTGATGTTACACAGAGCTATATTAAAGAGTGATACAAAACAAAACAAAAACACAGTCATGCTTATTCAAATTATTGCAGAGGATGCTTTTTCCCCCTGGAACAAAAGGTAAAAGCTTTTTAAAGTTTATCCATTTATTTTGATCTGATTGTGTTGTTGGTGTGCCCCCTCTACCCCCCTTTTCCTTTTTCTTAACATCTTTTCCCTCTCGAGCAGCAGTGCAGCAGATCAGACTCTCTCCTTTCGTCTTTGAAGTCTTGCCAGGCTTGGGGTATTTATTTCATTATCTCTTCTTCTTCCCTATTTTCTCTTCTTATTTTTAGGGCTGGTTATCAAGGCGAGGACAGGAATCCTGATAAAAAAAAGCTGACTCGGCAGGTGCGAGCCTGAAACTCTCGGCTTGTCTGCATTAAGCTCTCATGCGTGTGTTTATGCGTGCCATGTCTCTTTGCGACAACAACAAAATCCAGAAAACAAAAAAAGAAATGCAAAGGTACAACTTCATGAACCAAATTCTGTTTCATTTGTTCTTAAAGTGGAAAATGTTGACAATAATATGTACAAAGGAGATGGTTAATTGCTCTTTACCTCTCCTATAGGACTCTAAACTATTTCACACTACCTTAAGTCATTCACACACACTGTTGGTGTAAACTACATAGAAATAGGGCCATAGTGATACAATAATCTCATGATACGATACGATACACACTATTCTGCTCAGATACGATATATATTGCGATATTCAGCGAACGATGCAATTCAATACACTTTTGCGATTTTCTGAAAGGTTTTAAAGGGACAGAAGGATTTTGGTGACATTTTGTGACTGTTATAGAGTTGGATTGAATTAATTTAACTGAAAACTGATTAAAAGCAATACCTGGCTCTGGTTGGACATGGACACAGACTTAAAGTCGACAGCTGGACAAAATGAATAAAAGAAGTGGTGAGAAAACATGTTTCTTTTAATTGAAATAGTACAAACTGTAGCTTACATGCATTTGTAAAGTAAATAATACCTTTTCAATCTTGACACTTAACATCTGATGGAATCACTCTAAGGAATCACTCTCCTGGCGAAGCAAGCAGTGAGTGAACAAGGTGACAGTTGGATGTTATGATACTTGCGGATAAATATCGATTTTTTTCTCGAAAAAAAAACAATATATATATATATATATATATATATATATATATATCGCAAAATCAATATTATTACACAGCTCTACATAGAATCCACAGATGACTACTATTCATTATTTTTTTAATCCTTAATACTTGTATTTCTCTGTCTAATATACAACTAATAAGCAACTTTCAAATCATCACTAAATGTGGCTTAAATATAAGTACCACTATCAGAACAAAAATGTTTATAAATTTTTTAGATGTCATTTAAACACTAATAGTGTGTTATATAACATTTATAATTCAATTGGCCTACTACTTCTCTGTTTTAAACAGAATATTTGAAATCCTGTCCTACATTTTAGTGTTTTGAGTTTTTTGAGTAAATACCATAAAAGCACAATATGCATTAATTTCAAAATGAGGGTTACCATACAAGGAAAGTCTCACCCAATTCTGTCTGTCGGTCCCTCAATAGACTGAGAATCTGTTCAACATGTATCCTGTCTTCAGTCACCCAAAGCCTGGTTATTGTGTGACAGAAAGCTGAGTTTCCTCACTTTTTCCTTTTTTTTCCTTCTTTTTTTGTCCTCAGCAAATCCTGCTTTCAGCCAATTTCAGTTTCTACGGGATTATTACAAGCCTTTTTATACCACAAACAATTTGTCAAAAAAAAAAAAAAAGAGTAAAAATACTTCCCCACACTGTAATTTAGTAACACACTAACATTAAAGCCCTGATCATTTCAGGAGAGAAAATGGAGCACCTGCTACTCACCAGTCAGTCCCACAAAAAAAGAAAAATGCCGTATAACTTTTTTTCCTGTATTGAAGTGCTATCTGAATTCTCTTCACAGAAGTGCCTTTAACATATGGCAATAAACAATAAAACATAATTGGCAGTCATAGGAAGAAAAGCTGTTGGGGTTGATTTAAGAAAAAAAGCAGACGTTGCAGTGTAATATTTTTTTTCTTTTTTTAGAACAAGTGATGCTGGATTTGCCAAGATTTAATGTTGAACATGGCGCTTTTGCCAAGTGAAGTTCCATTCAAATAAACAAGGATGACAATCTGCCATAGAGAAACTGCAAACGCAAAGCTGAGTTGGAGCTTGAAATCTCAAAATTATGAACTTTAAAAGGAAAATTAGCAGTTTATGCATAAGCAATAAAAACATGTTACATTAAATTATGATTATAAAGAGTTCATTTGATGTTTTCCTTCTGACCTGTTTATTATGTAATATCATGGTAGTATATGTACAATCCCAGTTGAATATGAATAAATATAATTTCACAGACGTTTATTCTTATTTTTACTACTATCCAGCAAACCATTCTTTAAGATAGAACTTAGAAAAAAACAAAGCCGGGGAAACAAATCTTTTAAATGTAAAAACACACACACACAAAAACATGATATGAATCGGTAAGAATGGCCTAAGGCCTAATTTATTCTACGCCGATTTTGCAGCAGGTGGTTTCAAAGTCTTTCACACATAATTGAAAAAAATCTCAAGATGGGTTTGACAGACTGAAAATCAATGACCTAAATAGCCCACAGGGAACACAGATGCAAACGTTACAAACATGACTAACTTTCGTCCTCAAAACAACCATCACAGCTTAAACATTTGTACCAGTTAGACTGGAGTCTGTCTTCCTGGAAACAGTTGAATCCATCTTTTAGGATCCAAGGAATGAAAGTTCAAATGACTTCTGTTTAAGCTCTTACGACAGTGGATGCATTTTCCTAACAGTTACTATTGTTTTGCTCTGTATATTTGCTTTATAATCAAAATACAGCAGTTTTAATTGCAAAGGCAATGATCCTCAGCCCTGAAACTGCTGAATAACAAAAAACTGAAAAAAGCCAAAAAAAATGTCAGCAGTGACATGTTTAACTTAAGGAATGCTGTTATTTTTTCTGAATGCATAGATAATTTTGTTTTTCAGCCATCCCAGCCTGCAGAACACCATATCAACCGAACTGGTGTCTGTTTTTAACTTGTACACACATTCACATCTCTAACCGTAAATCCATTGCCCGACTCATTAGCATCCATCCAGTCAACACCTCTCCTCACCTCAACTTTTTATGTTATTTTATTTTATTTTATTTAACTTTCTACCTTTCTTCTACTCATGTTCATTGTCCTTTCAAAATCTGACAGGTGCCTGGAAAAAAGAAAAAAAAAATCCCATGTCTCCCTCAAGCCTTCTCTCTCGGGTAGGGCTGAGTATACTTCTTCTTTATTTATCCAGACCTGTCTTTCACCGGGGAAATATTTCTTGTCCGCTTCACTTCTTTTCTTCGCCTTGTGCTCTGACAGAAATATAGAGAGACTGATGGAGAAGACAGCCCAAAACGTAAAGAAAAGTGAGCGGGAAAAAAGAAAGAGGGCGTAGGGGAGGGGGATGGAGGGAAAAGGCTGAAGGCTGAACTCTTCCATCAGGGGCTCTGACACTTGGCAGAGAGAGTTTTGATAATGAGGATAGCGCATATTTAAATGAAGGGTCACAGCAATGTACAGGTTGAATGACAATAAGGAAAGGGCAGGTGAATCACACTGATATGACCTAGATTATTACCATAGAAACCATCTTCTGACACACAAGGACAGCTCTTTAGCTTAAAGTCAATTGAAGATAAGCTAATAAAACATAACCAATTCAACTGATTGGAAGAAAATCACCAACTGCTACATTAGATATCCGATTCTTTACACCTTCTGGATATGCAGTGTGTTACTATACTTGCACATCAACAAGTATAGAACCGAATCCCTGAACTGTTCTAACAGTGTAAGAATGGCCCTCAAATAATTTACATCTTCACTGTCCTATTGTAGCTCTGATTTCTATGAGCACAACAGTATTTGCATATATAGAAGACAAATGTCTGCTAAATTTAAATTTAGAATACGTTTCGCCGTATGATCGCAATTAAGAACTAAGCATTGTTGGATCTTATTAGTGAAAATGCATTTAATGCAATGCCTTAGTGATATTTTCACCTAGCTCTTAAAGTCAGACATTACCAATCGTTTAGGTTTCGACAAAAATTTTACATGAAAGCCTAAGAAATGTATTTAGATTGTAGGAATCAGCAACCAAATTTAAAAAAATAAGACACACACAAAAAAAGCACAAAATGATTACATGAGTTCTCCACGGGCAAAATGAAAGCATTGGAGACGCATGACTTCCTCCCCTGATGACAAGAAGCATAAAAAAGGAATCCATGTTTGTTTTGAAGAAGAAGAAGAAGAGAAAAAAGTCAATTGCCTTGCCAAACCACTTTATGCTTCTGTTGGTGTTCAATCAAGCAGAGTACTATTGAAATGCAAATGTTAATGACAGTGGGAGTGGAAAATCATTCTCTCGCCGACACATTCTGTGTCTTTGTTGGAATATCTGGACACAAAGGGACATGATAGTTTTGTCCCTCAGTTAAATGATCCAACTAGATCTGACATCATCATTTATCCCTAATATGTATCAGATTAGCCTTGAAATTGTAACATCATTTATTCTGTTCACTCTGAGTTTATGGAAAGCATTCATAAAGACTGATATTGTCCTGCCCTTGAGATTATTTATACTTCTTCAATGCTTGTACGACGTGTTGGGCATCTGAACGACCACAATGAAAATAAGCTTGACTTTTGTGCTTTTAACCTTGATGACGATACTTGACTGGTGTCACAAAGTGCTAAAGTTAATCTCATTTGCAGTATCACCAAATAAATTCAATCAGTCAATCAATTAATGTGCTAGATAGGACACATATGGTTATAGTCTAATCCCAAATGGGGGTTTGGTGTACACCTGAAAACTAAATTGTAATGTAAGTACTTTGCCTCAACCTCAGGTTTATCAATGAAAAGCCAAAGTCAAAAGCAACAAAGAGGTTGAAAGGAAAAATCTGTTCTTAATAAAAGTCAGAGACAACAAAGTCTCTATAAAGTGCTGCATTAGGGGAAGTCTGAGCCTTTGGTCAGACTGTGTTTTCTTCTTCTTTGTCTTGAGTTTTAGGAGTTTGGATGCTGTTTTGTCTGTGTTCCTTTTGGTGGACATTTTGTGTCCTGGATCTATTTACATTAGTGAAAATAGATGATTTCTTTTCATCCCACAGCAGCTGACAAAGTTTCCCAATTAAGACCCCAATTCTTCATTAAGTTATAGGAAACATGTGCTACAGAAGACAGGTAAACCTTTTTTATTATTATTATTTTCAATGTGATTAAAATGAATATATTTAGTAAATTCTGGATCCAAAATGAACACATGTTCAGGTTTTGGTTTTGGCCTTTTTGTTCTGCCAAAAGTATAATATTTTCTGCATCAGCCAAAAAATGTCATGAAGATGAAAAATATAAGCCACACTCTAATATAAGTTACATGTATTTGCAAATTGTCATTGGTGAGAGAGACTTTGTCCATCTTAATGATATAAGCCAGAGATTTTTTTCCCAGTTGCTTTTTCACAAACTCATCTAATCTGTTGATGACTTTGACATGGAAGTCCACTGACAGTTTCTGACCCACCCATGTCCCTGCTCTAAGTCAGGGTGGTCAGAAACGGCTTCACTCTGCAAGGGAAGTGCAAAGCAGAGTGGAGGCGCATGCAGTGCAAAGCCAGGATGATAGAGACGCGGTTGTGTGGCATGAAGCGGCAACAGGAAGAAGGTCTTCCTGCATAATCATCTATATTAATCTCTCTTATAATTACCAGGGCGTGAAGACACAACTGCACAGTTCACAAGCCTCTCCAGCAACACGATCAACCCCTTAGCTGACATGGGGACCCATTAACTTGCATGTGAGGGGTTTTGGTTGACAGTTAAGGGAAATAGTTTAAATGTTGGTTTAAAAAAACAGTAATACTAACTAAAATTTTATTACTAACTTTAACCATAATCATTACTGAAACTAGTATTGCCTTCAATCCTATAGCAAAAAATAAGTTAGTTCTGAAGTTGGAGGGAAAGGAAGAAAACTAAAATCTGAGGATGAACGCAGAACAGCAACATATTCAATCCAGTAACCGCTATGGTTTGGCCAGCTGCCAAGGCATCAAAACTAATGCTTACTTACCTAATATCATCACATTTTTCATCCATATTTGGCACTGATGCCACTGAATGAATTAAGTGATTTTTCCCAGGTGTGATTTTTTTCTTGTTCATGGACTAAAGGAGATGGGTACTGCCTCTCGCCCCCAACACATAAAGACACACACATCTCCACCAGGTCCACACCCACATGTGAGCTAAGTATGAACCATTAATCTATTACTACATTTATTTTTTTTTCACCCAAAATATTACAGCTCAAGAAAGATAATTTACCCTGGAATTAAAAAAAAGCATTACTGTAAACAAGTTAGTCATTTGATTAGTCATGTTTATGTATTTCCTGTTAGGCTTGGCCTCTCCACAATAAAAAACCCAACATGGAAGAGTTGAAAAATGTCCTTTTGACTTTAACTTGTTTACTAAACCAGAACCCATTTATTGCGTTGCTTAAGGATTCATTATCTGACATGATCAAAACAACTTTAGAATACACCAGCAGAGATGCAGACAAGCTATTTAAAATGGAAAAGAGAGACTGCTGGGGAGATCGTTTGGAGTGGCTGGTGGTGGGAGGAATAATATAAACAGAATGCAAAATGACAGGGCTAAAGGGGGTAGCAACAGGAAGAAAAGAGGGGAAAAAATAGACGGAGGAAACATGATGAAAGAAGAAAGTGGTGCATCAAAGGACGGGGGTCTGACAGGTGGTATGCAAAGGGAGAGGTAGATGGGGAGAGAAAATATGGGAGGGGTAAAAGAGGGTGGAAGGGGTCCACCCCTGTGTTTGGGTCTGAACTTTATCAGCAACTCCAGACGAGCAGCAGAAAGCCTTAACAATGTGATGTACAATTTAGGAATAAGGCAGATCATATAAGCAAAATGAGTAACTCGTGGTGTGAATATTAACACCAATACAGAATCACATGAGCAGATATACACGTCTGACATTGCAGCAACAAACTTACAGGCAAACACATGCTGTGGAGGAAAAACAGTACACACACACACACGCACACGTACACATGCACGCACACACACGTTCCCACCAATACACAGATCCCAAATGGCTGAAGGTCATGCAAGCACAAATTCATATTTTATTTATGCAATTTGTCCATTATGTTGCCATATGTGCAACCCTGAATTAATAAGGTTAATCCAGCAATTAGGACTACATCTCCAGATGTCTTTTTTTCTTAAATTTTTTCATATGCTTTGCATGTAGGACCTTGTTGTTAAAAGGGGAAAAAAACAAGTAGTGTGCACTACTACTCACAGATTTAACTTTTACTTTGTGCAATTACTGTAATGCTGTCCACTTTCCCTCAGAGGTCATCAGTTCTGTCTCACAATAAGGCCAGATTTGTATTAAGCGTAGCACTTCTTCTAATTACAATGCGATAAATGAAAGGATTGCAGTTTCATGAGTGTCACAAGATTATTTCGATGCGGGCGTTTAATTTGAAATTCCCCTCCACATCTTGAATAAGACAATAAATGGTTGATTGTCACCTATAAAGGCTCCGTATTTAAATTCTATTTCCCATAAGAACTGTTTATTAACTCCTTAAATTTCCATATATATTCAAAACATTTGGCATTTTAGTACCAAACATTTAAAAAAGCAAATAAGCTTCATTTTCATCCTTGTCTTCAAGCCCATGGCTGCTAATTCAAGCAATTCCAAGCTTAAATACATTAGTTATTGTCCAATAACGAGTTAATAATGTGGGATAGACTTCTTTGCTGATGATATTTAGGAAATCCCAACCAGAGTAATGGTATCAGTTAGAAATTCAACCCCACTGAAGCAAAGATTAGCAACTGCTCAGCTTTCACATTCCACTCATATGACGAGGCTTAAAATTTAATTTACCTGGTTCACTAAACAGCTGCTGGGTTTTCGTTCCAAACTCAACCGTAACCCAAATTATCATATTCTTTTCTGTCACGTCTTTTACGTCGGCGTTTAACATTTGATAAACCGAATCCGGTTTGGCTACTTCGCAGCACGGTTAACCACCGAGCAAAGAAAACAAATTAGCAGAGGGACCAATTTAGCGCGCCATGAAAGCTCCTTTAACATTCAAATGCGCGCTTGGTGTTTGGGGGGGAAAAAAATAAACCAAAACAATCTGAGATAAGATTCCCAATTTAAAAAAAAAAGAGGAAACAAACACGATGCATGCAGTTGTTTTAGAAATGCACTTCTTCCAGGAGGAATCACCTCACACAACCTTGATATTAAGAAGTGTTCTCAACCCCCTCAGAACTGGAAGCCACCCAGCGGCAGCAGTCAAAAGACCCCTCAGCTTGCCAGGTCACCATCGACATCCCCCCCCCCACACACACACACAACCCTCCCTCCCTTCCCACTTTGCATGCATTCAGATCCCTTCTCTGGCCCACAGGGTTCCTTTGACTGTGACAGGCGGCCTGTCAATATCACACACACTGGTCAAAGCGGGTGGCTAATCCACCGAGCCAATCAATGACGAGATAGGGAGCCTCTGACTCTTTGGGGTCGCTGACAAAAAGATCACAGGTTATTCTTGCATTTCATTTAATCCGTCTTTCACACTCGACGTAGCAATCCACCTAGTGAAGGATGGGTGAAAATGTCACTTCCGATTCTTGGTGCAAAAGCAGAGGAGGGCCCCAGCGACAACCCCTTTTGTTTTTGTTGTTGTTTTGTTTTCTTATTCTTAATGCAGATGGAATTAATAAAATGCTCCACAAAGTGCTCTAAAGCTGTACTCGTGCACATTTTGCCAACCGATGGAACTCTTTTTGCTGCAAGCCAAAGGACCCGGTGTTGTCAGCTCTTTGTCTGTTTCTTTGGTCTCACATATACTGAGTCAGCACTGGCCAGAGGAACAAAATAGAGAGAGAGAGAGAGTGTGTGTGTGTGTGTGTGTGTGCGTGGTGTGTGTTTGTGTGTGTGTGCGTGTGTGTGTGTGTGTGTATGTGTGCTGAAAAAGTGCAAGTATCGAAAGAGAATGAGTAGATATTATAGGACTGCTGAGTGGAGCAGTCCATGACAGAACGCTGCAAAGTGAAGTTTAAACACACACACCTAAGTTCTCTGATGCACACATAGTTCCAGTCAGTCTCCTATATTTCATGACTGTCCCTCTGCTCACTTTTGTTTCTGCTTGGCGTCGAAAGTGTGGCGAAATAAGAAAATTATCGACACTGCTAGTGTTTGAGGAGTCTCTCCGTCAAACTTTCAAGAGACAACTTTCATTTTCAACAAAAGCTCATTGCCTTAGACACAAGCGTATCTGCAAGAGAAAACTCTGAGCACACAGGAAAAAAAGAATATTTCATTACTTTTCCATGTCAAAGTGTTCCTGTTTATCCAAAGTCCTATCAAATTTAAAAGGAAAAGAACAGTCTATGCTTGTTGTGTGGACAACCGAAGCATGCGACACTAAAACACTGATGGTTAGGAGATGTACGAGTGTGAGTTTTTGAATCTCTTTTAGAATACCCCACCTATTTTCTACACCTGTGTGTTTCATACAGGGAGGTTTGTACCGCTAAGCGTGATCAATGGCGAAGAAGCAGGATGCACATGGCAAACAACAATCTATAGATACTTTACAAAGTGACCAGTTAACATAAAATGCTTGGTTTTTTTTAAATAGGTTTGAAGAAGCAGGAGGAACCAAGCAACACAAAAATGCGTAGGGAGAATTTACAAGCTCCACACAGAAAGATTAAGGGCCGTCTGAGGCCTCTTCACCTCTGTTCAGCTGTTTTTTTTTGCTTAAGAATCACATTTCACAATTGTCTGTGCATGAAACAAATGGATCATACCTCGGTCTTACAGTCTAACTCCACTGACCTATCTCTCTTTTTTATTATCATTCATTAAAACTTTGTAATAAAATGGCCAGGCGAGTGTATATCTACCCAAGTCCATGGACAGGACACCAGTCTGCTGCAAGATATGAACAAAAAACATGGTAAAAAAATAACCAATGCAATGCAAACACTCATAGCCAACATAGATTTAGAGTGGCCAGTAAAGCTAAGATGGATCTATTTGGTAACCATCTATTTCATGCACAGGAAAAACAGAGAAAACCTCATTTATTTATATAGCACCAATTCACCACCAATCAGCTCAAGGCACTTTATAACAAAAATGGCTATTTTAATCCAAACATACATCAATTGATCCTAGTTATAAAACTCTGCATCTAGTTCTGCTCGTTATATAAATTTGTTTAAAAAGAATTGTAGCAAGTCATTGACTTGCAGTAAATAGACACGATTGTTGCATTGTGTCTATTGTTGACACGTATTTTATGATCTAGTCTGTTGTGTCCAGTGTCCTACGTCCCTATCAAAGGAGAAACAGTTTAGTGAAATCCAATAATCTGCTCCCTCTTGGTGCATTTTATTGCACCTTATCAAATGTGTGTTAATGGCAACAAATGGTATGCATAACACACCACTCTGGGAAGGTCCCGGTGTGTATTTCTCAGGCAGCACACTACATCACACACACACACACACACACACACACACACACACACACACACACACACACACACACACACACACAAACCCCGAAGCCTACTAACTCTTACATAAACCAACCGTTACAGTGGTTAGACTTAAAATCCCCTCGGTCAATTCAGGAATCACACAGATTGCGAGAAGGAATTTCAGTCTCGGTGTGACATGTTTTTTTGTGAAAGAGGCTGCCATGTCTTAAGCTGTGAAATCGGCAATCCATTTCTTAAACACTATTTTTTTTCTTGTGTCTAGCAATTTATTCCAAGTCGGGCCCCTCTGAATTTATTCAATATTCGTCTCTTTCTCCGGGAATGCAACTTTCAAAAATTGCAATGAAAACGACTGCGTTCCGTGCTCGAACCTCGCTCGACACCCAGGGGACAAAAATCAGTCTTGCTTCTGTTACTGACAGTTGTTCGGAGAGCCAAGGGCTTAGCATAGGCTCATCTCTTTGGCTTTAATCCTGCGGGCAATAAGAAACATTAACAACTGAAATGGGGCGAAGCAAAACACGTCTGAAAGCCTGATGCGAAACACGTTGCTTTCTCCGTTCTGTTGCTCTTCTCACCTACGGGAAACGGAAACTTTACACACTGTCAAACTTAAACCAACATCCGTCTCGTCCTCCTTAAAACCGTGCATTGTTTCCAAAGGTCTGTGGGAATTGCAGCTAGCAAAAAATCTAAATTTCCGATTCTCTCAAAATCTGTGGGGGCAATTCAATCATTCAAAAACCCCAAAGCACAGCTGCGGGACTCTCCACTCACCAAAATATGTACAAGTGAAGTGAATGCTCGGTTGTATGTCAGCACTGATAGCTGCCAGGCCTACATAATTATCTTGTTCTAGCGGTCATTCAGTGGCAGACTAGATTGCAGTGTAATTCTGTGGGCGAACCACTGCCACTCAAGTTGTGTGGGCAGCAGCAAGGAGGCTAGTGGGATGTCAAAATGACAAGGAGGAAAATAGCAAGACCGTTTTCAAAGTACGCAATACATTTTGTGCAAATAAAGGATGGGATTAGCTCTCAAAATTGATCTGTGATTGTTGAGACAGAAGTTGAATGCTGCCTTTTTCTTCGGGCTCTTTGCAAAGAGGAAAGAAGCTGCAGTTTCTTGGGAATCCAAATAGTTTGACTTATGGTGCCTACTCCAACTGTTGCTGACTTGTACAACTCTTGGATATATTAATTATTATTATTATTATTAACCACCGTTTATTTTCCCTCGATTCATTTTCAGAGAGATAATGAAGCTATGACTGATCACATGCCACCCTCATTTTGTTGGGTTGCTCTCAAAAGTCGAAACTTTGGTGAATTTCCGGAATGTTATATCTACGTAGATCCACCAGATATTCTGCTTCACAGTCCTGGACTTGTTTATGCTTTGAGGACTGAATAAATGAGTAAGACTTTAATCATTTTGAAGGAGGAACCATTGAGGAAAATTACTTATGGTTGGTTGTATTTCGGTTTCTCTTCAGTTTCACACACACACACACACAAACTCACTTTAACATAAGCAGGTACCCGTGGTTTTGAATACATCCCTTCAAGCCTGTAAACTCGTCCTTCCTGCCTCTCAAGTAGACGGCAAACAAAGTGTACACGGAGTTATCAATGGAGTGTATGTCAAATAAACTCCTACCCACTTCCAACACGTCACTCATCACTGTGCAATCCCTCCTATGTTCCAGCTCTATGTGAGGATCGTCTTCAGTGGCCTGCTTGTCAATTTAAGAATACGGGGGAGAAAAAAAAAAAGTGTGGGGGAAGCAAAATCAAATCCAATTACTGGTGTGATGAACCACATGTATGCCCCTGGCAACAAGCCTGGCCAGGTTCCCCAGAAGACAACAGCAGCAGAACAACAAGCCTGATTGAAATGGCAGGCCTTCAAACAACATGTGCTCCCATTGGAGCAGATCTAAACAAACTTCCATCCCATTGGACTGACAGTAATGGGCAGAACAGAGTGTAATTTAGGAAGCCGATAAAGGAGGAAGGGGGGGGGGGGGGTCCACATGCTAATGCAGGCTGCGTAATTTAGAGCTGTGAATGTGTACAGCAATCAGCCTCAAGTGGATGTGAAGTTATTCTAAAAGTAAACTTACCTCCAAGCCCTTTACTTAGAGACACTTATTTATGCAAGGATAAAAACTTGGCAAAAACATATTTTTCACTCAAGCACCTAGATTTATAATATGTTTTTCTAATTTTAAATATTTTCTAATTTCCTAACAAAATTCGAAATATTCCCATAGCTAAAATCAAAGTGATCAATTTAAGTCACGAATGAAGTAACATAAAATCTTCACACAGAAAATCCACTCAGCAAGATTCTCCTACACGCTGGATAAAAACCACCAATCTAAAGGATTGCCCCAGAAAAAAAAAAGTGTAAAATTTGATTTCAGTGTGAAATCTGTCACCATTATTTTAACATGCTACAACGCTCTGGGAAGTAATGTAAATGTTTTGCATAAGTATATATATATATATATATATATATATATTATATATATATATATATATATATATATATATATATATATATATATATATATATATATAATATATATATACAATATATATATATATATATATATATTATTTCACATCCAGCAGACAAGTAAAAGTAATTTGGCATTGGTATAGGAACTATATTGTTCCAATACTGATCTAAAATCTGTGAGCTAAAATTCCAAAATGCCCATTTCCCTAAATCAAGCAATCAGTTCACTGGCCTTGAAAAATGTGTTTTCCTAATGGCGAAGGCATTGACATTGACGGCAAAACGGCTGCTAACGCCACATTTAGCTTCTAGCAAATTTAGAAACTTGTTACTTTAGGGAATGTGCTCACTGAGTGCTGAGTGTGTGCAGAGCACTTCAGGAGGCACTGTGCAAACTCACCAGGGGGGCGCGCGCACGCGCGTGTGTGTGTGTGTGTGTGTGTGTGAGTGTTTGTGTGGAAACTTGCCTCCTTAATTTAATTGGCAATTATATTAGCTCTCCGGCTCTTCTGAGTACAACACGGCAAGCAAGTCTAAATAATCACAGGCTCAAACCTAATGTGTAAATAATCCCGGAGGGACAGAACATGCTCAAACAGACACCAAAGTCCTGACAGGCGGATGCCGACGCGAACATCACGAAACGGTGCCGGTGGGGGTCAGGTGGGTGGAACATGGCTGAATCACACAAGGAAGAAAATAGACAGGAAGGGGTCACCGTTGACAGGATTTTCTTTTTTTTAATCTTAGCTTAAGTAAAAAAGTTGGTTACACTGCTCTTAAAGTTTCCACCTCTGTCAGTCTTTGTCACAATGCCAAGAACTTGGATGGTGTGACAACTTAAGGCCATAGAAGGGTATTAGAAGATTGAAGAGAACAAAGTAAATTCAAACAAAAGGGATCAAGCGCCGCTATACAGGCGCTATATGAATAACCCAAAAGGGTTGAAGTGTTTATATGTGAGGAGGCTCTATGCTCGGGAAAGTATAAAGACGGCGAAACGCCGTATTTATAATTCATAGCTGAAGTTGTGAAAAGAGAGGACAAGCGAATGACAGGTGGGCTCAACTCTCGCCCGCTCCTTGGGAATTCAAAAATAGCCCCGTCCCTGTTTGGGCACTGGAGAAACATCTCTCCTCACAAAGCCAGAGGAAGTGTCACGGAGTCAAGTATGAAAAGAAAGAAAAAGAAAAAACACCCCTCAAGGTCAGGAAGAAGTGTGGGTGGGGGAAAAAGAAAGGGGTGAGATAGTTAAATCTGAAGTCGGCAAAGCCTGGGGTCACTGTGCAACCAACACCTCCAGAAAGGGGACGGTCAAGAGTGGTGGCAGGTAAGGCTGACTGCCAGACTTATTAAAAGCACACCAAGTGGGTAAGACGCTTAAAAGGAAGAAGTTCAAACCTTTTGCTCCCAAACGGGGGCAAAATGAACAAAATCTAATGAAGAGATTCACGTGCAAGAGAGTTCAGAAATGCACGAGTGGCACTTAATGGAGACACATCAGATGCAAGTCAGTAGAAAAGATAACGGAGAGAGAGAGAGAGAGAGAGAGAGAGAGAGAGAGAGAGAGAGAGAGAGAGAGAGAAAAATGTATTTTGGTATTGAATGATATCACCCTTTTTGCCGTTGTCATTTCTTCCCAACCCCCCCCCCCCCCCCCCCCCCCCACGACATGGTTCTTTGAGCACAGAGAGGAGAGCAGACGAAGGAAGAGGTCACCGGCTTTCATGCCAATTTGGCTTTATTAGCAGGGTAAAAGAGGGAGAGGAAGGAGAGGGGGTTGATAGAGAGAGAAAAGAGGAAATGGGAGAAAGAGGGAGTTCTCAGAATTAAAAGGAAGCTATTGATCTCTCTAGCTGCAAGGCCCTCCTTTTACCCAACTTCTAATTTGGCATTTCACACACAGCACACACAGAGGAAATTAATTAGAGGGGCGGCGGAGAGGATGGGAGAGAGAGAGCTGGAAAGTGAGACAATATATCTGTGCCGTAGCCACAGAGAAGCAGGTAAAAAAAAGAGAGAGAAAAAAGAAAATGTGATGAAATGGGGGGGGAAAGCAGCAGAAATCCAGTGATGTTGCAGATAAAGCACATAGTGAAAGCGAGAGAATAAAAAAAAGAAGAGGGGAATTATCTTTTGTTAAGGCATCCTCATCAGTGAAAGCATTGCAGAGCAACCCAATTAAATAGGCATTTTCACTAAAGAGAATTCATCAACGGAGGCTTCTTTTAACTTGTGTCTCATTACAGGCTAATCCGCACTCACAAAATCAGCATAACTGTTAAGATTCAACGAGCGGCGCTGCCAGATCTTCTTAGAGCCTTAAGTGAGCAGGTCAAAAGACAACAACAGGTATACATGTTCGAGAAACAGAGCTTGGTTTTATAGCATTATGGCTCCATGAATGGTCCAAAATTGTTTTTGTTCAATTTCAGAACGTTTTACTTGAACTGAGCTGGCACTGGAAGCATACCGTAGGTCCACTGTTAAAAATGTAGAAAATCTTATTTCAGCCTACTTAGTAATCAATACGTGGTTACTGTGGGGCTTGATTTGGGCTGTGGGCCATGAGTTTGACCTTTAAGGGTCAATTCTATATTAGCATCAACCGGAGGAATAATGCACTATTACGGTAGAAGGTTATTTTCCAGCTTAATGTAAGCTTTGCTGCAGACACAGCTTTGTTGCATTAAATTTTGCTTCAAGTCAACACTTTTTGTTATTTAGACCAAAAGATGTCGACTTTTGGTCCACTAGTATGTATGACCAGATTCAGAGATGTTGTCAAACTCTCACTTCTGATCATTCGGTGATCATCATACTATAACTTGCAGTTTAAAGACAACCTGGCAAATGAAAAAAGAGAGAAATACAGTAAGTTAACCAAATCAGAGAACATCTGACGAAAAAAACATGAGCTCAATGAAATAAGCATTGGTATATTCCTAAAGACACTCCGTTAATCATAATTAATGTCGGACTTAGCATTTTAGCAACGCACGTGCTCTCCCGTTTCGCTTCTCTGTGAGCTAATTGTAGTCTTTTGTCAGCGGGCATAGCTTGCTTATTGCTGACAACCATGACACTTGCATTGTTCCATTTCCTTTGTCAACATATTGGTGAATAAGGAGAGCTAATTTCTCACACCCCAGGCTGATTTCCAAACAGTCAAATTTTAAATTTTTTTTTTTTGGGGGGGTTGTTTTTACTTCCGCAAAGTCATTTTATCTTAGCAACAGGACATCTAAACACAAACACCCAGCTGCGCCCGCTCAGCCGCATTTCCGCGCACGCCTCGCTCTCATGCGCATATATACAAAACACACATACTTAAACACACAGATTTATGACCGCTGCAAATCCCCAGCATGGCCAGATAGCTCTGACCGCAGACGTAGCAAAACAAAGAAGAGTAATTTCATCCACTGCTGGATGAGTAGATGCTGATAAGGCTCTGCTCTCCTGTTCTCTCCTTTAGTCTCTCTTTTTTTCACCCCTACTTTTCTGCTTTTTACTCTTCTCATTTTGCCTCATACCCTTTAATCTCCTTCCCGTCTCTTTGTTTGGCACGCTTGTGTAAATGCTGATCCCCCCTGTTCCCATTCACTGTTACACACAGTCACTGAGCTTGCAGTGCAAATATTTCTTCCCCCCCCCCTCAAACAGGTAAAAGCTAAGGACAGGTAGTAACTCATGACTCAAACTAAATTGCAGATGTATGTTATGCTAGCTAGAGGATAAAAATTCTTGTGAAGAACAGAGATCAAGAAGAAGAGATATGAAAAAAAAGACAGGGCTTATGGGAGCAAAAATATCAATTTATCCACCAGAAGTGTGATAGAATACATACATTATTGTGAGGGAGGATTACCTCTTAGTCGTACAACACACCAGCAAATAGAAAAAAATGCATTGTGATGGGGCTACGCGATATCGGTTGGCACAAAATGAAACACCAACAGCTTAGAGTGATACGATCAAGCCGAGTTATTATTACTTTTATTTATTTTCTCCCCGGGCTTGTTCTTAAGTAAAACACACAGATTTTGTTTTGCTCTGCCTGATAAAGCCGTTACACATAAGTTTTGTTATTTTTTGCGATGCGGCCTTTATATTCTTCTGTCGTCTTTTACTGCACTCTACATCGCTAATATCCTCTACCGTTTCTTTTCTTTAATCTCACTTCTCTCTTTTGACTCTGGGTGGGACATGATGAGAGAGAGAAATACAAAAATGCTTTCTGAGCACCGGATTGTCAAATCCTCTCTTCGCTGGCCTCTCGTTCACTCTGGGGTGGCCGACAACTGATCAGCACCAGAGCCACTTCGGAGCACAGCATCCGTACATTTGTTTTCAAAAACATAAGCTGCCTAAGGATGTGTCACTGCTGCAACCAACTGTTCTGGAGGGGAACTGCATGATCCAGAGGGTGCTCTGCTGGTGAGTTACCTCCTCGTGGGGACAACCAATCACTTGGCAGGGATGGCTGCAGGTGTAGTCAATGATTGGCCACACCTCTCCAGGAACCCCACTAGTTGGCTCCGCTCCCCTGATCGTGAATCTGCTAATATAACTACACAGATTCTAATACTCAATGCTATGAGACAAACTCTGTTTTTCCTTTCATGGAAAATAAAAAAACTAAAACTATGTCAAATGAGATGAATATTGGATGATGCCTTGCAGCTTCCTTTCAAGTCTACAACATCAAGACATATAAATATCACTTGCTGGGGTCAGGGTCATCACTGTGTTCGTGGTGAATGGTGGTGTTGTTGCAGTGCTGCCTCCCTCTGAGGTAGAGTCATCAGCAATGTTACGTTTGCTTTCAGTCAAAATAAAGTTGCAAAGGAAATTTCCAGTTACTCTGCAGGGTCGACTGTATTGCAAAACACTTCACATTTACCAATGAAGAGGAGACTCCAGACAAACTACCAATGCAGAGTTTCCCTGTATTTCCACTTTATTGTGCAAATCCAGACAAATTGACACACAAGCTCACTTAACATGTTCAAAGTCCGTTAAATGACCTCATTAAAAAACAAGACAGACATTTAAGTATTTTAGCTCCAATCGCACGAGAGTTAGAAGGCAGTTCATCGCTGAGGAAACAGCTGGACTGTGTTTAAAGAGCGACGTACGCATTCCCATGCACGTCTGTGTGCAATCCGTGATTCTTCCGAGCATGTTCCTTCAGCAAATGTGTTCACAGCCTGACCTATTTTCTTGTTTATTTCAATTTCCTCAAACCCTACTGTTACATAAACGCCGATCGCACAACTATTTTCAGTCATCAAATGGAGACGGTGTTGAAATTGTTATCGTTTTCTTCTTTATCGGATACTTCAAACCTAGCATAGAGTGATCGGCCGTCGAAACCCACGTTCCCACGCACTCAACACCCTCTGGCTCGTGCTGCAACCGTGAAGGCCAGCCATGTTTCCCCATAACATTCATTTTCCCACTTACAACAGACTGGATGCCCAGGAGATGTTTTAGGGCTTACAAATGGGAGGCATTGGTAGGGGGGTGCAAGGGGGGAGTTGGTTAGGGGCGGTTGCACGTCCCACATCAAAAGCTCCTGCTTCCCATGGGGTGTGACATTTCTTGCCGCCATAACCCGCATCCGACAAACACACGCCGACATACAAATAAACACAAACAAGCACACGTGAAGGCATACAGATTTCATTTGCTGCACTGATGCACCCCCAGCTGTGATATTAATAGCAACGCTAACTCCCCGTAAATATCCTCGTTACAAGACACGCGAGTATTCATGTACACATAACCCTCATCTCACCTACCTTTCAAGCTGCCTGAAGTCAACAACAACACTAAAAAAATCTCTCACAGCTGGGGTGTACCCTCAGGATTATTACAACTTGGACACGCTCAAACACTCAAGTGTGCACAAGGCCCGTCTAACCATATGCTGATTATAGTACACCTACACAGGTAGCGGGCAGAATCTGAGCTAATATCACAAGATGGAAACGTAAATGCATTGGTCAAGTTTGCATGTTTTTGAGACCATCCATCGGAGATGGGAAAATGGTTCAAAGGACAATATTCTTGGAGGAAACTCAAGTTGTTGATCTGAGTTTTTAATTGCGATTTAAATAAAATTTGATTTGATTTTATCTGTTAATTGGGTGTTCTTGTGCATTGTGCCTTACGTCCCTATTTCCTTGTAACACAGGCTGCCAAGTTGTGTTGTCATATTTCACCTTGTCCTTATTAGTGTGGTGTTTGGTCATGTTCTGCATAGTTAATTTTGATCTGATCCTTGTGTGGTCCATGTACTTTGCCAATTCTCCTCTCAATTCCCCCAGTTTATGCTCCACTGTTTGACAAGCAGTTAATCTCTCTTACCTGTTCCCACTCTAGCAGTCAACCTCCCCATGTTAATCTCCCTGTTTTCCACTGGAGTAAACTGTCCTATTTTACTCCATATCTCTCGCTAGGTTTTGTTTCCCCTGATGTTGTCTTTTTTGGGACGCTTTCAGTTTCATGCTAGTTTCTTTTTCATTTTGTTGCTTATAAACATGATCCTGACTGTCTTGTGATTTCAGTTAGTCCCTTCTGCAACACTAGAAAATACGTAATTACTTATGACCTGATTATTGAACAAGATGTATTTGGCTTAATAAAAATACTTTTCCTTTCTGTTTATTCTGGTTTTGCATTAGTGACTGCCTTGTTAGCTTGTGCTAACTACTTATCAGGGAAACAATGGATGTTAAAGGAACAAATTCGGTCCAATTTGAGCTAACTTAATCAAAGTTCATCCACTGACATCAACATCATTATACAGTGTTTTTTACTTACTCACAAAGGATTTTTCCTCAAACCAGCCAGACTGGATATGTATTCATTTAAAAATGTTTTGTGGAAACTCCTCAACGACGACAAAGCATCAATCCAGCATTGAGGTTAATGAAACAACCCAGCAGTGTTTTGTTGTTGTTGGGTTTTTGTGAGTGTTTATTGACTTATTTCAAAAACTGTTTGCATAGTATTTTCACTTTTCACATCATTAGACGCTATTACTAGCTACTTCTGTTTTGTCACTATTACTTATAATATGAGTTAAGCAGACTGGTAACTGGAGACATGAAAGTGGATTTTATTTTCTCTTTTCAAAGAGCTTTTTATTACTACTATTATTATCATATTATTATTATTTTAATTTGATCTTAGGGGAAATTGTGTAACCGTCAAACAAGCCCACAAATTAATAAAACCTAAAAAGATTATCTTTCCCAACCCCCATAAACAAAGAATCTGTTAAGTATTAATTTTGAAGATTAATGAGGTTAGCTTAAGTTTTTTTTTCTTCTTCTTCCAAGGAGAGACTGTGGAATGAAACAGAAAACACGGCAGAGCCAACCAGACACCGTTATCTTCTGCAGTTCCATGTGAGTAAACAAATGCTGCATGAGTCGATTCAAATGAGGCCCGGGGCAGCGGAAGCTAAGCCATATACATTGCGCTGTCACAGGATTTTCTGTGGCACAAAGCCGCTTTTCCACGCAGGCTCCTCATTCACAGACAGAAACGCATCTCCAGCTCAAAACAGCAACGAGCCCCCAACTAGAGGAAATCCACTCGAAAACAAGCACAACAAATTTATCGTGTGTTACAGACCGCATGTTTCCACAGAGGACTGCTCTTCAACAGCAGCAAACGACTCAACCTGCTGGAAACAGTTTTAGAATAGCATAAAAAAAGGCCAGTTAGAGAAATCCCCTGCCAGCCACTTTCCCCATTCATCAGCCGTGTCTCGGCCCAGAATGATGAAGGACAGAAAGGACGGAAAAGACAAACATGATGGAATTTATTCAGCGCCAATGAATTTGAGGCTCACAGTTAGATTTTTTTTTCCCCTAAAAATGGTATCAAAGTGCCAGCTAGTTCAGCCGCAAGAGAAGGAATATTCACATTTAAGATGGAGGAATATTGGCACAAAACTGACACAGAAAGGTAATGGTCTACTTTCTTCTTTTTGTCCTTTTATTGCTGAGGGGGGGAGGGAGGGAATAAGGTTTTACTGGAAAAAAAAGTCAAAGTGGGATGTGAGTGACTACTGTATTAAATCAATTCTTAGGTTTATAAGAATTTATAATTCTCCCATGTGCTTGATGAATGTTCATCAAGCACATGGGAGAATTATAAAATATTCATGCATGATTTTAAATACCTGCTGAGCGCTTTCACACACTTTCTGAGCTAGAAACGTTCCTACTGCTTGCCGTTCTGTCACGACCTCCGTAAGAGGAATGGGAGCATCGAGAGGAAGGAAAATCCACTGTCATAATTAACTTGCTTAGTCAAAGCAGAGTACTGTAGACATGGGTTTTCAAAACCTCTTACAAATCAAAATGTGAAAAATGCAGCATCCGTTCGTATTTAGGAATTACGGAGATCAGGGAATATTCATGTTGGAAGGTTGTAGTCAAAGTCTAGACCTAAAACAAATTTATAGTGATTCTTAGAGATCTGACTAAGCTTAAGTTATTTTGCAAAGAAGAACGGAAAAAATATAAAGACTTGAAATGATAATTACAAAAAATAGTTCCACATAGTGTGATCTGTTTGTGGAAAAATTATGCATGCAAGGCATCATTTTTAGATTTTTTTTCCCCAAAAAAACATTTTGATATCATGTTCCACAATCATTACAATTATGCACTCCTTAGTGCTGTTCTGTCACATTAATTTCATCTAAAAAATAAAAAAGAAAGAAACATTGACGTTTGTGGCTGTGTCATGAAAAAATGTGTAAATGTTCAAGGAGTCTGACTTCTGAAAAGTGCTTAATATTTTCATAGCGCTGTGCAATATGTGCAAAACACTCTGCCTCAAGAATAATCAAGTAAAAACAATGAGATTGTGGAGAAAGAAAGAAAAAATGGGATGTTGAATAAATTAAGGGCCTGGGAACTGATGGATTAGATGCGACAGGGCCGACTTGCAAACGCAGAGTCAGGGATAAATGGGAAAATTAGCCGAGCTATTCGCGGGATCTGACTCAGAACATAATGCAGCAGTCGGGGCACGGACAGAAAAAGTGAATGTACACACTCACATTGTCACTTTCACAGAAGCCTCTGATGATATCGTTTACAACCTTCCCATCCAACAGTTAAAGCTAGATGCTGCAAAGTGCGTAAATAACTGTAATGATGATGTTAATCTTCCAAATTTTTGACACGGACTGAAAAAGATCCCAGCTGATGTTCAATTTGATCTACCCAGAATCGTGTCTGGCTCTAGAGAATATGAAGAGATTAGTATTTTTTAGTAAGACTAACCACACTGACCATGATCGTTTCTAGCACAACAGGCAAAAACTGATAAAATACCTGTTCTATAATCATTCTGTCCTCATCATCATTTGCAGCTACTTAGAAAAAAACATATGGTAAGATACCTGCTCTTCTCCAAATATAAATAATTAGTGGCAAGGAGAAAGCATAAAAATTATAGTCTGGCCACCTGAGTTTTAATAAAGCAAATAGCTTCCCAGTTACTGCACCACCTGATGCAAAAAGTGGCTTCTCGTTTCTTAAGCAATGTGAGAAGGAACAGATGATTGTCTCTTTAAGAAGAGTCAAATCAATGGCGTTAGTCAAGTAGGGAAAACATCTACTAAGAAGACTGCAGAAACTTTTGAAATCAAGTTAAGAACTGTCCCATAAATTAAAAAATAAATAAATAAATAAAAAGAAAAATGAGCATGAAACGCCTAAACATAATGGAATGTTTCACTCATGGAATGGTGTTTCTCTCACCTGGAATGTCACCTGGAATATTACAAGATGACAAGGCCATGTTTCATTGGCCACCTGAGTTTTAATAAAGCAAATAGCTTCCCAGTTACTGCACCTGATGCACTTGATGCAAAAAGTGGCTTCTCGTTTCTTAAGCAATGTGAGAAGACATATTTCCTGGTTGTGGAACAGATGATTATCTATTTAAGAAGAGTCAAATCAATGGCGTTAGTCAAGTAGGGAAAACATCTACTAAGAAGGTTGCAGAAACTTTTGAAATCAAGTTAAGAACTGTCCAATAAATTAAAAAAAATAAATAAATAAATAAATAAATAAAAAGAAAAATGAGCATGAAACGCCTAAACATAATGGAATGTTTCACTCATGAGTATTCTCTCACCTGGAATGTCACCTGGAATATTACAAGATGACAAGGCCATGTTTCATTGTTCATATTTCAAACTGCAAGAGGGGTGGAGGGGCCTTGAGATGCCATTTTCACATCTGACTTGACCACCAAAGAGTCTGGAACTTGAACCTATTGAAAATCTTTGGGATGTGCCAAAGACGGACAATGTCATCAAGAACAGATTTTGCTTAAAAAAATCTTTGCAACACTGGATGGAAATGGACAATTCAAGCCAACTTCAGTCTGGCGAAATATTAGTGTGCGATCTGTTATTTGGCAGCAACGTTTTCTCTGGACAAACAGTGCAGTTCTCAAGCAGCTAAATCTCCAAAAAAAAACAAACTAAAGTTATAAACTTCACCGTGGTGCATCTCAAACTAATATATAAGGAGCACATATGAGTTAAATAAATCATAACCCATTAATTGCAAAGAGTAACATTATCGACCAAAAGCTGTAGTAGGAGAGACCGATATGAGCTTTTGGACTTGATGGCAGCTTATTGAGTTACTGAGATAATTAAATATGAATCCATACAGCATTCCTGCACAGCAGACAATCACTGGAGAAAACGAGAGAAAAGCATATACATCATCTGAACACACCATCTCAAACACAAATGACTCCCAATCCCTGCACTAAATTCACCACATGGGTATCAAAGAAGCTTCGGCAATTTCACGTGTGGAAGTCTTGCTGATTTCAGCCGTGATCCGATAAAAGCCAAAGCAAGGCCTGATTAATGCTCCTCCATTCCCCGCTTGAACCACGCAGGCCATCCGTGCTCCTTGCACCTCGTTGTAAAGCATGAAGGTGAAGCAATCAATATTTGATTTTGCACGTTAATGCTTGGTGTAATATGCGGGATTATCAAGAAAATTGAATCGGGCGAAAAGAGGTGCCAGTCGAGGTTGCTGCAGATGTCTCAGCGTGCAAGTAGACATGCTTGCTTGACTGTGTTCACCTTCCTCTCCCCTAAAAATAAAGCAGAACATTAAAAAGAAAGGCTGTCAACCAGGAATAATCCATTAAAATAGAAGTGTGTGCAGAGAGGGAAGGGGAAAGGAAAAAAAAACAACACTGCTTTCCAACTGGAGCCGCATTCTTTTTTTTTGTTTGTCACATAAACTCAGCTGCTCTTGGAAAGTCGTGAATTCAGTGGCTTTGACAGGACATGGGAATGCAGATGCAGATGCAGACTGCGCTAAACTGAAACTCATGTGGCGCGTTCCCCGTTTTCAGTTCACGGCGGTACAATGACTCCACTGTCTGTCAGTGCAGGATTATTCAAAGAGAGAGAGAGAGAGAGAAAAAAAACCCACATACAACAAACGTCCTGCTGAGTTGTGCAGATTGCACATTCGGAGTGAAACGTATAAGGTTAGCTTGACGGCATTACTCACATTGCCGTTGGTCTCGCCGAGTTCCACGGAATTAAAAAGGTTTGATAGATGTGGAAGCATAAAGGCTCAAGATAATGAGCAGATTTCTCTCTGGCGAACAGAAAAACTACAAAGACTAGCAGATCTGACTACGCAACGATGACTTCCACTCTTCCTTTCCGGCCTCATCTTTTCTACGCACACATTTCAGTTTCCAATTCCTAGCTTTAAATAACTTTCTTTTCTGCTCGGATGGACTTATCCCGGGTGACACGTCGCAGATTCGTCTTCCGGAATTAATTTCCATGACAGAACATAGACCCTCTTAATGAGTTTTTATTGCATATTGATCACACACTGATACCACCGGCAAAGCACTCGGTATACATTATGCAGCAAGTGGTCCTTTATGACAGCTGCTGTCGGCCCGGACATCCGCTCTAACTACTCCAGCATGCTATCGAAAGCCTAGATATTCATTTGGCCAAATTGAATTGCACGGTGCCAGATACGTTTTGACATGTTAGCCTGTAATGGGTACAGGCAGCTGAAAAAGTCAGCATTCGGGATGAAGTCAAGCCTTCCAGTTCCACTCCTGCGTTTGGGAATTGCTCAAAGCGGAGACGTCTTTTGTCTTTTACGTTCGTTTTTTGCTTCAAGTACAACAACGAGCTCAACATCTGCTGCTCCTGTAACCTAATTTATTCTCTCAGTTTGGGAACTTTTTGTCATTAAACTGTCTTTATGAAGCAGAAGAAAGGAAACGTCTTCATATAAGGTGCACATAGCAAGTCTACAACGGTTGTTTCAGAGATTATATTGCGCCTTTTAAAGTAAAGCTATGCTTTCTAAAACAAGCTAAAAAACCTTGCCTGTCACTTTGTGAACCACTTCCTTAGAGATAAATACAAGTATTTATACATCAGCACCGCCCAATTTACAATGCTTACATTAAACAGTTACATCCTATCTTCCCCTAGGAGCAGGGGATATCAATATATTCAAACTGTGTGTGTGTGTGTGTGTGTGTGTGTGTACATGTGTATGCTACCATGTGGGGACAATTTTCCTAACACACCCTACCATGTGGGGACCAATGGTAGACAAGTGGGGACCTAAGCCTGGTCCCCACTTGGAGAAACCCTGTTTTAGGGTCAGGGGTCAGAGTTAGGACTAAGGTGTGAATTGAGTTTTGGTTAGGGTTAGGTATGTGATGGTTAGGGTTAGGAAAAGGATAAAGGTAAGGTTTAGGTTAGGTTTAGGCTTTAGAAATGAATGGAAGTCAATGGAAAGTCCCCACTTAGATAGCAGCGTAAGACTGTGTGTGTGTGTGTATGTGGACACCTCTTTGTCTTGCATGTTTCTGTATTGGCCCTTTGACGAGCTGGACGTCTGTCCTGTACATGCAAGAGGCCAGCAATAGTTGTCAAATGATACCATGACTCAAAAGGTCGCTTACGTTTTTGCTGCTCACATGTAAATTTGACTTTGCAGGTGCCCGACTGTGATTGGTGGATCCTGAAGACTGGAGACAATGGATTGGTGGTTTGACAGGAGATGACTTTTCTATGAAACGCTTGCATTTGTTTCTTTTTTTCACCATTAAGTTCACTCTGAAACCTTAAATACCTCCTCTATTGTTGTGATATGTCATATAAACTCATGTTTTACATAAATACTAAAGAGGTTAAAAGCTGCATGTTGCTCCCTCTGCAAATTCCCAGTCTCTCCATTGAACAAGTTTGTTCCTATGGGTGGTTGCATCTCTTTTTCAAAAAGGTAACTCGTGACAAATCTAGCCAGTTTTTTTTTAATTTTAATACAGGAAGCATGTATTGTTTTTACTATTTGTAAACAGCATCCCAAAGTACTCTCAGATGGTGTAGAGGTCTTTGATGAGCTGGATATCTGTCCTGTGAATTGAATTTTAATTTGTGTCAGGACGGATCTTGGTATAAAAGTATCTTGATCTCAAAAAAATCTATGAATTTAGGTGGAATGATTCCATCTTATTGTAACTGGTTTTGGTTGTCGAGTGGACCACAATCCAAACCGGACCTAATAAAATAAAATAAAAAGTAGACAGAGGAGGAGAAGGACTGAGACTGTGTATTAAAAAACCAACAAAAAAAAAAAAAAAAAAAAGGAAAAGAAAGTTACTTCAAAGCTTCATGCATATTTGAAGTTCTTTCTGCTCACTTATTCTCCCTCCCACAGCAACATTCATCTCTCCCACATTACATGCAGATGGCTAACTATGCAAATTAGGCGATGACATAATCTAGCGACTGTTAGGACAGCCAGTTGCTGCTTCCCTTACTTAGCAGTTGGCAACATTGAACAACGCAAGTGAAAGATACTTCAAGTGCCGAATCCAGGAGTGGACCTGACCTGAAGCTTGTGAACACCGTGACAACTTTGCGCACAAAACAATGAAACATCAAGTCACAGGAAATACAACAAATGTAAAGGAGTCACCGAAACCTACAGTACGACTGCTGGCTCCATACTTGCATCACGCATTTGCCCTGAGGCAGTAAGGGCCCTCCAACAGGAGAGGGATTAGTTAAAAGAGGGATTAAAGGCACGTTCCTCCCTTCAGTGGCTAATCAAATATGTTCCCTCTCAACTGTCTCATCCCTCCATCCTCGGTCTCAGCTGTGTTTATTCAATCAGAGCAAGCTGCTAGCTAACACACTCCGACTGGTTAGACCACCTCGATAAATCGTGAACTTGGTTTCCATGGCTCAAACTTTTGAGATGGTTCCTGCTTAGCGTAATGCCAACTTTCATAGCTTTAAAACAAAAAGAAGAAGAAGAAAAACAACAATTAGAGGCCATTGGTATAGTTAAAGAGTACTGTGGTGGGCTATTAAAACAAAACACTTTGCTGTTGTTGATGTAATTAACAGCACGGGAATCTGCTTATCTCTAAGCCTGTTAGGGTGCTCACTGTGTGATGAAGCTGTAAAGTCTTTTACAAGGGGTATTTTCCCTGGAAACCTAATGCAAAGTTTAAACACAGGATGTTGACAGAAAGCAAACAGTGGGATGCAAAGGTTGTGAGCATAACATGAGGCTTGGTGTAAAGCTCATTTTAGTTCTCTGCCTGTGTACAGACACCGGTTTGGTAAGGAGATTTCTCACAACAAAAATTACATGAGAGAAATCTATTACTAAGGAATCATAAAATATTCAACAAGAAGCATGACATTGAAAGTCACCTTTTAACGTCATTGAAAGGCTGTAAGCCATGTAATGACTTGATTTTTAGACATAACCAACTACAAGTAGTAAACATTAAAGGACACTGGGAGAAATAAAGAAGTGTCAAGGAAGGACTTCCACACTTTCACTGAAACTGAGCCAACTAGTTACAGACAAGAAGTAAACATTTTTCTGTACCCCGGTGTTAAGCCAAAACCACACAATAGTCGCCAAGGTAACCTGAAACAGGCAAAAGTAGTAATAAATCAAAAAGGATTTGCTGAAAATAAACCGATCAAAATTTTGCTTTCGAACTGTAGTTGTGAATTTTGTGTGGCTCCCTAAATCAAAACTGTCTCACGTTTATAGCTGCAGAAGAAAATTCGCCTGGATGGCGGCACAGTTGGTAGCTGCCTTGAAGCAAGGAGGTCCTGGCTTGGAATCTCGGGCCTGGGGGTTTTCTGGACAGAGTTTGCATGTTCTCACTGTGCATGCTTTGGTTCCACAGTCCAAAAACAGGTCAGTTGATCTCTCCAAATTGCCCTTAGGTTTATACGTCCACAACTATCTGTCCGGTCTCCAGGGATTGCCCAATAACCGCTGGACATCTGTACCAGCCCACCCGCCCCTCAAGGGTAAGTTACTGTAGATTGCGGCTGGATGGATCAAATCTAGCTAGCTGTTATTTATATTTAGCTAGAAGGATTAAATGCATCAGAAAGATCTAGTTAATCTGCTTAGGCTAATTTGCAAAGTAGTGTAAATATTAGAGCTGTGGAACTAGAATGATAATCTAAAAATGACCCAGATTTTTTTATTACAGTGAGGATGAAACCTGGTAATATTAATTAGATTTATATTAGCTGTTAGACAAAGCCACACTGAGTCACGCTTGAGGCTTAATGTGTGGAATTTCTTAGATATCAAAGAAATAGCCTATAATTTTAATTAGCAGATAATTCATATGGGCATCGAGTCCCACCGTGGAGAAAGAATTGCTTCCTACTGTTTTTCTTTTTCTTTTACTTTAGTTTATTTTTAAGAAGTGACATTTAAATGTACCTGTTGCACATCTACAGTATACTACTTTGCTTTAGCATTCAGTGGCTGACTTTAGGGAAGGTGTGTTTACTGGTGTCGAGCTAAATCAAGGTTTTAAAGATAAAGAGCACACTTTCAACTGTCTTTATACTGATTAAGATGCACCTGTGCTGTGGTTCAACCATTCTGCCCAACCATGTAAAAAAGTTAGCTTGTGAAATAACAAGCTAATGTTTAGGTAGTGTTGAGGAAAACCAAATTAACTATTGAAAAAACAATTAGGCTCGGGCTTTCCTCTGGTCCTTCTCGTATCCGAAGCTGGAGCCGCAGCAGTGTGGCACAAAACAGAGACGCACGCTACGTGTTGACGTCACAGGAGCTCAGAGTTTAATCCAATCAGTGGACAGTATAACACAAGACAGAAAAATTAAAGAAAACACAGTCACACATTAGTCACCTGAGAGAATGAGACAGATAGAGGAAAAACGAAGACGTCGAAGACGTCTTCGGAGAAAATAGTCAGCCCATGGTGCTAAAAATTGACTATTTCTGGCTCATTTTCTTTGTGCAAGAGGTTTTATACTAGTAGGTGTGTTCTATTCAAATAAGGTGCAACACCTCTCGACCAACCAAAAGCTGTCTCTGACCCTTTTCAAATTCAGAAAATCCCTAGAGTTCCTTCAGAAACAAAAACGTGGCTTCTCCTTTTGTTTTAAATAAGTTAGAAGCAGGATGTCTCCGATCCCCTGTTGGGTTATGGCCTTCTCAAATTACTGTGAAACAGCTGGAACTTCCACTGGTGATATCCTGACATAAAAAACTAATTTAAAACCTTATACGACAATTCACTCTAGACCAAAAGGTAAAGGTCAATAAGCCAGAATAAGTTTCTAATTCCAAAACTATTATTAGACTATTTTCGATTAAATCAGGTTACCTTTTACAACTAGCATATTTTAAATACATTTTCTTAACAGTAGCATGCAAAATTTGAAGCTTCAAATTGGTAATTCTTAAAGCCTAACAGTTATAACTTAAATATTTTTTGAAAGTCATTTGCTGTTACCCAAAAACTGAACTGAAATAATGTTCAGCTAGCTAACTACAGTTTTAGCTAGCTATAGGTTTACATTGAGATAGATTGAACAAGCCACCCGGTTGACGCGTTTAAGCACTTTGACAGTGTTGTGTAAATATTCGAGATGTAAAAATAGAATGGCAATCTAAAATGACCCAAATTTGTTTCTTTGCTGGGTAGTTTGAAATCTGTGGCTTAGTTGTTACAATGAACCACATTAATAGTGGCTTAATGTGTGAAATCTCTCGTCTTTAAAAATAAATGGCTTTGGATTTTAATCCGCAGATTCTGTGTATTGACTTCCTCTGTTAATAAGGACCATATTAATTTATACTCTGGGAAAAAAATACAATATTTTCTTAAAATTTTATGTGTGCTTTTTGTGGGCGTGATCAAAACATGCATGTCGTTAGGCTGACAAAAGGCACCAGCCAATTTCAGTTTTCCAAACCCCCCAAAATTTCCATCATACAGTGTCTCTGATTTAAACTCTTCAAAGTAACCAGGGCCAGGGTGACAAAAGTTCTCTGTGTTCTGAACACATAGAAAATTTAATGATCCCCCACCAACAACTCTTGCTGGGCACTGCTTGTCAGCTGATTAAAATTTAAATCCCCCCCACTCCCCTTTTTTCACAGTGAAGACAAATTTGTCAAACGCAAAATTAATGCGGAAACCATAGGAAAGCCACCCACTTCAGTAACTGAAAGTAGACAGCATATACAACTGCTGATGGCAAGATGCAAGCAGTTGCACCTTTGTGTACAAAGTAAGTGACAGCATGCCCCACCCAGACATATATTACAACTAATGAACTTTATCATTTTAACTTAAGACTTTAAGCATTTCTCTAAATGGGAAATAGGTATAGCATTTTTTACACAGTTGGTACACCATCTTCAAACCAGAAGTCAAATTTGATTGGGATTATTCAATTTTTTAAGTGTATGTGTGCATAGTAGTCAAAACATTGTTAAATACATGTTATCAATAACATTACTAAAAAAGTGATAATCATTCAACTTTATAGCAGAAAGTGTAAGGTACATAACAAAAGCAATTCTATCATGCTTGAAAATATTGCTTTTAATACCACTAAAATAACAATTGGCAATATATGAATCTCACTTGTAGTTTCTGGTATTCAACTCCTATCTAGCTAACAAAACAAATGAGATAATACAGAAAAAACAATCTCTTAATAGTCTGGCCTCAAACAGGAAGAATGTTGTCTGCTAACAGAAGCTAATGGCTCTAGATGGGGGGGTGAGGTGATATGCTCTGCATTGTAAATATCCATCCCTCCATGGCCATATTCTCATTCCATTCACATGCAACAAGGCAATGCAATTCCATAGAGGGATGAAGATGGAGAGTGCAGCTCTGCAGCACCACTCTAAAAGGTAGAACAATCCATCAGTCGGAGCCGATAACAATGTGTTTTCGTGCGCAACTGTCAAGGGATATTTTGAATAAATCCTAATGCAAGCCCTCGTAAAAAAAAAAAAAAATGCAGACGCATAGCCAAAGCATAAAGCTACTGCAAAAATACCAAAGGTAAGTTGTTTAGATTAAAGCTTTAAATGCAGCTGCCTTTTTATTGTCACCCTGAAACGGTGACGGCGCGAGGAGGATCTGTTTTCATTCCAGCCGACAGAGTAATCATGAGACAACTGTGGTAATAAAACTGGAAGTGGACCGAAATAGAAATGGCTTCCAGGATCCTGCGAGCACCAACAGGCTGTGACAGAATCCTGTCGTTTCTCTGTATCCTCCATATTTTTTCTGCCCCCCCCCAACCCCAAACCCTCAGCTTTGATCTCCTGTTTTGGCACCGCGATTAGTTGGTATTATTAGTGCTGTGATATTAAGTTGTCTCATTCCGGGAGGAGTGACAGCTCTTAAACAAGCATTTGACACTAAAACCATCACTAATGCTAATTCCTGCCACACTCGTGCAAACATTAATCTTTAATAATGACACAAAGGCCCTTCTGTCGAGGGGAGGGGCTACTTCCTGTTCCCTCCAAGCCCCTCTGACAGCCTCGCTTACTCGGGAGCTCGCTATTTTTAAATTGGCTCAGACAAAAAAAGAAATCAATTTCAGACTGAATGTGACACGCATAATGGACTTACTTGGTTTTGTGTGTTGATGCCTTTTTTTTTTTTAATTCCCTCCGTGGGTGTTTTAAACGCAAGCTAAAAAAAAAGGCAACTATCAGTAATGGAGGTCACAACAGGCTAGCATTCACGTGCTTGTAATTAAACAGAAAGTCACGCGGTGTGTACTTATAGCTGTCCTTGCGTCTGCGTCTGACCATTTGGGCAAAGATACGCCTCACAGTGCAATTTACTGGTCAAAGTGAGACATTTCCATTTTTAACTGAAGGATTTTGTTATGTACAGAGTCTTAGCGTGCGTCCGTGCAAACGCAGGCCAGCGACTGAACAATTTAAAGAGAAAGCTTCAAACTGCAGTAAGATGAGTCGCACTGTGGTGGGGGTGGGGGGGATTAGCAAAGGGTTATAAGCCTGTTGTAGGAGTTAAGGCCATTTTAGCTGGAGATCAGACAGAAGAAAGCGCTGAAATCACAGGCTGAGTTCTTCCCACACTCTTCACTTTACATTTCATAAAAAAATATGCTGCCATTTAATGAAGGCTGTATATGCCACTAGCCTCGCACTATCAGTGCCATATGTCTGTCTGACTATCAAAGACATCTCAATCTAATTGTTGTCGGTGGATCCAATGTAGACGCAAGAGGATAAACAAAAAGAGGTAAAAATGATTGCTTTTGTTCAATGCACAAAACCGATGTGACAGTCGAAGACGTATTGATTCATAAGCCACTTTATTATGTACACCAGCTCATGTTTGTGACAACAATAAAAGTCAATCAGACAATGTGGCAACTCAAATGCAATCGGTCCTGGTAAAGACAAGCTCCCGCAGTTCAAACCGGGCAGAACGTAGAAAGAAGAGATTTTGAGAAAACCTTGAATGGGGCATGATTGGTGTCATTTCTTAACACTCAGCTCTTGGATGTATGGAGAAAGGTCAGAAAAAGAAAGAAAGAAAAAAAGCAGTCGGAGATAGTTGTGTGGAAAGAAAGGCCTTGTTGTATTCAGAGAATGGACAGATAAGTTCGATACAACCCCTGGATAGATCCAAGGTTCTGATACTATCTCTGAACGCACAACACACTGAACCCTGAAGCAGGTGGGCTACAGCAGCACGATACAACACTGAGCGCACACACTGACAGCTAAGGACCCGAAACCGAGGCTGTAATCCACACAGGCTAAAAACGAACGACAACAGATGGGAAAAAAAAACGCTGCGTGTCTGAGGAGTCTCAATTGCAGCTGCAACATTCAGATGGCAGGGTCAGAATTTGGCATAAACAACCTGAAATATATTCATTCTGCTGCGTAAGAATGGTGCAGGCTGCTGGTAAAGGTTGTGAAGCGATTTGGGGAATATTATCTTGACACATTTTGGGTCCCTCGACTACCAAGAGAGAATCTTTTAAATACCACAGCCCATTGTTGCGGACCACGTACCTCAATATATAACCACAGCGTATCCATCTTATCATGGCTACTTCCAGCAGAATAGTGCACCGCATCTCAGATCATAGATCATCTAAAGCTATAGTTTTTATTTATTAATTGTTTCTTCATTATTAGTTTACATAACTAAAATTCAGTTGAAATCTTGAGTTGAGCAGCAAGAAAAACATTTAGATTTAGATTTTCCTTGCGTTTCCAAGTGGATGAATAAATGCAAATGTTGCAGCTCTCTGCATCAGTAAATGAAATGATAAAGCATGGCAGATGAAAGACTCTAAATGACTCACTCAGCGCAGGACGAGATTGGCCTTTATTCCTCCTGTTTATTTTAAAAGGTCTGCCAAAAACAAGGAACACGCACAATATATTTACACACTGCGTGTAAATAGTTGCAAAGTGCGTTTGAGTTCATGTTGGTTTTACAGAGTGAACGTCGGCCGGGAGAATTTCTTGATGACACAAAGTGGATTAAATGAAACACAACTAATTTTAGTTTTCTCATTCCTGGATGCTGACCTCAAGCTCTCTTAAAATCACAAAAGAGTTACTGAATCTAGTTAGAGCTACATTTAATCGTAGAGATGCTCGAAGTTGCTGTTTGTATACAGCTTTAATGAAGTGCAAGCAAAAGGCAGAAATATGAGAGTACTGTACATTTTTTTATTCTGATTGTAACATTACTATTGTTATTTACCGCATATTAAGGATCCTGGATTAGTTTGCACACATCAACGATATTTCAAGAGGTTATGTCGCCTTATGCCGAAGAGGAAATGCCACTAAAATGGGCGTTTTAAGAAGATTAAACGTTTTGTGCTATTCTTTTAAGCCCTACTTAGCAGCTCATCGATTCCTGTCTGAAGAGGATCCAACTGTGTGGCAGTGTGAGAAGAGTGGATCAGTGAGATACCTTAGGTTTAAGCCATGCACAGCAGTGGCGATGCATTGCACGCAGCAGTCATGACTAACTCAGAAGAGTTTGAGAATTCCTACACTCTAAGATACTTTGAGATTTTCCAACGACTCTCAACAGTACATTAGATTTTTGACATCTTAGTATTGACATCGTAGTATGGTCTAACTCAGTGTTTCCCATCGCCGGTCTTCAAGGCACACTGCCCTGCATGCTCTGGATGTTTTCCCTACCTGATTCAGTTGATTAAAGTTCAGTAAAAGCCTATTCGTCAGTCATCAATTGAAATCAAGTGTGCTGAAGTAGGGGAACACATAAAGCATGCAGGGCACCGTACCTGGCGGACAAGGGTTGGAAAGCAAAATCATTTGTGAAGTAAGGGAAATAAAAAGTCCTGTAATCAAACTTGCTGAATTTGCTAGATAAAGGATGAACAGATGTATGTCATTTATTTTTTGTACCAACTGTTCATATTTCTGATCTGAAACAGCAAGAGGTACACTGTAAAAAAAATTGAAAGAAAGAAACATTTTTTATTTGCAATAAAATATCGGCACCTAATTGCCATATAAATTGTGAATTGTGCCCCACCACAGGGTGAGCTGTGGTGGGGCAAGGGTTAAGCACAACCCACACATGGAGACCTTAGTCCTCAACATGTCTGTCACAGGTTCAATTCCCAGCCTGACAACCTTTGCCACATGTCTTCCCCCTCTCTCATTTCCTGTCAGTTGACTACCAAATAAAGGCCACTAGAGCCAATCAAACCTTTAAAAAAAGAATTGTACTGTATAAATAGTGTAAAATTCTGGCAACCACAGTGGCTGGGATTTTACTGGAAATTAGAGACTTTTTTTTTTTACAGTGTTGTCTAGCAGACGCTACGAGTCATTCCACAAATTATATTTTATAAAGCCTACATTACAGAAAAAGCACATTGCCTCACTGACTTGATTTTGATGGACACAGACCTTTAGAGGTTACAACTGCATTAATATATGTCTCATTAAACTGAGTTTTTTTTCCCTTTTTTTTTTTGCTTTTGTGGGTTCACATCAAACCCAAGAAGGCCATAATAAACTACAGAAAATCATGTGGTTTAGTGACAGATGAACAAAAAAAATGACACAGATAAAAGAACATTCATTTAATTTAAAATCACAACCATAACCGACATTCACGATTCATCACGTACCGGGGAAAATAACACGAGTCTGCGTTTCTGAAAGGCTACAAATCCGTTTAACGTAGGGCTTGTTTAAAAAAAAAAACAGCATGAAAAAGGGTGTCAATAAAGATCCAGATCAAGCAAAGGGGATTTGTTGGTTCTGCTTAGTTACCAAGGATCAGCCTTGATTGAGTGGATGCCTCACTGATATCATTAGCTCTTTGAAAAGGGCTCCTCAGATGGGGAGCATGAGTGCCAACACAGATAAAATCCATAAAAAGGACAAGTGGGATAAAGAAATAAATCTTTTTTTTTTTTTAGAACCATGCTTTTTAGAACTTCTACCTGTTTCTAATAAATATGTGATGACTGAATCTGCCAAGCCCGACTTGGCAAAAATGGATAGAAAATACAAAGTGACAAAATTATTTATGACAGTCGGAGTAAGTTAAAATATGCACTGAAATCTGGCATATTATCAAATACCTTTCCTGGATTGTGCAGTGGTTTAAAAGTATGAAGTATGAAATTTTAACCCAGTTACAAATAATGTGCTTTTAAACTGTATTTTATAAATCACTCATTTTAAATCAGTACTTCACTGTACAAGGTGAGAAGGTTTGGGTAGCAAGAAAGTAATAAAGCAGATCTGCCTGCCTACAACCAGCAGTGATTTTGAATGAAAACTAAAACTTTACAAATTTGCATTTGCTTTTTGCTTTTCCAAGGGAGAAGCCAGAAAACCCAGCAGAAACAAACACATTTAATCGGCTTGTGCTTTCAGTCACTACACAAAGCTTGTGAACATTGATGAGATAAAAATGTTTTCTTTTTTTTTGGGGGGGGAGGGGGGGGGGTGTTGTGTAGCGCATATCACAAGGTTCATTTGAAAGAAAAAAGAAATTTGAGACTGTAGTTTGGAAAACAGCAGAAGGACGCACCACCCACCCTCATGTCCAAGCAAAAAAAATAAAAATAAAAAATACAAGAACAAAAAAAAAGCTTGCCTCTGTATCCTTCATTCTTATGTAACCACATTCTTCCAGACTGAAGGTTGAATGTTTATTCACAGAGAGAGACAAAAGGCACAATTAACAGAATAAGGGAAAGATTAAATTCTCACTGAGGTTTGAAATAAATTAGAACATGAACGTTTTTAAGGTCAGCAAAGGAATTAATATGAAAGACGTCGCTGATTGGTTATGGCTTGTTGAACGATGTCTCACCTGATCCATTATTGTTCAGCTGAACATTGAACACAGGATCACAATTTAAAAAAAAAGAGAGAGAGTAGTTACGTTACAGCAAAAAGTGAATCCAGTAAGCTTCAGGTTGGCTTCCACCGAGTGTGCTATGCCGAAGGACGTGCTTCCGCCTTATTGCAGAGCAGTAAAGCTAAGTCCTCTCACTGATCTTACACCTCTCCCTTGCTAATCTATCTGTCTTACAAAGATAAGACAGACCCAGTGGATGTATCACTTTCCAATCATCCTACCATTGCTAACTCCAGTTAGAAACGAGAGGGAAAGAATAGAAAAAGTGTCAGAGAGAGAAATAGGTATCGATTAGATCAGATATAGTGAGCAAGTTGGGCCACGTTCAGTGCCTTAACACTCTGCAATAGAAGAAAAGGAGAAGAGAGGTGGCGTGGGTGGACTGTTAGACAGTAGCAGCAATGAAGACGGGAAGCAGCAGCCGTGGCTGCTGCAAAGTATGTTGCAGAAAAGACAGGATACATAAAAAGGTATGATAATAGTGATGTGTTATTCAAACGCACAGAGCCGAGAGTTTTACAGCAGCCCTGATCCCGATGTAAACATCAGTTGGAACCTGAACGAAAACCTTTCCACTCTGAAAATGGCTGCAGTTTACGTTTTTATACTTCTACTCTTTTTATAGTTTATAGAAGTATAAATTGATTTTGTGTGGCTGCTCTTGTGGCTGATTGGTATTTAATGTTTTATAATGTAACACAGAATAAATTGGATTAATGTGGTGTTTTGTATATCACCCTTTAAGCACATTGGTTGCACAAATGCACAGCTAAGGACTGCACAACTCACAGCTCCTAATGGCTTGTCTTTTTATTTTTTTTTTTCGTTAGCTGAACAAAGCACCCATTCCTCAAGTTCAGTGATCTGCTCTGTGTTGATGCACCTCAGAACAGACCTGTTCAAGTGAAGGTTAATGGCAAGAATCAATACACCCAGGGAGTCCCGGTGTGTATGTCACACATCCTCTAGCCAACCAGCCGCACAGATTATCTGCCATCACAACCTTGAGTCTTAAACACTTGCCAACCCCTTTAAAAATCAGGCGGTTCTGAGACTGCCACCACCTCAGGCCTGTCAGAACTCAAACTGAGACGGCCTCAATGTGTTCTGAGTCCTGCTTAGAAATGTTGTCTTGGGAAATGCTAACCTCATTTTGGACTTGACCAAAATACTCAAAGCTCGGCGATGAAACGTTATCGTGGCTGCTTAGAAATTGCTTTGTGAATTTAAAAGATTTAAATGCACAAATTTTACAGTTTTCAACTTTCAGCGACAACATTTTTCGTTGCGCTCAATCAGAAGATTTCTTGTGGCGTTTGATTTGAAACAAATCAACGCTGTGGCTTACACATCTATTTTTTTTTGCCTTAGCCTATAATGGTATCATCAAATGTCACAAAGCGATGTTCCTCTATGCAATTAATTATTTTTTCTATTACGCATACAGATGAAACTAAATCAACAGATTATGATGTGTGAAAGGTTCATTAACTGGGATGTGACTGCTGTTTTAGCAGTGACACTTTGGTTTCTACTATCAGCAATTACTTTGACAAGTATAAGTTGTAATTACCCCTCAAGTAAAAGATTTCCTACGTCTGACACCCCGTTTCTGTGCACTGGAGCCATTTCCCTCGAGCAGCTGGAGAACCATATGACTGGTCGTAATTGCCTGGTCTTCTCGGCTTAGTGAGGGGTTAATAACGCCACTGGCCTTCTTCTCGTCACATCAACGTCTGCTGTCCAACGTCTGACGGCAGCTCACAGTCAGGCCCACTGGTGTTCCAGTAAACCAACGCAGACAAAAGTAGTCAAACTGTTCCTGAACTAAACACTAATGCCTCACATGTTAAGCTCTTGTCTAACCAAGACAATGGCAAAGGAAACTGAACTTTACTCTTGAAGACATTTTACCTTTCATCCAAAAGTTTTGGGGGGGGTCTTCTTAAGCTCTGAACTGAATACACTATTTGGATGAGAAACTAAAGGTCTTAAAGAACAAAGAGGAGTTTAAGATTCTTCTTTTTACATCCCCACAAACACTTTTTTAGGGTTTGGACCTTTAAAAGCATTTTAAAGGTGCAAAGTGACTAAATTACCTGTGCATTAGATTAAGTTGAGGAAAGAACCTGATAAGCTAGAGTTTTATGACACTCTGTTAGATTTAAACAATTACGTTGATTCTTCAGGAATGATCAGCAGCAATACAGATAATCGTAGGGGTCCTAAAATATTGCAAATCCTGGAAGTGGTTTTTGAAACAAATAAAATAAAAAAGAGAGATGACCGTCCTTTTTAAGTAATACTGTCTTCAAACAAAGAGAAATATGTTTTCAAACAGGAGATACATTTTCAAATATCTAAAAAAAAACTTGCATTCTAAATGTCAACAAATCCAATGGGATAGGCATCTTGCCAGTCCACTTTCATGTTTAACATGTATGAAATGAATGCAACATTTCTGCTCCATTTCAAAAGAATACATCCTTTTGCAGACAGGGAGAGTAAAAAAACACATCTCCATTTAGAGGCTCGCTCATGCTCCATTCCCCTGGTGATTGAGATAGATTGACAGCACTTAATTTCTTTCGGAGACGGTCTATTCCTTGAAGGTAGAAGGGTGCTATTCCACAAAGAGACCCCTTCCCGAATCCCAGCGGTTTCAAGTGTGCTAGTTTTAGGATCGCCGGCTAAATTGGGTCCGGAAAAAAGGTGCTGATGGTGTGGAGAGAGGAGATTTGGCTGCTATGATACCAGTATCGCGAGGGGAATTAAAACACCATCAGACTGCGAGAAATAAAACATATCTAAGCATCACCAGGGATTTCCTTTACCAGAGCACACAAAGAATAAGCTGAAAGGCGCTAACAGCTGATTTTAATGTCTGTGCGGTAACCACCTGCAAGCTTGCTAAAAAGCTCTATATGCATTAGACAGGAGATTAAGTTAGCGATCATGCTGGTAAATCAGCTACGGCCAATAAATAGGATTATAGCTTCACACTGTCAAGTTAGAAATTGGTAAACTATTTTAAATCAAGCTCTTAGCAAGATTGGAGGAAGTAACTTTTTATATTCTTTATAGCTTCTTGTTTAAAAATGTTACACTTTCTTGACAAATTGCTACATTAAATACACTGAATATCAATCTGCATGAATCAGATGGTTAAAGAATTTAGTTCCTATAAGCAAGAAGCTGGGAATGGTTGTGTTATGGTAAGCATATCACACAGCCGTGAGGCGTTGCATCATCGCCAACAAGCAATAAAAATCATTGGTCATCAATAACCAGTCATGATATCCCATATATGTCCCGTGTTACTATGGCGGATAAAGACAAGGCCCAAAGTTTAAGGTCAATTGGATACAGTATTTGACACTATAGTAAAAGAAATGTTACCGTTAGACAAAAACAGACTGAAACACATTTGTTAGACATGTCCAAAAATCTGAGGCTCAGAGCTCTAAGACAGCACTTATAGTCATATTCAATAAATTAGAACACGTGTTTCAATAAGCCTTATTTGTCAGATTAACTCTGTCATTTAAAAATAAGCTTTAAGCAGACATCAAACATACTTTTGATGAAGCGTAGGTTTTCGTGTTTGAAAACGTTCAGTATTTTCTTAATATTGGTCTGATGTAATAGTCTAATGTAAAATGATGAAGGTGGAAAATCATCATAATGAACACAAACAAAGGCTTAAAAACATATTTATGTGTGTGAATAATCAGCATAATTTATTTATGACTTTTTGACATGAATATGAATGTGCACTGCACACTAACTAAGTAAGTAACCAAATTACTTAATTGTAACATCATTCAACGTCATGTAGTCACAGTCAGTACACAGGAATATTCAAGATGTCATTCTTAACTCTTGCTTATATTTGTGTTTCTCGTGTCAAAACAGAAAAAAGGAACTGCAATCTTTTAATGCATAGCACATTTAAAAAAACTGGCTACAGCACAGGAGTAGTTTAATGTCATCATACGAGCTAATTCCACTTGAGTGCTATTCTTACTTCAGTACAAATCCTGGCTACTCAACACACATCAACATGCTTCCTGTTGCTAACATAGTTTTCTGTGTGCTGATAACAGGCGCACTACATATCCAGAACATTCACAACTATTTATCTGCATATTCTGGATTCCAAAAAGAGGAGTTTACATATATTTAGAGTTCAGACATAATAGACTGTAGGGAAGATGAGTAGCAAACAAAAAAAAAAGTGCACATTTAACTTTATGTGGGACAAAATGTACAAATAAATGTCTGCAATAGAATTTGTGATAAACCCCTAATGTTGTATACTAAGAAAACCAATATCATGTGTCACACAGATGCATTAGGGTTTTGTTTTTAAATGGATAAAACAACGTTTTAATCCTCGGCACACATGGAAAGCTTTTATCTCTAATTGTACCATCTGCTCTGCAAGAACACATTTTTATAATCCAGTACTGTTGCTTTATGAGGGATAAAACAAGTAAAAAAAAAATGCTGTGCTTTAAGCGAAGTACATTGAAAAAAAAAAATCTTCCAAAGAAAAATGCTTCCGCAGGAACCTGTGATGTCTCATAATTTCTGCCTGTAAATTGCACTATTGTGGTATTTTCCAGCTTCCCCAATAAATGTTAGGCGAATAAATATATACAACTTTTGTACTTGATCACTAAGCAGCAGTTTTCATTCTGTCTTTTCTGTATTTACTGCAAACTGAACCACAAAAACCAAAGCTGTACCCATGACTGAATTTGTTCAGTACAAATCAAACATGATGTGACCAACAAATACCTCATTAATTTGACTGAAGGTAAACAAAGCAGAGCTTGACAGATGTCAAACTGTTTCCTTATATTATCTGTGTTGTTACTTATTTCTTAAGTGGTTATTAGAAGCTTGTGTACCACAAACAATGCGGTGAGTCAGACTCGAATGTCTTCACGACTTTTCAGAGTCAAAACCGTAAGAGTCATCGCTCTGCTTGCACTCTCATATCCTCAAGGGCCTTCTTCTGCCTAACGCCTGTGATCCTGTTGATCCGGCAGAGAGTCCTACAGGATGAACAGGATTCTCACTCGCATCGCTTTGTGTACTTTCACTAGGTTAGGCACTCTTGCCCTTGACTTGAAAAGAAGTTTTGCCCCGTTAGCATAAAATGTTCGAATGTGAAAAGGGTTCCAAGACTATATTTCTCCTGTAGTCTTATGTTTAAAAGTCACACAAAAGCCACAATCAGAAGAATGAGGAGACGGCTCACGTTAGCAACAAGATGCTATACGAGCTGAATGAAGAAGATGAATCTCGTTTGCTGGAAGCTGCAAACCTTATATATAGCTATGACATATGGATATGTGGATTCCTCTTGAACATGACTAAGTTTAGCCTTGTCAGAATAAGGTGACTATAGTCATCCTTCATGGGAGCCAAAAGTAGAAATGCTCCTCCACCGATGTGGTTTAGCAAATGATCAGGATCTTTTCCTTTGGAAGCTTTCCAGGTACATCCCACTAGAAGCAGAAAGTGAGGGAGACCTAAACTCCCTTACAGACTGCACATACAGCCCATCTTGCTTGGGCATATTTTGTATATTTTCAAACCGATCACTGGGAGCTAGAAAGAGCTGCTATAGGGTGAGGTATGTTAAGGTTTCGCTTCTTGAAACTGTGACTTCTGCGACGTTTACGGACCTTCATACTGTACGTTGACTCGTTTTTAGAGCTTGCTCCAATGGTTGTGGAAGCTCGCCGTTCTAATCCAACTAATTTATATTGATCTCAAACAACTTAACAATGAATGTGTGTGTGTGTGTGTGTGTGTATGTGTGTGTGTGTGCCTATTGGTGCACATTGAACACGCTGACAGCAAAGGTAAACCAATGACGAAGAGCATATTCTTTGACCACTGAACCAGTGCCTGGAAACGGTGTGGGGGTGAGAGGAGCATTACATCATAGGGGCAGCATGGCCTCTCATTCCAAGTTTAATTACATAGCTGGCCTATGCAACCTTCTCATTTCATCTTTCAGTCTAATTGCTGCAAATGCAGGCCAAGGGCTACCTCTGGTCAGGGTGTTTAGTGGGGAAACTAAATTAGACAACGTATCCATAATAGGATGACAGTCGAGCTCTGAAAGACCTTTTTTTTTATTTTCTCAGTGTAAACCCATAAAAATTGGAGTCCTGCCACTAAGTGGAGTAATTTAGTTTTAGAACATTAAAAGCTGCACAGCTAAAGCTAGTTTGTCCTTTCATTGTTGTTGTTTTTAAGAATTACTATCTGCCACCCTAACACGTCGATGTGGTTGCAAAATCTAATAGCCACCCCAGTTGGGTGATTCACCAACAGCGTTCTCAACGAGGCGCATTAAATAAAAGGTAATTAAATGCCTTGGGTTTGAGACCATCGGCGAGGAGAACGACACTTTCTATGGGCTGTGTAAAATAATGTATCAAAAGTTAAGAGGGCTGCTGCTTAACAAGTATTTGCTCTTTCATATCTAAGTGTTTTCTTTATGACAGAGTACAAACTAAATCCCTTTCTGAAAATAAAAAGAAAGCCATCGTACTCCGGATGACTTGTAGAAACAGCGAGAGCGTTTGCTTCAGCAACAGCAAACACAAGCCATAAAAACTTTACTTAAGTTTTAGATCTATGCTTCACTCATGAATAAGTTTTGAAGTGATGAACACGGAGCTCCTTATGAGGAGGACGATGTGTTTTATGTAAGGTTGATCTCGACCCTACTTCAAAAGCAGCTCTCCGCTGCTTTGTGTAACAACCAGCCCACCAACTAAATGTGTCAGACTGGTGAAGGTTGTATTCAAGTTGGATGACATGGCGCTCTAAAAGTTTCCAAGTAGGTGGTTAAGAGCTTTTTATGGCTTCCAGCTCAAAGAAGTAGATGGTCCAATACAATGTTAACATTTTCAAAGTGCAATTGATCAAACTCCCAACGCAATAGCGCTTGGACAACACAGACTGGGTTCTCAAAAGTAACCCATACTGGGTTAGTATTTTTCAAGCATGTGACATTCAATGTCACATGCTGTTTTTATTTTTTCTTTAATTATATAAAGCACCTTGAAATGCCTTTCAGCTGAAATGTGCTATACAAATAAAATGTGTTTCATGGATTGTGCAAATTGCTAAATTGCTTGTAATAAATACAAGTGAGTATGCAGCTTTTAAGCTAGTTCATGAACTTGCAAAGAGAGTCAAAAGACACAGAATCCATCTTGATTAGCCTCAGGTCATGTCATTCAGAAACACAAGGTAAAGCATGGCAACAGGTATTTACAGGCAAAAACATATTGTCTGCCAGCTTTGTACTGTAGGCGTACAGGCCTGTCGGGTTGGGAGACACTCCAGCATCTCTCTGGGATGGATGTCCACCTGTCCCCCTTTTCTTATTCCATTCCATAAATACACAAGCAGCAGTCCTGACAAGCCTCTAGACCTGCAGAGCATTTTCCCTCCCCCCCATATCCCCCTGACAAGCACACACTACTCACACACACATACACACATATCAAGCATGGGTAACTACACATGCACCACATTCTGCCAATGGCTTCGCAGTGAACCGATGAAAGGAGAAAACCTTTCATTGGTTTCTTACCTCCAAATGTCTGTGATATTACTTTTCTCTCAAGTTTTATTCAAACAGGCAAGCTGAGCACATTCCAAGAACACAGTTTATCCACAGCAACAGCCTAGGGAGATGAGATGCCCTTATTTAAAAGAAACTCCAGTTCTTACTTTTGCCATGACTGTTTTTTCCCAGTTAGTTCTTTAATTAAGATGAGTGTGAGGATGCAAGGATTAAATAAATTGAATGTTTTTTGTTGGAAAAAACAAACAAACAAAAAATCCCACTTAAATTAGTTTTGTTTTTTGGAATCTAAACTTCGGACTATTACTATTTTAGATTACAAGAATGCAACTTAATTACAATTGAAATGCCTCGCACTTTTACAAAATTTGAGCCAGAGACTCAAATGTGCCTAATTTTGGGCTTGTTATTAAAATTAAACTGTTCTAAGTTATACATTAACCAATTTTTGTTCAGACTACACAGTGATAATGCTATTAACTTGGTCTTACATCAAGAAGATCCTGAGTTTGGGGCCTGACCAGAGCTTGTCTGTACTTAGATTCATGGCTTAATTCTTCTGGATACTTCAATTTCCTCTTACGTCACAGGCTAGACATAAACCCTAGCCACTTTACACAGTGAGGGATAGAAAATGGGTGAATGGATGAACAGATTGACATGGGAAATGAACAGAACAGGTAAAAGTAGTTTCATAGGTGAGGTCATTAACCCTCCAGACTCCCCTCCTAAAGCCTCACAAGACCCCCAAACTGATGCTACTGCTGCAAAGCCAGTGAGAATCCTGCGACTGTATTAGCATCCAAAACAGAAAACTCTTGCACATATGTAATCACACCACGAAGGACTTTCGACTCCTTCCATCTGCTTTGGCAGAGAACAACCTTTTGCTTTTTGACCTGCAAACTCAAAGCTTCCTTCCCCATAAAGCACAGAAATAGGGGCCAAATGAATGTGACAGTAGGGGCACTTTGCCGACGAATGAGGCCAGACTGCTAAAGTAGATGAGTTTTCAGTCCCCCCCCACCCCCCCTTACATTAAGTAGTGGAGCTTGTTGCTTGGCTTTCTCTCAAGTGAAATGGGTATGCTGTGTGTGTTCATGCACAAAAAAAAGAGAGCGAGAGAGAGAGAGACTGTGGATGTTTCAGAGTAGATAACAGGAATAATCAAAAAGAAGAGAAGAACAAGGTGTAACGTATTGGTATTGAAAAAGGCAAAGGTGGGAAATGAACGAGAGCTTTAGGAAAGTCATAAAGGTGGGCTTTGAATGAAGAGGAAACGCTTGTCCTATCGGTTGCCGAGAAAAAGCAATCATAAAAACACGTTAACTTCAAGAATCCTCTCAGGCCCCGTCTGTATGGCCCCATAAAACAACGGCTTTAGATGCTCTGAATCAATACAATCTGCCAGCTCCTGCTCTTTTTCAGCCCCGCAGGGCCACACATTATGAAAAACATTGCATAAAAAAAAAAGCAAATATGACTGCCGGGACGCAGTCAGTCACCGGCTAGGAGCCCCCAACCCCCATTCGCAAGGCTGCACAGCTTGCAGCACATGAAGTAACAATCTCAAATTGCACAGTCATTGCCCAGCTAAGTCTTCTCGTTCATCTTTGTACAAAGAGACTTATTAACAGAGAGAAGGAAAAAAAAACCCATCAATGAATTAACTGTTCTCCGCGCTTGTATTGTGGCAGTTTTTTATCCTGCGCACAATCGATATTAATCAGAGATTTGAATTATCTCAGCAATTCCAGACAATTAATTTGTTTTGTGTACTTCCACTCCCCACACCCGCCGCCCCACTGGCAGCCTCGACCTATGTACTCCCAAGAAGCCCCTGTCCTTTTGTTTTTCTTGCCAAAAAGACTTAATTATTGCACAAAGCAGGTCTACGGGGCTTTTGATAAGGGTTTTTCTTTGTTTCCTGTTAACTTTTCTTCATGGCCAGTGCCGAACCGTGCCCAGTCATGCTTGTAGAGCCACCCCGAACCAAAATGGCACTCATTGCAAATATTGACACAGTCACCCGGGGCCATGCCAAATGAATACCGCCCTAGTGATAGAGGCATCTGTGGCTCCAAATGGAGCATGGCACGGCATATGAATAGGGAAGTGAGATGGGGACAACATATGAAACCAAAAAGAGAGATAAGAATTCTCTTATTCAATTCATCTCTGACCTCTCCTTCAACCCTGCGTGACCTAAATTTTTCCCTGACTTCCCCCTCGCTCTGTTGTGGCCTGGGTCTGTGATCCCTGATTTGCAGAAAGCTGACAGGAGATCATCTGGATGTGGTGAGGAGAACTCTGAAACCTTTCTGTCAGTTAGTGTTACTTGAACTAACGCAATCAACCACGATAATAGAAGGAGATGCCCCTGCCCTGGTTAATAATAATAATAATAATAATAATAATAATAATAATAATAATAATAATAATAATAATGTACAATCCTAGCTACGGCTGTATATCAAAGCCAGTACATTTGTAGAATCAAAAGAAAATTGAAAGTATAGACGGCACCGGAATGTTTCCATACTTCTTCATATGACAGCCACACACAACAGTGTGTTTTCTTGGTATTTTATGTGATAAACCAACAAGATGTGGTGCATAGTTGTGAAGTGGTAGCAAAAATAGGTAGTAAAACTATTTCTGAATAAAATTTATAGCAATATGTTTCGATGTGTGTGAATTTGTTGCATGTGCCGCACGCATGTATACTTGTACGAATATCTCATTCGCAGACACACACACTTGTAGAGGCAAGTGTATACATTTGCTTTTATACAGAAACCGGACCCTCGGTTTCTGTATAAAATTGCAACATTGTGCAAATGAAACTTGACAAGCAGCCCAGAATGTTGTTTTTAATCTATTTCTTCTTCTTTGGTATATTTTATCTTGATATTTACTTCCCTTTTTTATTTATTTATTTATTTATTTATTTATTTTTAGTTTATTATTTTCAATCATTCAATTTTTACCATCTAGCAGGGAATCGCACCATGGCAATCGGCTTCAGCTGTAATTGGGTCCATTTTCATTTGTGTTCGTCAAAAAAATTAATTAAAGCACAATCGCCCTCTTTAGCAAATAAAATAAAGGAAATCATATGAAATGTTTTTTTTCAATTTCTATTAGAAAAAACCCTGATAATTCTTACTTTGGAAAATAAATTTTCATTTCAAATAACATCAGCATTTGCATTTACATTTTAACTTGGCCTGAACAAATGCTTTGTTAAGAACTGTTCAAGGTTGTTTGGTTAGCTTTGTTGTTCTGATACTTTTTTAATATTTTTTCCATCAACTCTCACCAGCTACCAAATTTTCAATTATTAAGCAATTTTTAAACATTCTTTCTTCCACTTGACCATTATTCTGCACTTTTTGTTGGGTAACTCCTCACATGAAACACCAATAATACACGTGGAAGTTTGTGGTTGCAAAGCAACCAAATGTCGGGAAAGTTCGAGTGAGCATGATGACTTTTTCCCAGTCAATCCCGACATCAGAAAAGAAGCATCCTTTTAAAAATTTACTGAGTGGACAACAGACACAATTATTGTGTGGGGCTTGAAAACGAGGAGGAGAAAATGGAGGGCAAGATGAGCTTGTTAGGGAGGGAACGGTGGTAGGGAGGAAATGTGTTTTTGCACATGTAAGAGAGGGGTGTCAGAGGAACAATGGCACAGCGAGCGTGCAGTGATCCAGGCAGGACCAAGCTGTCGCCTGGCTCTTAGTACATATGCACTAGTTAAACAGCCCGCATGTGTGCACACACACAGCTTGACTCCCCACCGCCACTTTTTTTTTTTTTTGTACTGGGATTCCTCCCTCCTGCCATGTGTGTATGTGTGTGTGTGTTCTGATGAGTGCACTTCATACAAAACACTCGAGCCAAAATGAGATGTGGAAGGGGGAAAAAAAAGAAGAAGAAGAAGAAGAAGAAGAAGAAGAAGAAGAAGAAGAGATGCAGGCGAGGAAGAGGTTATGGGGTAAAAGTCAGTGGGAGACGCAATGGAGGAGGAGGGATGAAAAATAATAATAAAAAAAAAATCCCAACAAATTCAGTGCCAGCATTGGTCTGTGACATGTGGGTGGATATTGAAGATGTTATTAGTATCACATTTGCGGGCTTTATAAAACTGCCACAGAGCTGGCTCATTTTAATATATCTTCAGCTGATATGTGCCACACTGTCATATGTGCTGCACTCCCAGCAGCTGCTGAGATGATGGCGCAGTGATAACACAGCCATTCCGCAGCCCTCTTTGACCCTCCTGCTGTGTTTTAGTCTACAGTTCGTTTCATTTCTTTTGCCAAGCTGCCATGATATTTTTTACAGTAATGCACAACACTTTCTTTACATTGAAAATGAAACAAATAATACTAATAATTAAGGAACAAGGAGCAATTTATGTGCAACAAGTGCTTCAGATATTCTTTTTTTTTACACCTTCTACTTTTGGCTTTTCTCTTCAGGAATCACCACAGGGAATCATCTGTCTTTATTTAGTTCTGTCCTCTACATGTGCACCTTACTTCATAACTTCTTTTGCCTAAATTCTACTGAGTTTAAAAATTGAAACCATTTCATTTTTGAGGACTTGGGCTTAGAGGCAATGCTTTTTCAAGAGTCTTACAAATACACAGAAAAAAAAAACAAAATCATCATGCTTTCATGGTTTAATTAATTTCTGCAAATGCCGTTTGCAAACTTGAGCCTGCACAGGCTATTCCTTACGACAAGTTAAAGTGGCTGACGTTGAAGTCATCAAGACGCTAGCTAGAACTGCGAATGTGAAGTGCTCCATTTTCATTTTGGACCTCGGTGGAAACTTGAAGAAGAAAATTAGAATGCATAAAACTGTTCTTCCAAAAAAAAAGAAAAAGAAAAAACTGAAGAACTCTCTGGAGATCACGGTGGGCAACGTCTGCAACCAGTTTGGCATAGAATACTCAAATTCAGCAGAGGGAATCGCTGCTCTCATGAAAGGCTTTGCACCTGCCAAGATGGCACATGGCGTAATTCATGCTAAAGAACCGTCCAATAATTCCTACCACTTAAATGGGGATTTACACTCAAAGAGGCTTTTTCTGTTCAAGTTTCATGTTTGTTTTTTGTTTTTTTCCACTCATTCAGTCTAAGAACTAATTATGTGGGAACACGGTCTAAAATTGGTTGTGAGAAGTTATAATTGTTAGACTAAAATGTTTGTCGCCCAATAGGTGCGTCAGAATCCACTCGTTTCTGCAAAATGTTTGGCAAACTTCTATCCATTTTACTAAGGATACGTTTAAAACCACTGACATGTGAAGTATGTGTATCTTTTGCAGCATTGCACATTTTGGTGGGTTGGATAGTTTGGTGATAGAAGAGGAAATGAATAATGAAGGTAATTATTGTGGGCAATGTTCTTTAGCTATGTTTCCATCACAAAAGGTCTGAAAACCTAGTGCAAGCAATAGGTCACTAAAAATCATGGTAGCGGCAGAGGTTAACAGTTACATGATATTACATTCATAATTTACATTCATTATCTATCAGCCATCAGAGGAAACGTTGGCGTTGGAGCGACAAGCCCACTGTACTTGTGTTGCGGCTGCGTGTGCAGCGTTTTGTTTCAAATTGTAGTTGGCGAGTTTATGGAATAGCTGCAGGTTCAACACGTTCAAATGACAACACGACTTTTTATGAACGGTGCCGTGTGAGAGTTCTGGTGGAGTCAGTTGCACGTTGTCCCAAAAGAACAAAAACAAACTACAAGGAAAACTACTTCTTGCTGTCTTCTTCGTGGGATTTTGCCAATAGCAACAACCGGCTGTTGATCACGTGACTTAAAGGTTGCATTTAAAGAGTCAACTTTGCATTATGTGGTAAATAATGACACCGTTAATGCAAAGTTGGCACTTTTAATGGACTTTTAATGCTACTTTTAAAGTAACTTTGCATTAAAAGTGTAATTATTTCCCAAATGACACTTCATGACACCAGTCATAAACATTCATAAGTGCTCCTTCATGTCCATGCCCATTGTGTCATGTTTACGACGCCCCTTCAAATAAAAGTATTACCATTATTTGTTTCCATTAAGCAAATTTATTTTCGTTGTTTCAATTTGCACACTTTTGTGGTTAATGGAAAACGCAGCTTATGTTGGTGCTACTTAAGCACTGAGCGGTATAATAAAAGCACTTTAAAAAAAGCAGAAATTGATCTAGGAACGGTTTGAGGTGCACAACACGTTTGAGGAGTTCACTTGTTGGCTTCCAGTTTTCCCCAGACATTAATCTGATCACAGCTTTGACGAGATGTAGGGGACAAACAGGTCCATGGATACCCCATCTCACAACCCACAGGACCTGAAAGATGTGCTGCATCAGCTGCATATCATGCCTTGATGGATAAAAAAAAAAAAAAAACCTGTACTTTGTCTATCGGTACAGTGTGGATTTTTAACTTTCTCTGGAATAAAAGAATGATAAACCTCCTAACTCACCGACCTATAATATAACTCAAGCTTAAACTCTCTAATAACAAAAAGCAGCGTTGTAGAAGTGTTTTCATGCTTCTCGGGCCTTTGTCCGTGGTGCTGAACTTGAAACTGTTTCCCTGCAGTCAAAGCCTAGGATCCTGCCTGTGTCGTTGCACTTATACAATCAGAAGGTTGCAAAATGTGATCCTGCAGGTTCCATCAACTTTAAACAAAGCTGAATCTGGAAATCCCTGCGTCGTCAGGGGTCGTTAATCTCCTGTCTTTTCGGTGTTCGAAGGAGTCTTGGAAGTTTTGCTTGTTAATCATTTTCAGAGAATGCTGGAGCTTTAGTGAGCTCAGAATGTATTCAACCTTAAAGATGGGGGGGTAAAGGAGGCGCTTGCACAAAAGGACATTTTTTCTTAAAAAGGCTCATGGACAGTTCTGGAAAGAGGAAATACATAGGAATGCTTTTTATTATTCATTTTATGCCTTACTTCCAACGTTTTGTTATGCAAAGGCTTTTACAGAAAACTGAAGATCTGTTCTTCATGTTTAGTGAAGCTTCGTGTGGAGGAAAACTGACGTTGCACATTTACTCACTCATAGCAGTTCCTCTACTAGGCTTGTATCAGTTACCATTCGTAGCTTTGACTCAAACCTAAGTGAACCTCCAAAAAACGGCTTTTGTTTCCGGCCTGCCCTCCAGAAACATTCATAGTCTGCTTTGAACCGCCTCTTGCGAAACCTCCTGGAGGCGCCACTGGCAAGAACACTTATATACTCACCACATATTTTTAGTGGTTGAAAGTTTTTAAAAAAAATCGTCTATAGTTTTCGTTTCACTTCACAGCCATGTGTTACTTCGTCACGTGATGGTAATGTCACAAAATAGTTCACAATACAGTACTTCAGCAAAAAAAAGAAAAAAAAAAACCTGGACTCTGATGACCTGCTCATCTGAACTGAACGAGCCGCTGCGTAGCACCAATCAGTGCGTCCTGCACAACGAGCTCAGGCAGAAAGTTCAACATGACCACAGATGGCATTTTAAAGGAACAACACAGTCTGAGCAACTCATCCTCCCCTCTTGTTCCTTTTTTTTTTTTTTTTTTTTTTTTTTTTTTTTTAAATGAACATGTAGCTGATATTCGACGGCGGTATAGCGGATGGGAGTTTGAATCAAAAGGTGCGTGAAGAAGAAGGGAGCGCGCGTTCCGCACGCTCAACAGATGGCACGGAGAGGAGCAGACAGAGGGAGAGGATGCGCGGAGGCTGCCTCTGCTTTGCGCTCCCTTTTCCGTCGCGTCCCGGGTTGTCATTCTCGCTCAGCGTCACGCGGGAGCCACCTGCTCGCTTTCCTGAAGGCGAGAGGAGAGGAGAGGAGAGGAGAGGAGAGGAGAGGAGAGGAGAGGAGAGGAGAGGAGAGGAGAGGAGAGGAGAGGAGAGGAGAGGAGAGGAGAGGAGAGGAGAGGAGAGGAGAGGAGAGGAGAGGAGAGGAGAGGAGAGGAGAGGAGAGGAGAGGAGAGGAGAGGAGAGCTTCGCTTCGCCCGACGTGCAAAACAGGCAAAGAGCGGAGCTTTTTTTTTTGGCGCTGCGCGACGCGACGCGGCCACTGCGGCAGGCGCAGACGAGCCCGAACCCGCCGCGATGTTGCAGCTTTCAAAGGGTTTTTCTGTTGCACGATCCGCTGCCAGTGAACTCACCGCCCCCCCCCCCCCGCCCCCTTCCCCTCCACCTCCACCAGCCCATCCACCTCCCACTCCATCTCTCCTCTTTTCTTACCCATGCATGCTCTTGCGTGCATCCTCTTTAACGTTCAACGGCGGAAGCCGCCCGCTCACTCATACGGGCGCACAGTTGCGCACGAAAAAAAAAAATCGTTGTAATCAGACCGCGAACGATGTATCCTTCTGCCAACAATTAGTTCTCACCAACTAAAAGTTGATTAATATAGAAAACTTAAAAAAAAAGAAGAAACCGTATGTCTTCCAAACGGATGAGGGGGAAAAGTGAGCATGTCAATGCGTCTAGAAACACCAGAATGGAAAGTGGAAACTGTGTGTGTGTGTGTGTGTGTGTGTGTGTGTGTGTGTGTGTGTGTGTGTGTGTGTGTGTGTGTGTGTGCGTGCGTGTGTGTGTGGTGTGTGTGTGTGTGTGTGTGTGTGTGTGTGTGTGTGTGCGTGCGTGTGCGTGCGTCTGTGTGGCCACTGCGCAAAGTTCCAGGTCGGTTTTAGAGGCGAGAATCCTAAAGCTCAGTCCTATACTCTCTCCTTCAGGGACTGAGAACATTTGAGCTGTCAGCTGTCCCACCTGTGATCCATCTTCCACATCTCATACTAAAAAAATACCACCAACAAAAAAAAAAAAAAATATATATATATATATATATATATATATATATATATATATATATATATATATATATATATATATATAACAGACGCTTCGATTCATTCCTTGTGAAAATCCCATCCAAACAGGCTGAAGCAATATCAGCTGGATGCGACATCAAAAAATAGGCACGTCCAGACCAGAGTAACTAAACACACACCAGCTAGACAAAGTTGACTTTTTTTTTTTTTCTCTCTCTTTTTGCCGATAGGCTCACGTTACCTGGTCGCTGTCAGCAGCAGTTATTTGAGGAGGAGGTTATTCCCCGATCGGTTCCGTGGACACAGGTTAAGTTTCCCATCCATGGCACGTCTCAGACGGAGAAGGAGACTATTATTCATTCACGTTTTGCTGCTGCGCCCCACTAATGTTCTCCGTGAGGCATCCCACTTCATCGAGTCCAAAGAGAAGAAAGAAGAAGAAGAAGAAGAAGAAGAAGAAGAAGAAGAAGAAGAAGAAGAAGAAGGAAAGGGGAAAAGGAAGAAAGTATAAATGGAAATAAACAATCTAAGCAAAAGGTTAAAGGAAAATCTAAATTCACGAAATCATAAAAAAAGAAAAGTAGGCACAGATCAAATGAAAGAACAGAACAGAAAACAAACCAAAAAAGAAGAGGGGCAACGCAATCCAAAAAAAAAGAGCAACTAAAAAAACGCTGTTACTGTAGATGTCCAGTTTTGCTTAAAAAAAAAAAAAGTGTAAATCCACGTGATATAATCTCCATGGTTTGGTGCAGGGAGCCGCACGACATATTCCAAATTCACAATAAGCAGCAGCACCGCAGCAGCAGCAGCAGCAGCAGCAGCAGCAGCAGCAGTGGAATAACGGGGAGGTTTTTTCTCTCTTTTTTTTTCTAACGATGCCCGGTCCTCCAAGTCCAAAGAGGCTCTTCATTTAAAGCAGACGCCGAAACAACAGAGAGGGAGCGAGTTGGACTCGAAAGATGAAGTCACACACACACACTCACTCAAAAAAAAAAAAGAAAAAAAAAGCATATCTCACTCCTCCATTTCTTCCTCTTCTTCCTCCTCCTCCTCCTCTGTGCGGTGGGATGAGATGTGTCGCCTGCTCTGGCATTCGGGATGAGGATCCACAGGCAGCGTCTCGCACTCGGGCATCTGGCTCCCCTGCAGTGTCTTCACGAGCGGAGGACGGAGATGCGCGCTCCCGCTGCCCTCTCCGCCGGGGATCCGTCAGGCGCGCTCACGTCGGAACTCCCCTCCTCCTCCTCCTCCTCCTCCTCCTCCTCCTCCTCTTACTCCATCCTCCATCTTTCTCACCCCCTCTCGCTCGCTCGCTCGCACACGCGCGCGCGCTCACTCACTCACACGCACGCACACGCATATTCTACCTCTACTGACGTCAGCCAGCAAAGTATAGGCTACATGATGTCAAATTCCACAAGCTTTTTTTTATTTTTTATTTTTTATTTGGACACTAATACATGATTCGTCACGCCAACATCTCTGCAGTTTACGTGATTCAAAAATAAAGACAACCTCTCGCCATGTCTCTTGAACTTTTGGGATGTTAGATCATACCCCCAACACAACATAGTGCAAAAATGGTGGGAAAGCAGAATATGATTTTCGAAATTCTTTGAAAAATTCAAATCTTAAAAGTGTGGCATGCTATTTTTTTAGTAAAGAATCATTTACTTTGATATTGCAAACATCGGAACCAACATGATCGATTGGCTTAAAAAGTCATCTAAGTAGTAACTAGAGTCCCACCTGTGTGTAATCTGGTTTTAATATAAATATACCTACTATATGAAGGCCTTAGGGGGAGTTATTAGGCGACAATAATGAATAACCATTCATTGGTGTTCCTTGGTCATTAGGACCAAGAAACACACCGCCAGACAGATCAGAGAGAACGTTATGAAGAAGGTTAAGCAATAAAAGCAACCGAAAAAAAAACACAATTCAAAATGGAAAGTTGCATAATAGGTCAACCTAAACTGAAAGATTGAGAAAAAGAATATTAATCAGAGGAAAAATAAGAGGCAAAAAGTAAGTTAGGCTTTTTGCCCAAGTTACTGTGATACACATTTCAAGTGGGAGAACCTGTTGGCAGAACTTAGTTCTCATGCTGTGGGGATGTCAAAGCAAAGAGAAGAGGGAAGAGGTACCGTACAAAAATATAACTTTTGTTCAATGGAGATGAGATGAAAGGCAATTTTTAATGAAAGCAAAAAAAAAAAAAAGGTTCTGTGTGCAGCAAACATGTTGCTGAAGATCCTCTGATTGTGAGAGCAGAATTAAACGTTTTTGTTTTTTTTGTTTTCTGCTTACATGCAAAACACTACTTGTGGCAGATCAACTGGAGGTTTGGTTGTGTTAAGCTCTTGCTTTCCACTGTTACCCCGAACTATTTGAAATGAAACTTTTTCAAATAGCCAACTTTTTCAACTGCAAAGGCATAATGAACTTAAACTGACTGCATTGAAACATAAACTAACAAAACATGTGCAACTGAACTAAATTCTATTTTGAGAGTCTTGAAATGGCATGAGTGGTGAAGTGGAACCATTTCAGTAAAACTGAATTGAATAACCCTGAATACACAATCCTCACATAAAAACGGGGATAGGAGAATCATGCCGATGAAATACAAATGATATAGATCAAAATATATTTTTTTATGCTAGAATGATCCAAAGTGCAGAATCCACATCACACAGAATATATGTGGAAAGCTGGTAGAGGGAGATATACACCAAAGAACAGCTGCTTTAATTGCAGTGATGTCCTGTCTCATAAAATCCACTGAAATTTGTGGTTGAAATGGGTCAAAATGTGAAAATGATCAAGGTGTTTGAAAACTTTTTTTCTCTCCTTTGGCAATGAATCCCCTTATTAAAAGTTTCCAAATTCTCATACCACAATTTTTTTTTTCTCTCCCTTTGCGTTCTCTAGACAGTGGATGATCTGATTAGACTTTGGGGCGCCTTTGCTGCATACATTTGCATAAGGATGAGAAGAAGTGACGGTACATTAGTCAACTCAAGTGGTTCTTTTGACGGCTCGGGTGTGAAGGAGGAGCCACAGCAGCGCAGCCCAGCTCCACAAGTGTTGACAGATTGCTAAGCGGCCATATTCAGCTATAATAAATTTCCAACTCCTCTACGCTTCGGCAGATATAGTAATCCAGCCACAGTTCCACTGGACTTATTTTTTAAAGAATCTAATCTGACTGCTTCAAAATAAGATGGCTGTATTTGTTTTTGATTATGATTTTTTGGTTTCTATAGGTAACATGTGGAAAACGAGGCAGAGCGCCGTGTGAAATCCAAGCACACATCTTGTGAAGACAAAAGTGGACCGTATTACTTTAACAGCTTAAATTTGAAAATTGCTCACCAGTGGGCACAGCTGCAAATGACAGAGTGAGAAAATAGAAGCTGCCAAGGCTGTGCATCTGTCAGACTACAGCATGTCAGAGTCTGGATATTAATCATCAAACCGACACAAAATGCAAGTCCATACATGTGTTTTAAAGTGAAGTTGCATTGCTCTAGTTAGTTGAACGGTTCATTGTTGCTTTCGGGCATACACCTTGTATTTCATTTTTAGTTTCATTTGTTTTACGAAAGTCAACTCTACTGATCACCTTCACATATCTCTGGGCTTGCACTGACATATATATATAATATATATATATATATATATATATATATATATATATATATATATATATAGTATATATATATATATATATGCAATATATGCACTGATATATATATTATATAATATATATATATATATATATATATATATATATATATATATATATATATATATATATAATTTTTTTTAAAGAAAATGTAACTTTAACCAGTCAGTATGAATTTATGTTTAGCGACCATATGAACACCTCCACCCCATTTCCTGAAAAGTTTTGCTTTTGGAGATACAAGACTTCTGTGTGACAGCAGCAGTATTTTGCGATGCAGCATGCTGCTGTATTATGTCTGGGTCTGCACTTTTATTTACATGTAAATTGAAGTTTGAGCTTTATAGATTCCTCCGCCTGTTCTTGTTTGAAATTGTAATGATATTGCTCGAATGAAGTTCCAATTCTTTTATTTATTATTCGATATCACACTGGTCCCCCTATCACGATGTTGTTTATCTACCTTTTTGTTTCAGTTCGTGGGAAGATGTGCCGCTTTAGGTCGATATCGTTGTTCTATTGCAGTTACGTTGACTCCGTAGCATACATTGACAGACACTGTATCACAATTTGATCACCAGCTATGTCAGTTTTACCAAGCTATTTTAGACACATATTGTGACAGTAGTGCCTGATGCATCACTATTATTCTCCTGTCTGGGTGTATGAAGATTCACGCCCCTTGAGGGATGCTTGAAACAAAAAGTGAAACTGCCAGCACAACCTACTTTCTGAGTAATTAAATTAGTAATTGTCCTACCACTTTGGGATTTTTCCATAATTATGTACCAAAATTAGTCTGGAACTTTGCTCTATGCTTTGCTTTGTACAGAAGGTCTGGTCTATCCGCTATTGATAAACAATTGCTTGCTGAAAGCATTGATTCTCTTGAAGTCTGAAATTATATCCAATTGATAACGTTTGCTAACTTTCCATACTCTTACTAATGTATGCCATGGACCAGTTCAACATTGTGTAGCCTACGAGAAAGTGCCTGTGCTGTAAACAGCCATCCTTCACTGCTGAGCAAGAAGTGCCAAGCTGTTTATTCAATATATGGAAGTGTAGACTGAATGGCAGACTGCAATACTAAGACAGCGCAGAAAATCAACATCATTCTTCACAACTTCTCCTGTTTGCTGATTGGCTTGGTTGAAGTTCTACCAGAGGAATCCAAGTCAGTGGGAGAAAGCCCAGGCTGAGCTGTGCAGCGAAGCTAGAATCAAGCAGAATCGAGCAAGCGTAGGAAGACGAAGGTCATTGTAGACAAAAATCATAAAATGAGACAGTTTATAAAAACAGCAGAAGTAACAACTGTGCAGACTTCCACACACTTAATTTCAAAATAAATGCATGATTTAAAACAGTAACACGTCAAAAATGTAAAAACTTCTTGATGTACATGAGCATATACAAAATACAGTAATTTCAAGTCGATAAAGATTCTTTTTTCATATGGTGTCCTCAAATAATCTGTCAAGGCCCAATTTTCCTCCTTCTATTCCTCCTCTAGGAGGCCTTTTGTGACCGTTTTCCCTGAAAGGACTCTACTCAGAATCAAATTTGTGATCTCCAAAACTGAGCCAAATGAAAGCACAAAGCTGATCAAAAAGTAGGACCATCTGTGACTGTGATATTCATTCTCATATATTAGCTTTAAAACATGACAATGTAAAAAAAATAAAGCGGGGTGGGAGGGGGGTGGGAAATTGAACGTTGGCTGAATACACTGATACAAAGAAAAATCCTTCACCTTTAATTCACTTAGTGACTGATAGAAATCTCTCTTTACAATACATAATTTCTTATGAATAATTGAATGTTAATCTGATAAGGTTAACTCCTGAAGTGAAGGGTACAAAGCAGATAAAACCCAGACTTTCATCTCTTCTACATACCAAATGTGCAAGATGGTATGCAAACGTCAGCACTGCCATTTTTGGCAATACAATCTCTCGGGATAGCGTCATCACTTAAAGGCAATGTGTCCTGAGCTTCAACCAATTAATTTGCAGCTCTATGCCAACCAGAGATTGAGTAAATGCTGCAAAAAGAGGTTTTTGCTTAGGTAAGTTGCTAATTGTTTTCGAGCACATGCTTTAAACGTGGATTTCTTTAAAATAAAGAAACTCCAAACACTAACAACTACACTGAGCACAACTTTAGTTGTTTTATGTAATAATGAGGAAAGAACATTTCACATACATGTAATCCCCACACCACCAATTCTTGTTTTTAACAAAGGTGGTCACACTTGCAGGTGGTAATGTCTGTAGCGCTTTTCGCACACTTGGCTTCTGCTTTTTTCCTTAACACTGTTGGTCCTACCTGGGTGAACTTTCCCATGATTATTTTGACAATGAATGAAACTTCACTGTGAGCACAAATTAAAACTGTCATTGTCATTAACTTGTTTCACCAGGGTGATAACAATGTCATAACGTTTTATTATTATTATTTAATTACTCAACAAAGAAGTACAAATATGACATAGTCAACAATTTTAGATTTTTTGCTGTTTGTCTGAAAACAGCCTTAAAAGGTTAGAGGACTGCAAGTAAAAGTCGCGCGTAAATCTATGTTTGACGAGTCTTTCTTTTTATTTGTTTTATTTTTGAAATACTCACTCTGCTGAGACACTGAAAAGAAAATTTGTCATGCTTGTGACGGAGGTGCAAGCGTTTTAAGACCATACTATTACTTTTGTGAGTAATAGTTGTAGATACTGTAATTATTTTTTGTGTGCTTGCAAACAGAAAAAAATGTCTTGGAAACAGCTGTTTCGTGAGGCAAGAAATTAAACAGGCCAAATAAGAAAAAAAAGTATAAATAGAGAGCAAAATAAAAAGAAGCATTTGAAAAATTGTTTGCTTCAGTTTAAGAAACACTTGAGCACATCACTATGATTTATTATTATTATTATTATTATTATTATGAGAAATCAAACACAAATATGTGCATCAAAGTGCAGGAGGAGCTGTGGGAGTCTTTGTTTTCAGTGTTAGGATAAGAGGCCAGATCTACACATGAAAACAGAAGCCACTGAAATTAAACTGGACCATTCATAATTTAACATCCAAACAAACATGCATCCAGAAAAAAAAAAAAAGCGATTTCCCCGCCCCCATTTATAAACTTTTCTAAAAATAAATACAAGCCATGCTTAGCCTGGCGGGGGGGGGGCTAGTAAAGCATGGCAGGCCGCCAGGCTTATAATACACTGGGGGAAACCCTGCCTCAACCTCAAGGTTGTGCAAAATAACCGAGCTAAGCTCCTGCGGGGCTAAAAGACTCAAATAGACAAAATGGTAATGTCCCACAGCCGGACACTGTGATCGTTGATAAGATGACAGCCATTGTGTGATCGATCCACCACAGACCATGTAAAGGACCTCTAAGCTGCCAGGACTCGACTTAGGTTTGTGATGAACAGCTTCACCTGAGAAGGACCAGAGAAAGAGAAGGAAATGTAGAAAGAGCACGAGGATCAAATAGTGCACTAGGATTAAACTAGGATCAAATAATTAAAACAACTGAGTCATGAGAGATATCTTACTGCACAATTGATGGGAAAAATGTATGGACCTAAATTAAGGGTAAACATGGAGGAAAACATGTTCGGTTGCAAAAGACTTGGGAATGGTGTCAAACTTTGTCTTCCAGTAAGGCAACGCAGATGGACATTTATCCAGAGCGGCAAAAAATAGGGTTACGATTGTTCAAACGTTAGAGTGACACAATCAGCGTTGAAACCCCTGAATCTTAATTTAGTGGCTCTAATTTGCCAAAATGTGAAACGTTTAAAAAGAGGTTTGAAAATTTAGTGTGCTTAGGATACAAAGGAATTACTTTGTTGCATGTGTCACTTTTAGCATTTGTCTCTACTAATCCCCGTTGAAAGAAAACGTCCAAAGGTCCTATGTATTCCTACATCTCCACCGTCAGCTTCCTAATCAGAGCAACTGTAATTTTCCTGTTCGCATTCTCTGTAATTTAACATGCGTGTCTTGTCAAAATTGCATTGCCTGTGTTTGATTAATTTTGCCTCAGCTAAATGGCAGAACAATGGCAAGTTTGATTTGCTTCTTGCGAATCAAGGAAAATGCGAGCCAGACTGAACTTTGTTTTTCTTCCCATTGACATGATCGGGTAAACCTGGAAGTCAATTTAAATTCGGCCTGCCATATGTATTTATTTATTTATTTGTCTTATCTTCTCAAACTGGTATTTTGCCTGAGTTGTATTTTTTTTTACTCAGCCCCTCAGGATTAACTTGCAGTCTGTGATGCATCAGCTGTTTGAATGCCTGCATTTATTAGTTGCCTCTGGGGTTTGTTCTCTGGCCATGAAGTTTGCTTGTGCGCCAGATTCGATCAGAAATAACATGGAAACTGTAACGCTTTCATGCTACTTCTCATCCATGCTTTCAAGAGCCAAAGTTTTGTAGCTCTTTCTGCTTGGCCTAGATTTCGGCTCAAGGTTTTTCTGTGGAGATGCCGTTATGCTTGCAGAATTCTTCCGTTTCATCCATACTGGAGAGTTTTTGAGTATGAAAGGCCTGTTTCATGATTATGCCACAACATTTCAGTCAGATCTAAGTTCTGACTTTGAGTAAAATTGATACAACAGTACTGCAGTGTTTTTCCACATGTCTCCTTGCTGCAATTCAGCTATACCTTGTGGCCAGGCTAGCTGGTAATTTTTTCCAGACCAACATTTCTCTACAAAAAGGTTAACTGGAGTTAGGATCCTATTTGCTTAACTGAGTCTATTAAATCACATTAAGTATCAGAGTAGAGAGGTAGCATTAATAAAATATAGACCTTGGACTTTTTTTTTTGCTTTTTCAAATCATACAGTAAGTAAGGAGATATGTACAAGAATACATTCTAGTTCACAGAATCTTAAAGGGGCATAAGTGGCTTCAAAAAGTCTCCCAAACAATGCTGTGCCATCAAGGGGAGGCATTATAACAAGTAAATTACCAAAAATGACAAAAGAAAATTAAGTTGTCCACTTGACTTTTCTATTGTTTTCTGTATGATTTAAAGCTTTTTATAGTCAAAATTGAAATTCACCCAATTGCTGCACCAGTCAGTGTGCCTACATATCTGATTCCAAAGGATTCAGTGTGTTAGCAGTCACCAACCTCACTGCATCTCACTGCTCTCAAGTCTCATATTATCTAGGCCACCATTCCAGTCACTTCGATCTGAGGAAGAGGAAGCATATGAAACATCTTCAAGAGCTGAAAAAATACAAAATAAATTCAATTGGTTTCTGTCCAAGCTTATACAATGACTGGGAATCTACAAAGGTACTTGTTGGACCAAGGGATCAAAGAAAACAGATCAAAGTCAGTTTAGATATCAAGAGAAACTTTTCTATGTAAAAAAAAGAAAAAAATAAGGTTTTCTCAGACTCTCTGTAGAGAACTGAAAATTTTACAAGCCATACATTATCCAGTGACATTCACCGGAGGAAGACCATTAGTGAAATAAATATATATTTAAATGTAAAAATGAAGTGCTTGTCGAACATCTGTAGTCAGTGCCTTACTGTGTTTGAAGGTCATTTTTAGGGGAACAACACTCTACAGTATCCAACTGAATTATTGATGGTCAAGGTTTTATGTTTTGATCTCAAATGCCCATAAGGGTGAAAATAATGGGTTGTGTTGTCAGGATGGTGGAGTAGAGCTTGAAAGGGACCTGCTGAACTGATATACTGACACGACGTCACAGTTTATCGAGAACGATACATTGAAGAGGTCAGAATATAGTTAAAGTCAAGCTCATTGTCAAGGTAGTAGTGCTGCACATGTCATTATTCTGTACTGTTCATGAAGGCAGAGCTTTATTATCCTGTCTACTTATTTTCCTCCATAATGTCTTTATTTCAATTTAAAAGCCTTTACTGTATAATGGACTGTACGCAGAAAAGCATCCAACTGATCTGGTTAAAGAAGCTTGCATCTATTTACATCAGCATATGAATTACTGTATGTTTAATGGATTCTTACATTGAGCTGCTACATAAAAAAGAAGGTGTTACAGCAACATAGTGCATTTACAAACATAGGCATCAGCGGACTTAATTGAATCCAAGTGACACGTAATGGTTGTTGGCGGACCCAAAATGTTGGGAATATTGATCATGTTTAAAGATTTAATGGAGAAATGAAGACAAAAGCCATGGGAGCACAGGGAGCCAGAGCCAAACAAAAACAGGAATCCAGAACAACAAGCCAGTAACAAGTATCTAACAGCAATTAACAGAAGGAACCAGCAAAGAGTGACAGCAGCAGAAGTGCTTAAATATGGGGAGAGTGAATGTGGAACAATGGATTTTGTTTGCAGGTGTGAGTGGAGATACAGAAGTCAGACTGAGGAGAGAGAGATGGGGGGCAAGAGAGAGTACACAGAGGACTAGAAAATACTAAAGAAAAACTAGATCTAAGGAACACAGTTAAACTAGAGTAACAAAAATACATAGAGACAAGAAATAAACTAGAATCACCAAGAAGGACTGAACTAAAATAAAACAGAAACAAGAATGATCAGAAAAAGAGACTAAGGAACACAAAACAAAGTAAAAAACATAAACCTCAAACAACTCAGAATTCTAATACCAAGTCTGCATTAACAAAGTGAAAGAACAGGAGAATAAACTTATGAATATTTGTTTATGTGCAGTGTGATCTTGGTCTTCTATTAATTATATTCCAGTTCCACTTCCTACTAATGTTTTTTTCCCCCCAGTCATATTGCATTAACCAGACAGCTGATGCCGACTCAAAAAAGGCCTCACGGAGCAGCCATGTTCCATATGTGTAATAAATCACTGCCGTCACAAGTGACGTTTTCTGTGAGAAGTCTTGTGTTAGAGGCATCTTTAGCTTCGCGTCCACATTATCAACGGTAGACATCCCTTTCCTCCCGACTGACAATGATAAATTGCCAGGTGACGACCGTCCTGCTCTTAGCCCACCTACAGTGAAAATTCTTTCTGGTCATCTTCAGCTGGTGTGTGACTTCAGTCTAGCCCCTCTTCATGGGCATCTATCAGCTACATTCAGCCCTTTTCTCATAAATCTGCCCCAGTCCCTCAATCCCATCTCTCTCCACCTCCCTCCCATTCGCCCATACATTTAAGAGTAGCTGAAGCCCACAGCAGACCACACTTTGTTGGCCCATCCATCACGACTGACTGTAGGCTAAACAGGTTCAAGAAAAAGAAAGAAGGAAAAAAAAGCTATGATTTAACCCCACCTTGCTCTCGGCAAGGAAGGCTGCCTCGTGGTGCCCAAGAATATATTGTTATTTGCAGAAAAAAAAAAATAATCCAGCCATTCCTTTCTGCCTTCATGACAAGTCGAACATGGCACAAAGTCATTGGAATTTAAGAAATTGTCTCTTAAATCATGTTAGTGTGTGCAAGTGCTGGCATCTTTTGCTTCATCATTTTCAAACTCTCCTGTTCATAAACGAATACTTTAAAATGAGATGATGCGCTAAACAGCCATGAAAGAAACTTTGCAAACATCAGTGTTATATAAGATCACAAGTGCGGACAAGTAAAGGGACAGACTGTGAATATACATGGAGGTGGGTGGAGATATTAGGCAGCAAGCAAACATTTGTTCTCAAAGTTGAAAAATTGTTGAGTAAGGACTTGACAGGTTTGACAGGAGAAACATGTTGACAGGTGGAGGACTGTGGCTCTTTTTCCATATGTTTTGTATGTTATCCATTTAGTCATAAGCATTTCTTTTGTTACCTTCTGACTGGTATCAGTTATTTATATTATATTGTGGTATCTGTGAAGAAACAAGCACATTTTCGGGTCATGAATACAAAATCTGAGCTCTACATCGAGCCCTAAATGTAAAAGAAGAGTACAAAAGATTTCTAAAAGGCAATCATTTACCAAAATAAAAACTCTCACAGGGTGACCTTTTGAAGAGCAATACTGTCTTTTAGTGCAAAAAGAACATGGGGGTGGGGTTGATCCTCCGTGTTTGCAGCATAGCTGAGGCATAAACATATAAACTAGTTTGTCATATTTGATCTTCATTACAGCACATAAAATACGAGGCTTTGTTGCACTCCATCACAACAAGGTGGGCAGATGGAGGCAATGAATAAAACCTGGCCTGACAGTAGTGATGACGGTTGATCTTACCCTCCAGGAGATAAGTTAGCGATTTCTTGCCAGCAAAAAAAAAAAAAAAAACACATCACCATTAGAGAGCTGCACTCAGTGAGGAATTGCTGCTATTTCCATCATTTTGACAATACCAACAGGGGAATCAAGATGAGAGGAAGATTGCCTGTTCTTTAGGGGATGGAGAGACTTGGACTGGAGTTGGAGTGGTGAGTAATTTATTATTTATTGTTTGGGGGATTTTTTGGGGGGTGGCGGGGACTTTTTGAGAAAGGAGGTAGTCAACTCAGTTGTTGAGAAAATATTCTCTTAGGAAAATGTTCAGTTAAAGAGGTAATGATTTCAGGAATGGGTGCGAGTTGAGATGACTGCCGCAGAAAAACGCATTCCAGGTTTCATCAGTAAATACACAGAAGGCGCCGTCCGCATGCTGCTTTCCGGCTCCTCTTCTTTTTCTCTGCGTTCGCTCCGCTTTGACGCTCAGCTGCTCCGTTTTTAGCCTCAAGACAGGTCTTCTAGGGGCTCTTAACTAAATGGGATTTTTGCTGAGGCCATTGTTAAGAGCTCTGCAAATGTAAAGACAGCATGCTCCAATAAGCACTGCAAACACTAAAAGGTAAAAGGGCAAAGCCCTTAGTCCCAGGTCTTTCTGTGGCTGTGTGTGAGAAGAAAAAGGGGGTGGAGAAAAAAAAAAGCTGAGATATGTAAACAGACACCATTATCATTAATGCTACTCATGTAGATTTAAATGCTTTTCAACGTATTCTGGTTCAGGAGAATGAATATGTAATCTTGGAACCATGCCTTCAGCTGCTGGTTGCTCAGTGTGTTACATAAATGGTAAAACCTGTGGTTTATTTTGAGCGCACGCTGAGATAATAACGCCGTTACAGCTTCTCTGTATATGTAAGCTTTCCTAAAAGAAAATGGTTACTTTGGCTCAACCTGAGTCTGTAATAAAGTGAATCTATTATGTGTTAAGTCTGCTAATAGCAGAGATTAAAAAGGAATCACAGCCAGCACTTCAGTGACCCAGAAAAAAAATACACCAAAGAAAAAAAAAACATGTTGAACACACAAAATGCAACACATGCTGTGTTCATTGCATCATGAATATGTATGTGAAATAAGAACGTAGCATCTTTATGTGGCCAGAGAGTTTCAGTGTGGATAAGGTGCTGCTTAAGCAGTTTCAGAACTTTGATTGCACAGTACAAATGCAAAAAATGAAAAAAAAAAAAAAGTTCAAATTACGGTCACATAACAGTCGACTTCCTGAAGAATGAATTATTGTGAGTTTACTTACTTTTATTAGAGTGGACGAGAGCTTTAAAAAGATTTCAAAGGTGTTTTTCTTTGGTAATTTTGCTAAAAGGTTGTAAATGTAGAACTCACACGAGCAAGAACAGGGCATATTGTTCAAAAGTAGAGATGTCATTGATGGGATCTGAGCAGTATTTATGTTCAAGGTTTTAAAAAGTTACGTGAAGAAAATAATTGAAAGAAGTTTACTTTTGACAGTCTTCTTTGCTATAAGGCTTAATCTCAGCCAGACTGGGTGCATGCAGACCTCAAGTATTTTGCAGCTTCTAACCAGTTTTCTTACTGTGTTGTCTTGCGTTTTGTTCCATGTGTTCATAAACCACCTCCACCTCCGATGAAGAAAACCATTCCACAACATCTTGCTGCTCAACCATCATGTTTTATCGGATAGATTTATCTGGTGATACAACACCCTGATTTACCTCAACCTTTTTTGTTATTGTCAAACTCTAATAATGCATATGATTTTTTTTTGACAAATGCACGTACAATTTATACATGCCGAGTCAAAATGTATGACAAATAAATATTGTGGCAAATTTGCCTCAGTCCATATTCATTGTTAATACAGCCAAGGTTGCAAATATCTCGCATGACCCAGACATTCCAAGGATCGTGTAAAACATTGATGAACCATCTCTGCTTAATTTAACATCTGCTTGAAAGCAAAACGCAAATAATTTATTTTGTGTACAATTGTACATATATTCAGGTAGTATGAGGCACCATGTAGGTTGTGGCAGAGGAACCAAATGTAGCGAGGCAGAGGCAGCAAGGTCATGAGGAAGTCTTAATAAAAAATGAAGAAGAAAAAGAATATAGATAGCAGGGAATGCAGGGAGCCAGAGCAGAACAAAAAACAAAGCATTGGAGAACAAAAAGCTAACCAGGTGAAACAGGGAAGTAATAGGATTTAGTGGAGGAATGAGCAAGGAAAGAGAGAGGAGAAGAGTTTAAATACTAAGAAAGTGAATGCTGGAACAGGTGTGAGGAGAGAGGAGAGTACACAAGGGAATAAGATATGACTATAACAAGAAAAGAATCACAAGATAGAAAAAAACATAGTAGAACGAGAGTAACTTAAGAAAGGACCGAACTAAGGTCAAATGAAAAATAAGACACTAAGGAACACAATAACAACTGGGCTAGAATGAAATAATCTAAACCCCAAAACAACTGAAAACAACCCGGGGTCCTGAAGGTATGGAGCCCACCTAAAGAAGATTTTGCACTCAGACTCATTAAATTATTTCAACTTGGATTTTTTTTTTTTTTTGCAGAAAAATCATTGAAACTCTGCTTTCAATGAAAAAGTGTTGGGAGTTTCCTGGAAGAGTTCAACTTTTATACAAGCACAGGCCATTTACAAATGTAAATGAATTAACGTGATACTGGCTGGGTTACATCAGATAATAGTGGCAGGTTGTATCAAAAATATGCGGGAACAGCTCCGTCACTAATGACATCTATTCAGAATCATTAGCATCTTCGTCATTTTACATGCTCTGATGTTCCAATATATTTTTAGACAGTATATGTAACAAAAGAGCCTCTTTTCACATTCTGTTTAAAAGCCTCTATTTTGGGTCTGTTAATTTCTAAGTACTTGTGAGAGCTGACAGTGACTGGTCAGTGAACTCGCATTGTTTTGTTTTAAAGTCTAGCTCGGAACATAAAAGAAAACGCCTAAACTCTTGCGGAATCTTACCCAAAAGTATTGAGCAATCCGTTAGTTGAATTGCATTTACTGGGGTCACAACGAATCGACTCAAGAGGTTGACAAGTCATTAGCTTTCACTTATTTCGTTATCTGGCAAGCACATGTTGCACGAATATATATATATACAGTATATATACAGTATATATATACAGTATATATATATATATATATATATATATATATATATATATATATATATATATATATATATATATATATATATATATATATGTACGAACATCCTGTTGTCACACATACCTGGTATATTGCTATATGGGCTTCTTGGTTATGGCGTTCCATGTATTCCTTTCCTGCTGCCTATGGTCTGTGGTATTTCAAAATACATACATCTCTCCCTGACATCTGCTCTTCTTCCTTCTCGGAGTGTAATGCCTTCCATCTTTTTGTCATCATACGGCCACATTTCTCCACCATTAGTAACATTCTGATGTCCCTGCTGTACATCCAGGAGGTGTGGATCGGACAGTAAATGTCTCGCTCACTTTTAGCGTACTTTCAAACCACAGATACCACGTAAAACGCATCAAGGGGTGGATCCGCAAAGCGCTACGGTACAAAGTGCACAAAGAGTTGCATAAGCAAGCCAAGCTTTTCATTATTTCCGCCTTGCTTCACAATGTGGTTTCTCACAAAAGAATAAAAGTTATACTTAAGTTTGTCAAATAAGAACAGTTCCAAGTGGTGCAAATATTTTTTTAGACTACTTATGAGCACAAGAGCAGTTAGAAATGATCTAATTTACTTTCAGCCACCTATCTTTGTCAAAGTAGAGATATGAGCTTGAGTTTGACAGAAAGGCCGTCACAGACCCTGGCATAGACACGTATCATGCTTATGTTAATTCATTATAACCAGATGAGATGTCTTTATTTCACTGCAGAATCCAATCACATTAAACCAGTCAGCCTTGTCATAACTTTATCCATCAAGTTTGCTGCTAACTTCTTCAGATCAACTTCTAGAGGTTTTAGTCTTTATTTTCCAAGCACTTATCCGACTGTCTGAGCTTTTCCTCCTTTGCTCGTTCACACTATTTGTCACATTTATTTTAGCAAACAAAATTCCACAGTGCTATCCGTTTTGAAAATCTGCTTACACCTTCGAGAAAAATATATATTTATGTCTTATTAATACTTCCAAACTTCAAGAAACAGAGCATTAAACATGAGTCCTGAATGTTTTCTTGCCGCATATATTGCCATCTGTGGAGCTGACTGCAGTGTTTTTGCTGCTATGGACTCGCAGGCAAAGTAAAAGAAACCGCTGAGTAAACAAAAGGTGCAAGATAAAAAAGACATGTGAAAGCACTTACTTTTTCCTGACGTGGTCTCCTCCAGGTCCACTCAACCTCTTAAAGCTTAACTTTAATGACAGAAAACACACATGTTTTTGAACATTACAACTGTGAAGGATTAGGACATGTCCTCTCAGCAGTATGCCACACCAGTTCACTCTTGGGGAACTAAAAGTGAAGATGCAAGGCGTCTTTTTTTTGTTCTGTCCCAAAGCATTTTATGCTGAGATTTCAGCAATTCAGAATCATTACCTTGCTATTATACCATGACTATGCAGTGGAGATGCTGGAAAATAACCATCAATATTGAGCTATTTGATGCCGCCTTAAAACACCATTGTTCTTTTATGTCAAACTGAAATTTTCTGATTTTCTTCTACGCAATGCTGGAATTTAATGTAATGCTGCAAAAAAAGGAAAAAAAAAACAGTTTCGGTAAGTTCCAGGGTTGCTGTCATGAGGCAACGTGTTGAGACTTTCAATTCATGCAACGTTTTTTTTGAAGCAACCTTAGTGCTTTATGTAAGCCACCTTGCAAGTGGCAGCAAAAGCTGGAAAATCTTGTTTAACTTTCCTAATTTGTCTCCAAATCAACAGTTTATTTTTTTTTTCTAAGTTTATATTTTAATTTTAAAACTATAATGTGACTTAATAGAGACTACTATTATTACATTTAAAGACAAAGACAGACATATTCTAACATTATGTTATGCACTGTGACTGAATCGGATTATGACTACAGCTATAAGTGGGACATATAAAAGAAAAGCTCCATGCAGAGCCGCAAAGAGCAAACACATTTTTTTTTTCTTACCCCAGTCGCAGGGACATAGTAGTTTCAAACCTAAACACATTTCTGCATGTGCCCCCTGGTGTTAGGCAGTAATTTCCTCCTCACTTCCTCCTGTCTGTTTGGCAGCTTGCTCAGTTGGATATGCTGTCTGGCTAATGTATGATTGATTGTTGAAGTAAGAGACACTCCACTGCCCCTGACTTTCCTCCCTCTCAACATGGTTAATGGGGCAGCCAAAGGCAGGTGCAGCAAGGTGTGTGGACGTGTGTGTGTGTGTGTGTGTGTGTGTGTGTGTGTGTGTGTGTGTGTGTGTGTGTGTGTATGTATCTTCCTAGGTGTCAGAGAGAAATCAGTGCAGGCCTGTTTCATGATATTGATGGATTTATGTCATTGACGCCTATTAGTGTATTCATGTGAACGCATGAGCATGTCCTGCCCCAGTGGAGAAGAAGAGAACCCGGCGTTGCGTTTGAGGATCTGTGAAAGTTACCGAATCGACAATGATAGATGAAGCGGAACAAAATGCACGTTTGACACAGTCTGCGGTTCAATCAAGCGGCTCACTTACCGTATTATGGCACCGACGCCGACCGGTGACCCCCTCATCATAACCTCACCTTCTTCTGCAACCCCTCCTCCCCCACATACTACGGCGCCACACCCACATTTTATTTTATTTTTTATTATTATTTCAACCTGTCCTTGCAGACCAGACGTGCAGTCCATCATCTGACTCCACGCAAATTACTATCCGCCATCCTCCATCCGTTTGCTCTCAGTACCAAGATTCTCCTTCATCTGCACTCAAATTTAAATGTTCCTTAGCAACACCTCCCCAAACGTCCCCTTCCCCCCTACGTCATCCTTACTATAAACACTCAGGTTCATCCGATGTTGAGTGTTTCCTGGCAGTCATGGCCGGGCTTACAGAGGAATGTTTGTACGCGAGTGAGCTTGAGCGTCAGTGTGTGAGCTGGATAGAGAGGGAGACAGTTTAAATGGCCCACTAATCATTTTGTCCCCGTTTTACAAAGACACATAATAAGTCATTTACAAAGGATTATAATATATTCATGATTTCTCTCTCTCTCCCTCTCTCTTTCTCTCTCTCTCTCTCTCTCTCTCTCTCTCTCTCTCTCTCTCTCTCTCCCCTCAATGCAGAAAGCATTGGCCCTCTTTTTGTCTTCATGTCTTCTATCTCTCCCGCTGTTTCTTCAGACGCTTATGTAATGTTGCTTAAAAAAAAGAAAAAAAAAAAAAGCGAGTGGCTTTGTTCCAGTCTTGGAAGTTGAGAAAACTGAGAGGATGAAGGGAGAAGAAGGGGACAACCTCCTCCCCCTCCCCCACCCCCGAGATATGCAGAATCACAAATTGTCTGTGTTTGCTGACAAAAGTCTTATCCCCAGATTCAAGAATTTTTTTTTTGTTTGTTTTTTTTAAATTTGGGAACGGTTACTGTCTTGTTTTTAAGTATTGAAAAGTGGAAGGGGTGATATATGGTTTTTCAAATGTAAATACAAATAAAACAATTCTGGTGTTTTTCTTTTAGGTACTTTTCACTCCAATACTCCTAAATAAATTCCAATGCAACCTGCCGTTTTCACATCTCAGCTAATCAACAACTAGTTCCAGCTGTACGGGATCTTTCACCAATTATTTTTCAGGCCCCCAAGAATTTTTAGATAATTTCAGCATCTGATCAAGATTCCCCCACTGAGCACAAACCCGTCAGAGGTCCTTTTTTTTTTTTTTTCTCCATTTCTGCATTTTCCAATCTTGTGACATTGCAGCTGAAAGGGGGTTTTCTTCTGCTATATGGTAATCATATGTATCACCACTGCTCGGATGTAATTGAAAGTCATCTGTCTTGCTACAGATGACTTAACATTATCTTGTTAATTATCCTTCATAATCTGATAGCACACACTCCTTTAATCTCATCAAAGCCATCTGGCTCCTCCAATCAGAACCTGTTGGGCTCGCACTTTAGATCCGCTTGTGTTTACCGATAAACTCAAAAGATTTCACGACTTAATGTTTGGATACTTGCGTCCGCAACACGCTAATCACATTAAAAGACTTATCATCGGCACTACTTAATGAAGAATAATTGGATTCTGGTGATGCGACGGAGCAAGCTGAACGCAACCAGTTGTACTTGCTTAGCTTCATCACTGACCAGCCTGCTCGTTTCTATCCCTTTGAACTTTTAGGAACAAATTCAAGTAAACAAACATTTTATTCTGGTTTTATCAGCCGGCACAAAAAGTCAGGCATAATTATTTAATTGAAGAAAAGTGAAAAAAGGGTTTTCGCAATGTCGCAGAAATAAAAAATCAGATGAGTGACCAGAGACCAAAGATCCAGAGTGAGTTTATCACTCACTCTTCTTTACGAAATACCTCAGCATTGTCAGGATCTGTGTTTTCTGTGTGTTTATTTTTGAGTTCTCTGTGATCCTGTTTCCCTGCGAGTCCTGTCTCTGCGTCTTCCCCCTTAATTGTTTCCCAGGTGTGTCTCATTCCCATCATTACCCTGTGTGTATTTAGTTCCACCTGTTGTCAGTGTTCCTCGTCGGATCCTCTTCGTGTTACATTGTGTGCTCAGTCTGTATTCCCCGTGCCCTCAGTTGTTCCTCGTTCCTGTTCCTGTTCCTCCATTGCTCTGTTGCTCTGTTGCTCTGTTCCTCGGTTATTTTCATTAAACTCATCTTTTCATTTACAACCTGGGTCTACCTGCGTCTCTTCTCACCACCATCAACCACCGATCATGACAAGCCTCGATCGGATTGGATGGACGGCATCTACAAAGAGCAACTTTTAAATCTTGTTGCCTGATTCTCATTTCATCTAAATCATTTGTTCCATTTGTATGCTTACGTTCATTAAACTTAAAGGTGAAATGTACTGTATTCATACAGTACTGTAATGTACAGTATGAAGTATTTGTAGTACAACCCTGGTTTGAGTTCCACACGTCATCCAATCAACTCAAATTAGTTTATTTTTTTCTCTCTGTTGAAAGTTAATGGTCCAATTATAAGTATTTAAATATTTGTATCTGGCATTTCTGTGCTTATATGAAGGTAAAAAGTGAAAAAAAAAAAAAAAAAGTTCTACCTTTGCACATTAGTGTAGCTTTTGCCTGCCTCCCCCCAGTGGGCCCAGCGGCAACTCTCCCTGTGGGAGTGAATGGAAGTATAACTAAGTAGATTTATGAGGACCCATTACCCTTTTATTACTTTAAGTAACAATGAATAATTGTTTGTAATCAGGACATTGGGTTGGTGAGAACAGTATTGTATTCTCCCCATTCATCATTGGACAAATACTAGCCAGCGTTGGAGGCATTGAAAGATGAAAACAGTATTAGGGGAAAAACCTCTCTTATTTGTAACTGTTTAGCCCTCAAGTGAATTCTGCAACGTACCACAGCGCGAAGGCCTAAAGGCTTGGCAACGCTGGACATGGCCGCCGACACGCGCACGGTACGCTCTCCTGTTCTAGTTGTTGGGAGGAATTGCTTATTAACAAAGTGCAATTAATCACAGCCAGGGGCCGGTCACCTGGGCGACCGAAAACCAGCGAGCATCGGGAGCAGCAGGGGGAGTGGGCTCCAAGGGTCTCTCTAAATGGCTATAATATACTGCACTGCGTAGTAAGCACCTCTGCGTTGGCTGTTTATCAAAAGAACCCCCAGCGTAAGCCAGACGCCGTGTGAGAAACAGACTTTTTTTCATCAGGTTGACTGGACTGTAAGTGAAAATAAATAACCATGCTATGTCGTGCAGCCCCCCCCCCCCCCCCCCCTTCCTATTTTTTTGTCTTGCCACTCCTGACCACATCTCCTCGCACTTGACAAACAACAAAAAAAATGCTCTGAAGTGATGGTAACGCTCCTCCGCGACGCATTTCAGAGACATAACAATGAGATTTGGAGAGCACAATAAAAACAAATGAATCCTCAATACCCCCCACACCTACACACTCCCTTTGGGCTGTTGCAGCCTCAGATGATGAAGACTGTTGAAAGTCTACCTCCTAGAGGGCAGAGCGTCACTGCCACTGCTCCTTCTGGGGGTAATAAACTTGCATTGATCTGATGACAGCGCTGATTAAAATCAATCCTGAGACTATACTGTCCCGGTGTAGCAGACTGCAGAGACCATCAAATGAGAAGTGGTGGAGGGGGCTTGCGCTTGTAAAAGCACATTAACACAGGATCCAGCAAGATTCCAATATCCCCTAAAACCGTCAGGGCAGATCTCCTCCGCTTAGCTTTTCTAATGACAGAGGTAGCACTTGGCACAAGTGATTTTTTGTTGTTGTTTTGTAAGTTGTGAATAATAGATTTTGATTAAAATGTGTATATAAAATGTGTAAAAAAATAAATAAATCATACAATACCGTAAATTTATCTTTTAAGTGTATTCAAAAACTACAAAACATGTTTTTGTTCAAATGTAACAAGTATCCATACAAGAAATTAACAAAACTAACAGTAAAAAAATACTTTGTAAAAAGGTTGCTGAAGTACTGAGTAGCTCAGCAGAACATCTTATTTGATGTTTAAAACTGATTTCAGACTGACAAAAATATGGTTATCAGCATGTTTAGGTCTTTAAGACTAAAATGAATAATAATAATAATAATAATAATAATAATAATAATAATAATAATAATAATAATAATAATAAAAATAACAAAATAACCAGAAGTCTTACTCAAGTAAGAATAGTGACATGTTAGAGAAATATTACTCAAGTAAAATGTGTGATGTAGTACAATAACTCGTAAAAGTATATTTTTGTTTTCAAAAAGTTGCTCAAGTCAAAGTAACTGAGATAGACGGCACAAGACACTTTGAATTTCACTCATGGATTTGATTTAGAACTGTCTGTCCATTTTGCGCAATAAAACTATTGATATATGTATCCACAGACAGCTCTATATAAGATATATATGTTTCTGTTTCATATTTTTATGATATTAAGGGGAGTGCAGGCACTTATTTTTTTTCCACTTACAGGACTGGAACTTATGGCCAATCGTTTGGCTAACATGAACAAACTCAATCTCTAGTAATTAATAGCAACCACTGACACTAATGCTGTTATACAGCATGATTTTCACTTCATACCATCTTTGGTAGAGGTTCAGGAAGTCTCAATAGTTGTTGCATTGTTTAAAATATTGATCTGAGAAGAATGAGACTCTTTCTAGTCTCAAGTCTCAACTCAGTGAAAAAAACGATATAGTTTATGTCCTAATTAAAGAAAGTCTGCATTTAGTATAAGGACATAACACGACTTTGTCCATCACTTGTGAAAATTCTCTTGAAACATTTTGTGTGTACCGTGGCATACTAAAAGCTGGGTTTGGGTTTTTGAGTTTGCAATATATTGACAATTTACTTTGGGGTTTTTTTACGTTGGCAATGCAACTGTGAGTTACAATGAGTAGCAAGAAAAGCTGAAATAAAAATAAACAAATAACATCTTTGTTGCCCTTCCTTACAATGTGCGACAACGGAGACGCCGAGCTCTGAAACACATTTTACAGCATAATGCAATAACAGCAGAGTGTTGCATTAAACAAAGCTCAGCTCACCACTGTTATGAATATCTGCTTTGCCAATAAAAGTGAACGCAGCGCAGACAGACACGGGGAGAGAAACTAGAAGAAAATGTGATGCTGCTATTTGTCTGAATTTCTTGGATTACATGACACAACCTGCATGTTGTAAATGGAATTTTACCCACACAGGCGTTTGTCAGGTGACGTATTGTTCAAAGGCTGCGTGTAGAATAAGAAGTGTTCCCTTATTTATTTATTGCTTATTTATTTTTGCTTTAATGCGTTGGTCTCTTCTAATCTTTTCTAGATTGGAATAGACTGGAGAATAACAATAACGACTCGCGGGGACGTTATATCAGAGTGGAGGTTAGCCCTGTGGCAAATGGAAATAGTTTACCAATGAATTATAATTCAATTAAGTGCTGATTTGTTTTTGTTTTTTTATTTTATAATCATAAGAGTAGCTCTGAGATGAATGAAAGTGAACGTTTGACAAGAGCAACAGAAGGATTTTAGTGTTGGTGATATTGGGCAAGATAAGGTAGACAGTTTCCAGCTCTGATCCAACACTGCTTACTGGCAGCGGAAAATGTGCAGCACATAAGTACATAAAGCAAAGAGCTCCTAATAACGCTTTCAGGACACAATGGCACTGGGCTCAGCACACTACACTGATTACAGAGAAAAGAGGATCTCTGTATTGTCCCACTGACCAGGATCTGTTAGGGCTGAGCAGGGTTGGGTCGACTCACTCAAATGGTTGAAATGTAGCTCAATAGCTCATAATGCTGATCTCAGTTAGTGAAACGCTGGGCATTAATTAACACAATTCACATCTCCAATGTGCCGGGAAATTGTCTGTGTGGACGCCGAGTGGTGGTGGCTGAGAGAGAAGCACAAAGAACCGCAGAGACAAGAAAATCAGAAGGAAAGCTTAAGTAAAGAATATTACGTAAAGATCAGTTTCTTGTGATGGTTTGGAGTTATTTCAATTGGTTTCTGAGCTACAGAGCTACAGATTTTTTTTATGAATTGAAAAAAATTCATAATTCAGAAGAACATCTCTTCTGAAGTTTTTTTTTTTACTTTCTTTCTTTGCAACACACATCGTAAGCGAACAAAACACTACAAACTTTCTCAAATTCTTTTTCCAAATTGACTGAAAATGATTGGTTGGACATTTACTTACAAGTCTTTAAACCCTCAGAGAAAATCCTTTGCCTCACGCTCCACCCCTACCACACCCAACTGCTTACATCATCCGCTACTCATCATGTACCTACGTATACATTTACCTTCATTATGTGCTACTTACCTCTTACAGCAGAGGATCCCTTAATGCTAACTTCTTCAGTGTACTTCAGAGTATTTGGTGCCTTTAGTTCATTTACTTGGGTCCAAATCACACAATCAGATGAGTTTGTTAACCTAAACCACGCAAAGAAAGCACCATTTGAAAATCTTTCACTACAAACAACACAGGAATATTCATTTTGTTTTATTCAGTGAGATTTACGGAAAGTAAAGTTGCAGTGTTCTGAACTAGATGTAAGCATAACAAATGTAGTTATAACATTAGCATTTCTCTTGATACTATTTCAAACACAGTTGTCTGAACAGGACACCAAAAAGATTTTGAGACATCCTAAAAGTTCCATATGGCTATATATTTTATGAAGTAACACACAGCTTTTCAAAGACAAATCAGAAGAGACGATCAAGTACTTACAATGTTAACGTCCATCACAGGTAAAGCAAAGACCAGTTCGATGCATTAATCTATCGGAAAAGGATTCTTTGTTATCATTTGGTAATTTTACATCAACTGATGTAGACTTTCATGCATGATAGGAAGACCGGGGTTCACATATACACCTATGGTGTACAAGTCTGTAATGACTTGGACTGACAGAATGATTGCCAGACTTTACAATGAGAAGAGCCACATTCATCCACTTGTGTTTTCTATTTACCATTCCCTTAGTCCTGCTGTATTTCTTCCACCACAAAGTGCAGAAGAACCCTGCTTGTGCAAGCAAGCAAACAATCTGCAATGCAGCTTTACATCTCAAATGTTCTGTATAGGCCAGCTGACTTGTTGCAGCATTACGCAGGAAGTTGTTTCAGCAATTATTGTAATTATAAAACCACGCTGCCTCAAAGTGTCCTCTTCAGATGGTTTTAGCTCAAAGGCGCAATGCTTTTGTGACAGGCGAAAGATTTCCGCAAGTTGTCAGTGACGGCGTTGGTACACACGTCAACATCGGAGCACAAAGCAACGCACTAGACTACCGACAATCAGAAAAAAAGAAAATATTCAGTCATTTTACAGGTTGTAGTAGACAGTGATGAGCATTTTGTGTGAAGTATATGTCAAACAATCGGAAAGGTCCGCAATGCCTATGCTGCTGTTTCTTTTCATTACTATGACCAAGGCCAGAAAAAGAGAGACTGTTTTGACCACGGGCAGAAAAAATAAAAATAAAAATGAGGGAGTAGATGTGCCACTAGTCATCCTTGGGGATTCAGGTCACCCCATCGCTCCCCCTGGCTCGTAAGGCTATTTCCAGAATTCAGAGGAGTTACAGCTGCATAGCTCAACTTTAATCTCTGGTGCATGCAGGCAAGGATGAACTTCGAAATGCCTCAAAACACAATGGAGGTACTTCCTTAAATAAAATTAGCAAAGATGATATTCGAGCTAAGTATAATTACTTTGTTTATTTAACGTGGTGATGCCCCAAGTATTGATTTCTCATTAATTCAAACTAAATGACGCATTTATTCAATGTGTGTTTATTGGTGACCCAGTCAAACAATACACATATCTAACAGGCTGTCAAGATGTCTCATATTAACTTTTAAGAGCTAATATTCATTTTTTGCTACCCATATGCCTAAGGAAGTAGAATATTATTGCACAAAATGCCATCCCAACTTTTTGACATTAGAGTAAAACTTTCTAGATCCGCCTCCACTCGCATCGTGACCCAGGGAGCCTTATGATAAGCACATAAAATGTCTGTCAAAACTATCGAAATAAGATTATATTACAGCTTCTGCTGTGCAGCAGTTGTTTTCAGAATACACACAACACAGATCGTGATTATGTATCCATCCAAGCACGTAAAGTACAACACAGCACACCTCTGTTCTCCCCACTGTCTATAGAGGATATTTGTTTTGGACAGTTTCATCTACTGGCATAACTTTTCTGTTCTCAGAGTATTTAGATGCAATATTTCTGCACCATGTTCCTTGTCCACTAACAGTCTTTCGTTCTTCCTTCTGAGCGACTGTGACTCAGAGGGAAGTGTAGTTTTCTTGCAAGCTGAAAGTTGTGGATTCAGTTGCAGGTTCCCGTTGCCACATGGTTGACATGCCCCTGAGCAAGGCCCCGGACACCAAGTTGCCAATTAATGCTTGCGCAATTGCTTCACAATAAAACAAGAAAATGAAACGACCAAAATTGTAGGCAGGTTCTGTAAATGGAATGATGCAAATTTTAAAATAACACTTTATTTGAAGGGGTGTGCATAAGACTGACGTGACACTTTCATAAACATGACATAACATCTGTCATGAACATGAAGTCTTTATAAATGTTTATGACAGTTGTCATAAAGTGTAATTCGGTAAATAATGACACTTTTAATGCAAAGTTGCCTTAAAAGTTGCACTGAAAGTCCATTAAAATCCCAACTTTGCATTAAATTATCATAATTTACAAAACCATGCAAAGTTAGCATTACATTACATGCAAAGTTGGCATTAATACAACTTTTTGAGCAATTTGGCAATAAAAGTGTCATTATTTACTGAATTACACTTCATGACAACTGTCATAAATATTCATATTGACTTATTGATGTTCATGACAGATGTTATGTCATGTTTATGTCAGTGTCATGTCAGTCTTATACACACCCCTTCAGATAAAGTGTTACCAAATAATCCATTTCAATTCCAAGTCGTGAGGTATTAAAACACTTAAAAAAAACAAAAAACAAAAATGGGCTGAATACAAAGCACTGTAGCTGAGAAACATACGTTTGCAGCCTCGCATTTTACACCATCACAGCGTTCATGTTACACCTTATGTACTGTATACCATATAGATTTTTGTTTTCAACTAGAAATAAAAAGAGCAGATTAGCAAAGGCTTTGGTTAAAATACCCAACTTATGTATTCTATGTGCGTGCAAAGCAAAAAAAAAAGAAGAAAAAAAATCATTTTAGGAGTGGGATGCATAAATTTCAGCAGCAGTGGGATGAATTTCAATCAGCCTTTTATCACTAGTTTTTGAAACTACATTCCCCTTATCCAGAATGCAGAGATGTCCCTCCTTGCACTTCAATCCTCACCCTAAACAAAAGCACTTTGTGCAGCTGCAACCCAAAGACTGCGATGCACAGCACGTCTCGGTGCTCATCTCATAGTGATAAATGTGAGATGCATAAGTAGCCCACTCTTTTATTCAGTGTTCCTCAGCGTGAACCCCATTATTGTTGCAACATGTCTTGAATTGGTAGCTTAATGCTTTACATTTACATGCGCTAGACCTGTGTGTGGGAGCAGGGGTGGCTAAAAATGGGTTGTAGACTTTGAATTGGGGATCCACTTCCTTTTTAGGATCGTCGCCAGATTGTCAGTATATCAACACTTGTTTCAGTTTTCCATGCCCTTTCGTTTACCCCATTTTCAGTAGCTGAGCAAAAAAAAAAAAGAAAGTAAATTTTTCTATCTTTTTTCCTGCCTGTATCATACTTCATTTTGTACCACCTTTAAATTATTTCCAAGTTTCAGTATATTTAATTAAAGTTTTTGTAACAAACCAAAATGAAGCTGTGGTGTTGTAGGTGCTCCAAACAGCTGACTTGAAGGGCATTTTGAACTGAACTTTTGGCATGCATGCAAAATGCCAAATATGGTTGAAAACTACCACATTCCATCCACCTGAACACACCATGCAACGATGAAACATGTCGGTGTCAGTGCCATTCAGCAGGGCCAGGGGGCATTGGTCAGAGTGGATGGGATGATGAATGAAGGTAAACATAGGGCGATCCTGGATCCTTTTACTGGCAGAACAAGACTTAAAACTGGGCCAGAAGTTCAACCTCAAGCATGCACCAATGAGCAAAAGCAAGCAGAAGCCACACTTTAAAAACCATGTATTATTTCCCTCCACTTCATTATGGACTGCAACATGACAAAAAGTGAAAGTTTAGGGCTGTGTAAATAGTTTGCATTGCGCTGGATATGCAGATAAGCTACCAACTCCCTGCAGCTTTTGTGAACCAAATCAGTGGCTGTAGTCAGTCACCGGTCCCCAGGCTTTCTTCTTGTACAAGGTTCTCAAAGGACAGCCGGTATGGACACATTAAAACTGGTCTGAGTGATTGTGTGGCGCTTTATGTGAGCAATATCGATGTATGTGCGAGTGCTGCACTGTATGTGTGGTTTGTGGCGACAGTAAGGGAGGCAAGACCCAAACAAATCCCTTTCAGCTCCATCTGCTGTTGGTAACACAAATATTTTAATCTTTTAATGCTTAACAGATGACTGGACTTAAATATAGTGCTTGCAATAACCAAAACGCATGCACCTCGGAGCACACAGTGATTTATTGTTGTCTGCACAAAGGGTTAAAAACAAATAAATTTCTGCTTATATCAGCATGACATCAAATTACCTCCAGTGACAGAAAAGGAGCAAATGTTGGACCACCTCCCGCACCTCCCCCCCTTTCCATTCTGCTGCATTAGTGTCACAGTGCAGAGTGTTGCTCGGGGCAACAAGGCTGAAAGCAAAGCAGGATTGATGTTTAATGAGGATGATTCTCACCGGCTCCTTATCACAGCCACATCTTCCTGTGCTGACACTTTTAATACCACGTGTCAATCCAGGCACTTCGCACAATACCTAGAGGACTATCAATATCCACTTACCTGGGCTGTAATGCACCTGTTTACTCACACACAGGTGGTTACATTTAAGGAGACAGGTAAGTACAATGTTTGAAATGGGGATTTTTTTTTTTTCCTTTCCCAACAAATCCAACCCGAGGCGAGACGAGCGCGCGGTAGTTATACGGACGAGGAAGAATGGATGGAGAGATAAGGCATCCAGATCTGCTCAGACTTCTAATGGAATCACGTGGCTTCAAGAGAGATCAGAGGGCAGGCAGAACGCTGGAGGTGGGATGTTCGGTCGTCTTGCATTCAGCACGAGGCAGTGGGTTAATTCCTCCTGGATGACAGTTTTCTGGGGGAGGTTTCCTCATTGTCAGACATGAGTACTGATGGTTCCACAGTCTTATCAAGGTTTTCCGATGAATTTCAAGAGAAAAAAATCGATGGGCAGGGTTAGAGGACTGGTCAAAACTCTTTGATCCTTATTTCCAGAGTCATTTAGCCCATGAACAATTAAAATCCAGAATGCATCAAGCGATGCACCCAAGGTATATGTGGTTTGTATGAAGACTATTAGACTTCAACAAAGCCTTCCAGGATTCAATTCCCGGACATGGGACCTTTATTGCATGTCTTCCCTTCTCTATCTTTTTTTCTGTCTAAATACTGTAAATAAAGGCCACTAGTGCTACGAAAAACCTTTTGACAAACAAAACAACATTTCAGTCAGACAAGACTTTGATTTCCAAGTTTTGCCATTGGCTTTAGTTCCATTGTAGTGAGTGTGTGTTTAGTGCTGTTGTCCTCCAGGAAGCTGGGTCAAGTCCAGAAGATTTTTAAGGGGTGGTTCAGGCAGTTTGCAAATGAGAACAGGGTAATTTACTTATTAAAGTTAATCCAGATGTTTTAGCACAGTCAATCATGCTTCTGTACAAGACCGGACAACATCCCATTACAAGCAAAGTGTTTGTCCACTGTCCTCAGTAGCCTCATGTTAACTAGCCTTTAACATTTATGGCAGGCTTCAGTGTGGGGAACTAGCTGTAGCCTAGTTGTTCAGTTGTTTGCAACTGTGTTTCCTCACCATGTCAGTATGTCATGGGGCAACACAAAAATTTGTGGCCTTACGTTTTTGTAGCGCACTCTGAATTACATCTTTGACATGATAGGACATCAAAGATTCACTGTTGTGAGTTTGGGTTTAAATTTTGTATGGTGTCATTCTATAGGCTAAAACTAACCAGTCTGATTTAAGATGCGGACAACTGAATGAAATGACCAAAGTTGCACATTATGTGCTATCCCATCCCCTTTTCCCCCTTCCTCACCTGGAAGGTGACACTTTTGTCCAGTATCTAACAGATGTTATGCTAAGACTGCTACAAGTATTAGCTTCATCTATGTTCAAGTAATCAACTCTGGTCAGGTTACCCGTCCCTCTTGAAGAAAACCATATCCATGACAAAATACTGTCCAATGTAATGTCGCACTGTGAAGATTATGTGTTCATGATAATATTTTTTTCTCCAATATCCAAAAATTTTCACAGAATACCCTTGTTTATACTGAGATAAATAGCACACATGTATTTTCTACTTCCAAATTATGCAACTTATGAAGAAAGAACCAGAATCTATTTATCTCAGTGTTGTGTTTAGTGAAAGGGAAATCAAGGCTAAGGACTCAACAAACGCCAAGACAAATGGGAACATTTGGTAGTACGTGTGTGTCTGAGTGGGTTGGCACTACTGAGGAATTATTGTACAACTGCCACCTTTTGGTCATGTGGTCAAGGTTTGGAATAAAGGCGCTTGACAGTAAAGTAGTGAATGTTCTTGTGTTACCGGCTGACTCATTGCTTCTTCGTTTATGTTCCAATGACTGTCTGCCATTCAACACAAGTGCCTCAGCAAGATGATTTACACTGCAAAAAAATTAAATAAAATAAATTAGAAGAACAAAAGGAACACACAAATGAGCTAAGTATTAAAAACCCCATTTAGCAAAACCTTTTGTGATTCAAAATAGAAATGTTACAGAGAACTTGGGCGAATGAGCCCTACCTCCTCTTTTTTTATTTGAAATTTTGAAACCAAGACTGAGTGGTGGCTGGAAATTTCTTTGTATGAGACAGAAGGAGAAATTCATTCAAAATATATTTGAGGTAGCACATAAAATTAATAATATATGAGACAAGTGTCAGCAGGTTTTGGAGCAAAGACGAGACAAGTTGTCCACAATATTTGTTCTGCTAAGTCACTGCCAACCCTCACAAATGAATATATTTCTGATGCTTTTCTGCCATCTGTCACGCATCATGTTCAAGCAATCTGAGCACACATCCTCGGGTAGCAATGAAAACAACAAATCTGTTGGTTCAGATAAATTCATAAATAAACTTAAGAATTAACTGTGCAAGGCTGTGTTGGTATACTTGTTATAGTCTTAATAAAAATATCTGTGTTAAAATATCTGGATTAACTTAATAGAGGAGTAGGTTGACTTAATCACTGGCAAGGAATACAATTCTTCTGAGAGGAGACTGTTTTTTTAAATTCTTAAATTTAAACAATGTCTAATCCAGAGATATTTGCAGATCCACAGTTACCAACAGATCTTTGACTGAACTGTGAACTCTGTCATTTATTGTCCTCTTACTTCTATCATTCCTTGTTCAAATTTTTTTCATAGACCCTCGTTGATTTTCTTTGCTTCATGTTGCCCTTCCTTTGTTTTTTCTGTCCTCCTTTCCTTCCTTGTGTTTAATTCCTTGCACCGTTCTTTACATACTTTGTCCATTTCTTTTCTTAATTGTCTCGATTGTCTTTTGTTTTCTTCTTTTTCCTTCCTTTCCCCTGTTCCTTAGTTCATTGTGTCTTCTTTCTCTCTATCCTTCCTTGTGCCCATCCTTCCTGCCAATTTATGTTCTCTTCTGTCTTTCCTTCTGTCAAGTATGAAATCAAATCAGAAAAACAGAACTTCATTCCAAGCGGGGGAAATAGCAATCCAACTGAGCAACCACAAACTTGCCAGTCTTTGGAGCCAGGGTGTGCAATAAATATTGATATGGAACCGTACACTATGCTAGTTTGTCTATTCTGAATGAAGCTCTGCTAGACTACATTGTAGTTTTCAGAACTCAGCGCTGTGCTTAGGCCTCTAGGAACTTTTCTGACAACCACAAGAAACTGCCTCTAAATTCACAGTGAGTACAAAGTCCAAACCTGAGTCATTGCTTCTTTTCTGTTTAAAAATGACCTGTCTGCATGGACCAATACGAGCAGTGCTGTTGTCTGGAAATATCTCATAGTGAGACTTAGTGTGGATCCACAAAGATTAAGCAGAATATGTTGAATCCAAGGAACTTGGTACTTAACCCTGAGTGGAGGTGGAGGTGGATGGAAATGCTGGGAACTTCTTAGGTCACAGAACATTTTTGATAACAACCACTACTGTGAGGCGCTCTGTTCTACAGTTTTCACAACCACTGAAGTTTGCAGGATATTAAACATTATTTTAGTTCATAAATGTATTAATACATTAGCACAACCACAAAAAAGTAGTTTTTTTCCACGTAATCTGCAATTGAATGGTACGTTGAAGGTAAAATGTAAGTTATCCAGAGAACGACATCTACTGATGTCTAAACGTGGCTAAAAGTTAGTTGGTATTGATCACATATGCTAACCAAACCTAAATATCAGCAACTTTGTTGTGGTTAAATTTGGACAAACACTATGGTCTATAAAAGTCAGTTTTTAATATATTTTACAGTACATTGACTAAGTTAAGACATTGAGATAGAATGATAGAGCAAAATAGAGACCATCAAAGAAACACCTGGTGATGGAACCAACGGCCAAGGACAAACATTTCTGGAGTTCTACCTTTGACGGCCCATACTTCAGAAAGGGATGAAGGGCAAAAGAGATGAGAAATTGAGACAAAGACAAACCAACCTTAAATATGGTTATAAACATGTCCACATTAGTCAAGTACAGTCTCCTACATGAAGATTATGGTTTTAGTGATTGCTACCGTCTCTTTCCTGTGTTAATCCTTGAAGATACTGTCTTTTTAAAAACTGCCAGAAGGTTTATGAGCTGATTATGAGTCCATTAGGGATCTGGGCCCATTATCTATATTATCAAGAGTCACTTTCACTTCTTATGTCCTTGAAAGCCTTAAAAAAAATGTCCACAGGTAGTTTCCAATCTTGATGTCCGAGACTGTAAATCCATTTCATTTGTTGTCAAGTTATAGCTTCCCTTATCCTTCATGTGTCTTTGAGTATAAACCATCTGTTTAGATTCAGGTGAAAATGTGGCATTACATGGGTGTATTTTCAAGTGGCCCTATGCAAACATTTCAAGCAGGCCTTTTGCTCATAGTGTCAATGTTTTGTTTTTAAAAGTGATTTTACTTTTTACAGCAAATAATTGTATTGGCCAATTACAATGCAAAAATATTTATGCCAATTTTTTTACCGGATTTTGCCCTACTAACAATCCTGAGGATGCTCCAGTTATCATGATGGCTCTAAAGAATATCCTATGAAATATCTCTGCTGTGTGTTTGCACTCTAGTCTATTAGTGTATTGGTGATACTCAACATGTTTGATTGTCTTGGCCCAATATCCCAGAATGCGGGGTCTTCTCCAAGGAGAACACAAGAACACATCCTGTTAATTTAACATGCAATCACAATCGGCAGTCCAAGGTCATAGGTGTTCATATATGCTCTCTTCTATGGAGCCTCAACACACATCTGTTGGATTTAGGTCTTAAAACCCTGATGGCCCAGAAAAAGAATTCTTTACTGCTTGATAAACCATTACTGTGTGGATTTGACCATATGTCCTTATTGTACAGACGCGCATAACGGACGACACCCTGATAAGTAAGGACGATTTAGAGACTAATTATTTTAAGTCATGTTTTTGAACTGTGAAAGGAAGCCAGAGTACCCAGAGAGACCTACATGCACAGGGAAAACATGGAAACTTCATGCAGATTTACTCAAACCCAGGAACGTCTTGTTGCAAGGCAACAGTACTACCAAAATGTAATCTCACGTTAGAGCAGTAAAATAAGTTTCACTGAAATGCTCTAATAAATGAGTGTTGCTTTTAAAATTATCAACATAAAGAGAAGTAATATTCTTGTAAACCTTCCAATGCTTCCGGTCCGCAATGTGACTGGAATCAAGTAAATACACACATTCTTTGGAAAAAAAAATCTAATTTCCACAAAAGTACAAATACAACGAATCAAATTTCCATCTGTTCTCATTCCTTTTTGCGTCATGTTCTAGCGTTTTCTCGCTCAGTGCACATTTCCTCTCCGCTTCTGCTCTGTTTGTTAATCATTCTGGCTGCACAAGCGGCACAGTTTCATAAATACACTCGTGATTAACATTTTTTTACATACCTGCAGGCACCAATCTCATTCTGTTTCGAATAAATTGGTTGATAACTTGAATAACCGATTATTTTCACGTTTTGCAGAGACTGAAGTGCTGCTGCACACATGGTTGTTCTCTGATACAAACTACAACAAACAGCATTTCTACTGGAAAATTCTATTTTAGAAAGGCATTTATGTAGAGTACTGTAAACATATAAATGCCCTGCTTACATATTTTTTTTTCTATTTTCAGTTTAGTCACACTTTCTGATCATGTTTCAGATCATCAATTAAAAAAAAAACTATTTTGAAAAGACAACCAGAGCAAATACGACTGGTAAAGCTTGTAGAAAAAATATCTTTATTTAATTGTTAAAACTGTCATCATGTAGTGCCACACAAACTAGCATCAACTACGAGTTTCATAATGTTGAAATGTGTCACTACTCCTCACAGGTTATTCAGGCTTTAGCACAACAAGGACAAATCTCAAAGTTTGTTGTCTTCAACAAACTTTAGTCACAAAGCAAGTAACTTTTTGAGTAATTCCCCACTCTGAAATGAGCGCTGCTGGTACTTTTGTCAAGTTATGAGCAGAATGTGCATTAGGGAAATGCAAATCCCCTGCCAAGCTCATTTCAGTGGTTAGACTCACCACCTCCTGGGCAACCAATTCCTCCTCCAACAGTAGGCTGTCCCTCTCAATGAAATCATTACTTCATTTCAACCTTAGCCGTCTAACTGTAAGGCCTCTCCTCCTGGAGATTGTCCCACATTCTCCTTTAACTTTGATTGTTGAAACTGAATCATGTCAGTTTACTTGAACTTATTTTTGTGTTGATTTTTTTTTTATCCAATGATTTGAAATATATAAATGTCACAAAATATTAAAAGCATAAAAAAATCTGACGTGGGGGGGAAATGCTGTTTCACAATACTGTCAGTGAGACTTTTTTATTATTATTATTTTTGTGCTCAAAACCATTAGGCCTGTCAAAGCTTTTAGCTTACTGAGTGGCTAAGGACAGCTAACGGCTCTCCTTTCCTTTGGTTTTCAAACACACAGAACACCAATTATGCATCTTTATTAAAAGAGCTTCTAGGAAAGTCTGTGCAGCTCGGGCAATGGTCAACTGTTCTTTTGTTTTGCTGTTATGTGAACTCCTGCATGCTAAAAATCCACAAAAGCAAACCTCCCTCAGTGGTCACACAATGAGGAGAAAGCACGCATTTCAGACCAGAGTAAACATTGTTACTGACTGCAGACTGCCTCGCCAAAGTGAGGCCGCTTTATTTCTTTTTGTCTCCCTTTTTGTTTTGTGAACACTGGTGGCTTTTATCCTGAATTGTATTGTAAAGTATGTAGGCGACCCTGAACTCAACACTTTTGGCAATGAGACGTTTCAGTCAAAATATAAACCAACCTTAAGAAGTAAATGTAACACACTCACCCACACACACACACCGGCGAAGAGATGGAGGATTTACATATTCATGGTAATGTTCTAAGGTCGTGATCTCTGTGTTCTTTCACTGTTATCTGTCAGAATTACTGTACGAGTGCTGCTAGCAATGCGGCAGAGGTTGAAAGGGTAGTGGGTTGAGTCTGTCGGTGCTCAGACCATATGCTGCACAGAGGATCAAACTGGCCTGCGTGGCTGTTGTCCCAGAAGGAAGATGATGCACCGGAGCGCCACACAAACAGTTTGCTAGAGAAAAATAGACTAAGTGTATGGATTACTGGAACTATGTATATAATATGTATAATGGTGTCAAGCATGTCTAGCAGCAACCAGGTAAGGTGTACAAAGACAAGTGGGTCTTGCCCACTTGTCTTTGGATGGTTTGGATCTGAATGATTCATAGAGAGAACTATGAATGCCATCATGTGCTGTGCCGATTGATGTAAAGTCAAAAAAAGATATTTTCATGGATAATTGGGGAAGGATGCAAATAATTTTCAACATGTCACTGTTTTTAAAACAAAAAGTTATTAAGAACAGAAAAATGTGCATTGTATGATACCATTTTGAGAGACTAAGGTAATTTTTTTAAATCAGAAAAATGAGTTGCATAACTATAATAGAGATGTCTCAGATTGGATTAGATGCTCAAAGTTAAAGGTTTATTAGAAAAAAAATAATAGAGCCAGGGAACCAAATGGCGAATGACCTAAAAGTTCACTTTTCATTTGGAGGTACTCCTTAAGTTCTAATGATTATTTACTGGCAAGAGATTCTTTATTTGTTAATCAGCAGATAAGCTCATAATTATCTATAAGTGGATCATGTTCACGCTTTTTCTAAGAGCCTCACCTAATTAACTGCCTCATTGAAAATACTTGAAAGTACTTTTAATCCTGGCACACTCGTTAGTTTTTGGGGTGGGAGTTATTGAATATTTCAATTAATCTTACCATTTCTCAGTCTTCTTCATTTGATTTGGTGGGAAATAATGCCATGCAACACCTGAGATGTCGTATGTTAAAATATGTACGGTATTGTTGAGATTCAATATTTACAGTGCACCTTTTTCTCCTCAGAGAAATTTTTCTCAATCTATTCAACCTACAAGGATGCAGCATGTCTGCAGAGTGATCTCACAGTATCATCTGTGAAGTTCCATTGATATAATAAAGATTCTAGCTGTGACTGTTTTACTGTATTTGATACTGTGCTTTATGGTCAACTATAAAACCCCAACCTAATCTTGCTAAGCAGAAAGAAAATAGAGATAATGGAAAAATTCTGGGATTTTTAAGTTAAAAAAATTAAAAAGATTAGAAAGTTAAATTCCATCTCACAGAGCACTGTAATTTATCATTTGAAAGTTTAAACATCAGATTACCAGGAGGCCATTGATAACTTTGGAGTAGCTGAAGCTAAAATGGGCTAGCAATGGTCTCTAGTCAGAATCAATCAATCAATATATCAAATTTTATTTGTATAGCACATTTCAGCAGCAAGGCATTTCAAAGTGCTTTACACAATTAAAATAAAAATAAAAACAGAAAGAGACAGAGATTTTGAAAAAGATTCAAAAAGATAAAAAGATTATTAAAATTAAAAATAAAAACATTAAAAACATCGATCCACATGAGGACTTGTCCTTATGGGGTCTAAAACAGAGTTTTAGCAGAGTGACATCATACAAGGATTCTTGAAGCAACGTTAAACAGACAAATTAAGAATTGAATCACTTAGAACAAAATATGTTCATGTATTAGAATGGTCAAAAATAAATAAAATTATTTAAACTCGTCCTGAACTACTTGAGGGACTTCGAAGAAATGCTTAAAGAATCAAAAACCAATACTTAAAGCGTTATTGTGATTTGCAGAAGAAATACGCCGGTTTTACTGAGGTTCCAAACTATAAGAGCAACTAAATGATCTGCCACCGACATCTTGCTGTCTAACACCACATTAGCAAGTGCAATTCCAGCCTTAATGTCTAAGTATGGTTATCTGGGCACAGTGGGTTCCCTCTTGCACAATATAAAACATGTTCAGTCTGATGTTATGGCTAATCAGTGTAAATTGAATCCATCACTCTGCTGGTTACAGAAAAATAAAATCAAGTGGGTGATGTGATTTCCACTATGTAAAAAAAATATAAAAATCCCAAATTGTCTCTTGCTTTGCAAGTTTGACAGCACTAATGCTCTAACAAGGTGGAAAAAAATATATATCCTTAGTTCTCATTACTGAGATGAATCTACTGTGGGCTCTAAGTCAACGTTAAGGGAAAACAGAAACAGGCCTTAATGTGCTCGACATAAGGGGTGTTGTGCTCAAACATTGTGCTTGACTGAAAAGGACAGTAAAGACTGAATTCATCTTCCTATTCTGTAATCCTACAAGATAATGTACCAGCAACCCAAAATAAAAGACCAAGTGTTTCTAGAAAGGATTTCAACATGTTCAACCCTTGCTAAAAAAAGACAAAAAAAAACTTCAATAATCAAGAATAGATTTTTGTAATATTACAGCTAATTACCATTACAGATCAAACCAACCATTTGAGCATAGCAGCTTGTAATTAATTATTTTCTTTAAGCCCAGGTTTCTGAATTTTTTGTACATATCGGTTTTCAGCTGTAAATCAGGTTCAGATGTACAGCTTTAGCTTGAGTTGTTTTGCATGATTTGACAAGACAAATGATAAAAACACTACTGTTAAAAATAGGACTTTTTCTTCAGAAGTTTAAACAAGTCATTACAATTCCCAACCAGATTTTAAAATCTTGTTTTTGTTGTTTTCTGCCCTTTGGCTTTGGACTGAATTTCACCGCTTTGTCTGCTTTCGTGCTCACTGTATGCGAGTTTGTTTGCATGTCTATGTAGGAGCAACCATCAAGAGAGGCATGCTTCAAGCACAACATAGTGACAGGCACCTTAATGAAAAGCCAGCTTCTGATTGACTGGCTGACAGACAGTGCGCTGCATAATTATGTCTTAAATAATAGATGTCCTTACTTACATTTCTGCAGCTGCACTAGCCTAGTCATCCTGGTTGCTCCATCAAACCCTGCCCAGCTCTAAAGGCTTTTACTGTACATAGTCACAGCTAGGCTCGCTTCACATTCAAAGATTGCTCGCCTTTTCCTTCTGAGTATTGCGCTCAGACTCTTCATGACCAATAATAACTTATAAGTGTTGCGACATTAGTATTATTATCCGAAAGCATCAGCATTCGCTCCTGCCGTTGAACTAGTCAACGCAGGCATCAATCAGCCTTGCTTTCAAAAAGAAACTGATCTTTAACAGAACAGCATGAACATAACAGCTTGAAAAGGCATGTCCATCTTTAAAACGCTACTTCTTCTGACAAGCCTTTATTAAAATGGTTCTGACATCATGCGGTCCTTCTTTATTAGTGGTAAAGCCAACAATTATTGTTTGATTATCTGATCATGAAAAAAAAAAAACACTGTTCTTTGCTGCCTCGTGTTAACATTCAGTTAGATTGCTATATTATTAAGCCGCCTTTGAAAACTGTTAAATGTAATAAAAAGTCAGTGGTATTAGTTTGAAAAATTTAATATATATGTTATTCACACTTTTGTTGAAAAAAAAAAAAAAAGCAGGAATAGCTGCAATGCTGTTTCGGGAGCATCTGGATCCATGTGGAAATTGTGATTCTAGATGCACCAAAAACAGATTGTTAAAATCACCTAACAAAGTAACAAAAATCACATTTGAAACTACAGTATGTTGCATTCTGTGTGGGAGAGAACGTGTTAAAAGCACAATATTGTTCAACACAACATGTTAAACTATCCATTATATATACAAGACACTGTTGCAAATTTTACTTACCATTACACACAATAGAAATTAAGCAAACTAGACTTAAGCACAGAGAGTCCTAGAGGTTTGGAATAACCTACCAGCAGATCTTCAATCCAATAGTGACATTCATTCTTTCAGAAAAGGTTTTGAAAAATGCTCACTTGAAATGTGATTTTGATTGCTTCTTATAAAATGTGTGTTGTATTTACCGTATTTTCCGCACTATAAGGCACACCTAAAAACCTTAAATTTCCTCAAAAGCCGACAGTGCACCTTATAACCCGGTGCGCCTAATATAAGGACCAATATTGAGCCACAACAGGTCTAGCAACTACGGTAAGCAGCTGCCGACTTCATTTTCCTGGTAGAAGAAGCGCGCAGTGCATGCTGGGATAGTTGTCAAAAAACTGGTTTGTTAATAAAGTTTGACTGACCTATCTACCCATAGACGATGTCTATGTATCTACCTACCTACCTAATAATTAGGTCGTCTGCAGGTCATCTAGCATCACGTTCTCCACCAACATGCTGTGCGCGAACGGAGAAGGGTGACCATCGTCCGGCCGCCCCATTCCAGTCGCAGAAGGCTCTCCTTGCGACCGGAATCGGACTGTTTTGTTGACAATCTTTATGTCAACAAAGTAGCTTTAGACATTTATCCGGGGAGCTTCGGCTAGAGTTACCAAGGGACCATCACCTATACATTTAAAGCCGTGGGGGTCGGTGGAAGAGAGACAGAGGCTGCGGCGGCAGCGTGTCGGTTGGTCTGTGCTAACCAGAAAGCAGTTGGGCACAATATCGCAACACCAAAACCGTGAGTAATGACTAGTGCAGACTGCTATATATAGTTCTCAGGGACCAATTTTTTATTATTAGACATCCATATTTGTAGTGAACAGAACAAATCATGTCCCGTTCAATACCGGCCAGGTGGCAACATAACTGTTACGTCTATTCTATACGCCTTATAATCCGGTGCGCCTTATAGTGCGGAAAATACGGTAACTTTTTTTTTATTCTGGCTTTCTACTAATTTTGTCTTCACCTCTTCTGCACAGGTGTTTTTTTAATCTCTTAAAATTTTTCATATTGCTTGTGTGCGCAAATAAAATATTCTGCTCTAGCCTGAGCAGCAGTCTCTGTGTGCATCCTTAACTCTGACAAAAGCTGCCAACTACTCCAAATTCAGCAAGTCGAATTAACCAAGAGGCCTGAAAGCTCAAAAGGGATTAAAACAGACCAACTTTGCAATGTTTTCATGTTATCTGAGTGTTCTTTCGGCTACACCAGCGCTCCCCCAATACTACGGGGCTTTCCAACTGACCTGATCACTCGGAGCTTGTCTGGCTGTAAATTGTTAATTTCCAGTCACCAGCTGATTTATTTGGCGCCTCCTCTTAAAAAAAAATGCCTTTCAATGTGCATGTGGGAAATAGATTTGAAAAAATAGCGAACAATGTTTGCCTTGTTCAGGTAGGAACCAAGATTCCATTGACGTGACTATATAGCATCACTATATTTTGAAATTATATACTTTGTGTTTGCTGAAAAAACGCATGTGTGCTCAGGTTTTTTTTAAGTCATAAAACTTAAATAGGGAGCTGTGCTCAACAAAGCATGTAAGCCTAAAAATGTAGCTTATGCCATAGATGAAGTTTGCATGTTAAATACCCTGTGCTTTACTAAAGTTACCCTGTTTTTCATTGGACTTATTAGTCATTTTCCTTCCAGTAATGCACTGTCCTTACGATAAACAAGAGAAAAAAACAAAAAAAAAATCATGTCCTTTGTCAACACCATTATTCATTCATTCATTTTCCTGTGCTGTTGATTAAAACAATAATAATCCTCATGTTTTTATACATGTATGCCGCTACTGGACTGTATCCCTAAACAAGCAACTCCTCTTCAGTAAATAATTATATATGCATCTCAGCAGTGTTTAGAGGGTAGTGGATTGTTCTGTACACTGTGCACCTGCTAAACGCTCCCAGCTGTGAACAGAAAACGGCATCCCACAGAAGTCTTCAAAAACACTGCAAAGGTGCACTTTCTTTGCTAATGACACTTCCAACTCAAAATAGAGCGTTTACCTGGAGAAAACAAAGCTTTTTAGAAAGCAATTCCATGCTGTTAACTACTGGATGGTGCAGATCGCTTGAATTCATTGTGACACTAACATCACTAGAATTTCTTAATGATGACTGCAGTCACAACAGCGGTGATGTTTGACACTCGTGTCATTCGGGAATGTTTTGTTTGTTTCATTTTAAACTCGGTTTCTCATTGTAGTTTTTGTTACATTACAGCCACAGACTACAGTATATGTTTGTTGGAGTTTATGTGACAGACCAAGACAATCTAGTGAAGAATTGAAAAGTGGAAGGAAGAACAAAAAACTGCGAAAGAAAAATCTGAAAAAGACCCACTTTGTTTCTTTGGTGGCACGTTGCTTACAAGCTTTACATACTGTATTTACAGACTGAAATTTAGTTCAAGCTCAATCAGGTCTGAGGGGGTCTGTGAAAACTCATGCATAACTTGCCAAAAACGTCAGTTAGATTTGGGTCCAGGCAATTGTTTACATGGTTTTGCTGTGATCTAAGCTGTTCTGCTGCAGCTTTGGGTGCAAGTTGCAGCCAATAACAGATGTTTTTTTGAGCCTTGCCCGGGATTTAGCTTCAGCCATCTTCCCATTAGCTCTGATTACATTTACCATCCTGCTAAAAATAAAGCCACCCATAGCTTTTACGTATACACAAGGTTCTTATCTAGAACTTTATCCCTAATCTTTCTGGTGTCTTTGTGATATATTTTTGTTTGCTAATCAGCCCTTTTTTTTGTTTATCTTAGAAAATGTAAAAAACAAAAATATTCTCATGTATTACTGAGTTTACACGGTACTGTACATTACATTGCCACAATTTAATGTTGAAAAGTTGTCAGACAATTGTCCATCATTGTGAGAGAAAATCACTTAAATTACATCAACTGTGAGCCCAAAATAGTAGTCATTGATGGATATTTGTAGAGGAGTTAGGTAACAGTCTTCACAAAAGCATTGCTCAATTTGTATGCCATATTTGTTCGAGGCCACTGTAATCCTACTCAACTTCCCTGTGAGTCTCAGTTGATTCTATGCTGGATTTGGTCTGCATTAACAATTCCTGACAGTCATGGATAATAACTCTGCTTCCTCCCCGTCTCTGCGACTGTCATCAAGTGGTGATTCATAAAACATGTCCCACTTACAATTTCAAAAGTACCCAACAACTTCACCTTAGATCGCTCTATGTACAGTTCACCATTATACTGTTCCCCCCCTCCGCCCCCACAATACTGCACACCCACTACCATGTTTAAATACATGTATAACCTGGTACTATGGTCCAGCTACAAACCAGCCCCCATGGTGCATAATCAAATTTTAACCTCCATCTGTCAACTGTCTACTTTAGAAATTGCATACTTGGCCTGCAGCTTCAAAATGATCTCTGATCCCTCATTTTACTCCCAAATTAAGTTCCAGGCCTCCGCTATGGTGATATATGCAAGAAAATTAGAATAACACTATTTGGCCTGCATAAAGGATAGTTTCCGCTGCTGCTCGCTAATGCAGTGTGGTCAGAACGAAAACTGTTGTTGAGTATGTCAAAACATCACAAAGGCATTGAGGTTCTCTGGGGGAAAAAATACATAAAACTATACAAAAATATGTTTACATGCTTATTTAGACATCATCAATTGCTAGTTAAAATGTAAAATGGTATTTAACAAAGATGATTCATCAAGGACAAAATTACAATTCCAAAGCAGATTGCAGTTGGAGGCTAAATCTTAATTGAAGCATATGGCTGAAAAATACCTGGGTGCTTTAAGCTGTGTGGAGGCTAGCAGCAGCAGCAGCATCAGCATCAGCGCAGAGGAAAAATGGCAACTCTTTTGATCTCAGCGGTACTAACTCATGTGGCTGACAGAATATTAAACAGAATATCCACAGACAGGGCATTATACCTACATTCTTTTTGGGTTTTCATTAATCTGTTGTAAAAGTCTAAAGAAGAAACAAATTAGAGGAAAACAGTAGCTTTGAAAAGCTGCTGTGGGTAAAACTGTGTGGGTAGTCAATCTGGTGAAGTGATTTACTAGGTTGTAAACACAGACGCATAAACTTGCAAATCTAATGCTCTGCTCAGGCAGTATTTAATACTATAAATGCCGCAGGTAGGTTGTGGCATTTAGAAAGGAATAAAAAGCTTGGTTGGTACTAAAGGACTCAACGGGTCCCTTAAGAATATCTTCCACACCATTACAACCCCATGAGCAGCAGCAGCAACCAAGATGAAATACTGATACAATGCAGGTTGATTACTGCTAATTATATCCCTACCATTCACATCTGGTATTCATTAGACTAAGCAATGTTTTTATTTGTTTTGTTTTTGGCCAATAGTGGTCATCTGTTTGCATCTATTTCCTGTTTTTAGCTAGCATGGATGGTGGTGGTGTGGTGTGATCTTCTGCTACTCTTACTCATGATTTAGGGTTAGGGTTAGGGAATCGAACCCAGAACCCTCTTGCTGCAAGACAACAGCTCTACCAACTGCGCCACTGTGCTGCCTGCTGGACCCGCCTCCTCTTCATACTGGATCATTTCAGAGTAGATTTCAGACTAGCAGGAAGCCGGAGTGCCCGGAGAGAAACTTGCAAACAGGAAACCTGTCAAATCTTTTTACCTTTGTCCCATTAATTTAAATCAGACACATTTTTGGTCCCAGTCAGATTTCTCTAGCCCCAAAATGATTACTAATTAGGTCTTCTAGAATTATTTTCTTCTTCAGATGTTAATATTTTTAGCCCCTCTCCAAAGGGCCCTTTGTCTTCTTCCAGAGGAGGGGCTGGAGAAACTAACCTCTGGTGTCTCATCCTTTCTTCTCATAAATATAAACAAAAGCGTCGTTGAACATGTTTTCCCTGCAGTCGCTGTCTGCAGGGAAAACATGTTCGTTGTCGGCCTTCACGGTTTGGTCTCCCTTCATTAAGTAACAGTAAAAGTCAGTCAGGGTAGGATCCCCACAGATGATGGAGGACAAGTGGTAGGTCTCCGTCCCACATTCTGCAGGCACTTCGATGGTCCGAGTGGCTTTCGTTTGGTACTTCCTAGTCACCCTGTGCAGAAAAAACACCAGGACTTTATCGGTCAGGCAGTGTTTCTTCTGCCAGGGTGACCCGCAGTATGAACAACGGCGTTTGCATGAGACATCCAACCAGTATTCCAGCAGTATTGAAATACTGTACAGATGCATCAAAAATGATTAAAATAATAGTAATAGTATTTGTAATACGAGAATTTAGCTTAAAAAAGGAAAACGAATCAGTCAGATATTTGAAAAAAATATTTTGTGTATTTGTGTATATAACTATATACAGTATATATATTATATATATATATATATATATATATATATATATATATATATATATATATATATATATATATATATGTGTGTGTGTTTTTTAAGGTCGACAACGTCATAAAAGTCGAGTCGATGTCGACTTGTCGCGGTGACGTCACAGTGACAAACCATATTTTTATACGTAAGATCGTTACGCTGCCAGGTTAAAAGCTTCAATAGGCAGGGTGACGCTGATCAGTTCTTCCGATTTTGTTTTGAAAGTTTCATAAAGATGATGTGAGGAAGAAGAGAGAATCTATAGGAGAGACAGATTCACTGCAGCACGGATTAATCTCACATCGGATTTTGGACTCAATCTCAGCTGCTGAATCATTCTGAAGCTAGAACTGGTCGGCTGAAAAATATATATTATTCAGTATTAATCATTATTTATTTGTGTCTGTATAGTTATAAAAATATATATTGATATTACTAAATAATTAAATAAATTCTGAACGACTGTGTGCTTTGTAATATGCTCTTCATACATCAATATCAGAATATTCCATTCCTATTCGATTGTTATAGCCACTAATCATATTTAAATATGCTCAACTATGTATTAAAAACATACTTAAATAATACAATTGTTTATAAATGTAGCTTTGATAGATGTTTAAATATGGCATCCAGTAACAAAAAAGCGTGTTTTGTTCAATTAAATGCGCTTATGTCATTTTGCCTGCTAAACACATAAGGCTGAGTGGAGTGGTCTACCGCTCCAAGATGGCCGCCCTAAATCTCGTCAGCGACAATAGGCGAGAGCGGCGCATGAGGCGTCTATCCTTATATTATTTATGTCTATGGATCTAACCATGGATCTAACCATAGACATAATATAAGGATAGACGCCTCATGCGCCGCTCTCGCCTATTGTCGCTGACGAGATTTAGGGCGGCCATCTTGGAGCGGTAGACCACTCCACTCAGCCTTATGTGTTTAGCAGGCAAAATGACATATCAGCGCATTTAATCGATCATAACACACTTTTATGTTACTGGAACTATATTCAGACATCTATCAAAGCTACATTTATAAATAATTGTATTATTTAAGTAAAGTTTTAATACATAGTTCAGCATTTTTAAATATGATTGGTGGCTATCAATAGAATAGGAATGGAATATTCTGATATCGATGTATGATGAGCATATTACAAAGCACACAGCCGTGGATAATTTATTGTGAACGGCTGTGTGTATAATTTATTGTAATAATACATAGTTATACAACTATACAATCACAAATAAATAATGATTAATACTGAATAATATATATTGGATGCATATATATATATATATATATATATATATATATATATATATATATATATATATATATATATATATATCGTAGGGTTTTTTGTGTAGGAAAACTGGAGCACCCAGAGAAAACCTATAGTATCTGTCTGTCTGTCTATCTCGGGGTTTTTTTATAGGAAAACTGGAGCACCCAGAGAAAACCTGTAGTCAGTCTGTCTGTCTGTCTGTCTGTCTGTCTGTCTGTCTGTCTGTCTGTCTGTCTGTCTATCTATCTATCTATGTTTTTTTTTGGAGGGAAACTGGAGCACCCAGAGAAAACCTGTAGTCTGTCTGTCTGTCTGTCTGTCTGTCTGTCTGTCTATCTATCTATCTATCTATCTATGTTTTTTTTTGGAGGGAAACTGGAGCACCCAGAGAAAACCTATAGTATCTATCTGTCTGTCTGTCTATCTCGGGGGGGGGGTTTGTAGGAAAACAGGAGCACCCAGAGAAAACCTATAGTATTTATCTATCTATATTTGTCTGTCTATCTATCTTTCTTTTTTTTACAGGGAAACTGGAGAACCCAGGGAAAACCTATTGTTAAAATGACAGACATTCATTCGGGAATGTAAATTATTGGTAATCTTATCCTTTTAGTGGGCATTTTAAAATCCCCACCAACGTGCGCAGTGTTTGATTCCAGTTTAGGAAGTGTGACAGGATTGGTATTGCTAACTTTCTGACGACTGAGTAAGGGTCTGGTTTTAGGGTTGTCTTGTTTGTCAGCAGAACACACCGATCTTCTTGCACGGTTCTTGGAGGTACTTCTCTCTGGTCTGATATAAGTCTGGTGGCTTAGCTGAATATTTCCTACTCCACACATTTTGTCCAATTCCATCAAGCTTTGCATTTCTTTCCTTTCAAACTCACAAAGTTTCTTTTGCTCTTGCAGTTTACGTTTTATCTCGGAATCCCAGGAATTAATCAGAGACTTCATAGCTGCAGCTTTTTTCTCTTTCTCCAGTTTTTCACGCTTTTGCTCTGCAGATTCCCGCTGTTTTCTTTCTTTCAACAACACATCCTCCATAAAAGCCCTTTTTTTAGCTTCTTCCTTCTCTATAAGTAACAGTTGGTTGTACACTATTTTTTTATGTATTTCACGACTTCTCTCCTTATCAGGAATGTCCAAGTCACTCTGACAGATTGGAGAGCCAGATTCATACTGAACATCTCTTCCTTGCTCAGTAACACTGTGATGCATTTCCCACTGCATTATGACTGTGTTGTCCATTAGTTTTTTAGTCTTGTCCAGTGTCTTCAGTTTCTGCTGGGGATCCTTCTTCTGCCTCCTGGCTTCAATTTCCCCAACTCGAGATTTTTCAAGGTTTTTGTCTTTTTTGTCTCGTACAAACGTTGATGTATATTGCCTGCCTTCATTTGACTCACTAACACTCTGATATAATTCATACTGTCTTAGCCTTTGGGCCCTCGTGTTTTGCTCAGTCTTGTCCTGTGTGCCGAGTTTCTGTTTCTTCTTCTCAACGTCCTGCATTCGATCCAGCCGCTCTGATTCCATCAAGGAATCAGACCTTTGCTTTTTAATCTTGTCCATTTCCACCTTCTTGTGCCGTTTATATTCAACTTGACCATCCCATGCATCATTTGGTCCGGTTGTGATCCCTTCAATCAAAGGGAAACGTATCCTGGGCAATCGATAGGGATCCATCTTACGTTTCTGTCTCGAGGTGAAAAATGTACGTCTCTATAAATTCGTTGGGTTCTGCACATCTGGTTTTAGAACACAGGTAACAAGATATTCAAAGGGTTCAGCGCTGATGTCATAGAATCTATGTCACAAAGCCTGGGTTCCTAGTGACATCATCAGTTAGGTAGAAGTGTACCAGTTTCCATTGCTATGGTAACCAGGAAAAGCTCTGAAGTGATTCACATTTCCTAGTAAAGGAGATGTTACAACCCATCAAAACATTTCCAAATAAACTCATTCATATTAATACAAATGTAACTTTTTCCAGCAATTTAGAAAAGTTTCAGCCAACGTGGTTGTAATTGATAATGTGCAAAACACAATCACCTGGTTTTCCATTAAATCTGCTCAACAGTGTTTTCCTCATCAATGCATTTTTGATGAGGAACCTAACAATAGTTTCTAATTGCTTTTGTTGGAAGCTATCTAAGCTACGGCCTAAAGACGGCGTTCCCAGCGTGTCATTTCGTTCAACCTTAGCTTCGAGCACATGGGTGTGTGAAAACCACCTGTGTGTATGTACATACGAGCATGCAAAGAGCTGAGAGAGGTAGAGGAAAACAGAATTATTTATTCCTGACGCTCTCTTCCAAGTGATCTGCACAAGTTTTGACTCTCCACTGAAGACTCCATCAACAGTTTTCATGCTTTATTCATGTGGTTTTGTATGTTTTTCTCCCACTAATACAGAAAACTTTTCATCAGAAACAACTGATGGTCAAGCAGGTGATGAGCTTGTACAACCAAGTTCCATTGAACAATTCGGTAGTTGAAGTATTTCCAATTTATTAGTAATGTTCTTTGACATGTGGTGTTATACCTTTCATGTTCATGTGTAAATTATTGAATACAACATCTGAATAATTAGTCACTGTAATCCATCTGCCTGTATGTCCGTCCATCCATTCATCCATTTTCTTACACCCTTGTCCCTTAATGGAGTCAGGAGGGTTGCTGGTGTCCATCTCCAGCTAACGTTCCGGGCGAGAGGCGGTGTCACCCTGGACAGGGCAACACAGAAAGACAGACAGGACACACAACCACACACACACACACTCACACCAAGGGAGAATTTAGAGAAACCAATTAACCTGAGAGTCATGTTTTTGGACTCTGGGAGGAAGCCGGATGAAAGCCACGCATGCACAGGGTGGATGGATACAAACTCCATGCACCCAGAACCCAGAACTTTCTTGCTGCAAGGCAACAGCTCTACCAACTGTGCCACTGTGCAGAACTGTAAGATCTGGATTTCTGTAAGAATGCCATACAGAAAACCTTTCCTGAACTCTACTGTGGCTTTTCAGTAGTTGATTTTATATATGCCAATGAGTTTTAAGCATAAAGATTAAATCTCATAGCCTGTTAGCATGAATGTTTAAAGTACTAGCATAAACAGCTGCATTTTTGTGTACAGTGCCCACTAAGCCAATGTTTTAGGTTTTAGTCAATAGGTCATGTTTAATGAATGTGGTATATCTGGTAGCGTTGTGGTTGTATTTAATGCAAAAGTGTCAGCACTTTGCATCAGTACACACTAGGGGTTGCACCAATTAGTCGACTAGTCGATTCTTTTCTCTGCATCGACATTTTTCTGGGCCAGTCGACTAGTCGCAATCACGTGGCAAAATACATTTTTCCAAGGAAATGAAAGAAGGTGAATTAGGTGAGTTGTCAGGAAGCTCACATTGTATAAAAATGTAAATAATTTAACAAAGAGAAACTGTAAATTACAGCATAGGCTCCCGCAATAGGGGCGTTGCGGTGTTTAGCTCGGCGCCCTGCATACAGAGACTTTAACCCGCGGTAGTCAGGAGTCCGACTCCTGTCCTCTATTCGCTGGGCCCATCATATCTACCCCCGCTCCGCTCTCTCTGGCCCCTTACAGTCTGATTGCTGTCAAATAAACTAGTGCCGAAAATGCGCGAAATTTCCTTAGGTCCAATAACATGGATGGTGTCTAAGTTAAAAGTCAGTGCCTCACCAGCAATTAACCTCACCGCACGTCATTGATATATATATATATATATATAAAAATTCTTAGATCGTAAACAAAGATCAAGACAAATATTTGACTCCACAACTGTCAATTAACATCAAATTTGTTTTATAGAATTACACTTAAATACAAATTTGCACAAATTTCATAAAAAAATGTATATATACAAACATATAAACATGCAACCAATATATATTCAGTATCAATCATTATTTATTTGTGCCATTATTAATTAATCATTATTTTTTGTGTTTGTATAGTTATATAAATATGTATTATAATAAATTATACACACAGCTGTAGATATCTATATATATGTATATATATATATATATATATATATATGTATATATATATATATATATATATATATTCATCGTACTGGTATATATATATATATATATATGTCCATCTTACTTGTGAAATGTTGTTTTGAGTAGGAGAGACTACCGCTCCAAGATGGCCGCCGTATTTCCTGCGCCGGAGCAGCCAATGCGGGGTCTACTCTTATATTGGATGGATCTCTATGGATCTAACAGCAAGGCTTCTTCTTCTTCTTCGTTTGAGAGGAGGGTGAGTGGAGGGCGGAAGAAGAGTGAAAGAGAGAGTGGTTGTATTTTCTATATCTTTGACTTTTTTCACTTGGTGTTTATGTGAATTGTTTAGTTGTGTTTTTGTGTTAGTTGTGTCACGTTTTTAGGGGTTTTTGTTTAGGTTCGGGTTGTGGCCGTCAGGTGTGCCTGGCTGGCCGGCGTCTGACGCCATGGTGGTGGTTGGTGGCGGTTCTTTCTCCACGCTAACACGGAAGAACGGCGTCAAGGTGGGCGCGAGTTCTCCGTGTAGTTGAGGAAGTTTGTTTAGCGGTCGGAGAGGTAATCGGACATGGGGCCATCAGATCGGCAGCTCGCATGAACGGAGCTGTCGTTCTGTTTGTGGAAAAGGTGGAGCAGGCCCAACGGTTGGTGGAGGTAGGCGTCTCCGTCAACGGCCTGTTTTTACAGGTGTCGCCCCTCAACTTACCTTCCACGAAGGTAACATTATCGAACGTTCCTCCGTTCATTAGCGACGAGTTTTTGATTAAGGAGCTGTCTCCGTACGGCAAGGTGGTGTCACCAGTTAAAAAAGTGCCGCCCGGGTGTAAATCACCATTGTTAAAACATGTTGTCTCTCATAGGAGACAACTGTTTATGATCCTGAATAGACAGGATGAGGAACTCAACTTAAGCTTTCGTGTTAGAGTAGATGATTTTGATTACATCTTGTTTGCAACGTCCTCTAACATGAAATGCTTTGGCTGCGGCCAGGAGGGGCACATTGTAAAAATGTGCCCCAACAGGGCTGGGCAGAACCTGCTGGGTTCAGCCAAGCAGCGGCCCGCTGCTGCTGAGCAGTCGGGGGACCCGCCTGGTGGGGCGGCGGAGGACCCCGCTGCTGCGGCGGGGAGAGCCCCCGCAGCAGCGGGGAGGCCCGCTGCTGTGGCGGAGGGGCCCGCTGCTGTGGCGGAGGGGCCAGCTGCAGGGGAGCAGGCGGAAGGTACGGTTGAAATGTCGGTAGTGGAATGTGAGAAAAGTGTGAAAATGAATGTAAGTGTGGGAAAGGATGAGAGCACAGTGGTGTGTGGTGATGGGGTGAATGGTGGTGGTGATGGGATGAATGGTGGTGGTGATAGGGTGAATGGTGGTGGTGATGGGGTGAATGGTGGTGGTGATGGGGTGAATGGTGGTGGTGATGGGATGAATGGTGGTGGTGATGGGGTGAATGGTGATGGTGAGGGTGAAAGTGAAGTGGTAGAGAGAGATGGAGTGCAGGGAGAGCAGCAGGTGGAGGTGAGGAGCGGTGGGGAACATTCAGGGTGTGGAGATCAGGGAGAGAAAGGAGAGGTGCAGGTGGAGGGACAGAATGAAGGTGAGAATAGTGCAGAGTTGGTGTGTGAAACTGGAGTGGAAAAAAAGACGGGTGAAACTGAGGAGGCCCTGGAATTGGAGGCTTCAGCCCCGTCAAAGAGGCGAAGCAAAAGGAGGAATGTGGTGACGGCTGAGAAGGCCAGCAAGCTGGCTGCAGAGAGGAACGAGGTGTCGGACAGCAGCGACGCTGAGAGCTGGTTCTCCGACAGCAGTGAAATATCGGTCACACAAACGAATTGTAAAGCACCCAGATACCCAGTAGAATCTTTTAGAACTTTATTAAAAGAAACTAAATGATTCAGAGGAGTGAAAATTGAAAGTTATTTTCCTGATTTAAAATTATTTTATTTCTCTGCAAGATATCACATCAGGAACAAAGAGGTGTCAGGTTTTGCAGACAGAGACGTGTTTAGATTAAAGAAAATAATGACTAAAGTTAGAAAACAAATTTGATTAAATGATGCACAGTAGCATTTTATTATTTTTTATAGTCTTTTGGTTTTTTGGTTTTAGCTTCTTCTTACCCAATATGGATTCTTTTAAAATAGCATCTTTGAATCTTAACGGGGTGAGGGAGGCTGGAAAATGAGCTTTAATCTATCAAATGTTCAACCAAAAGAAAATTGATGTCGTCTACTTACAAGAAACACACAGTGATCATTCCATAGAGACAGACTGGGTCAGAGAGTGGAGGGGGGAGGTCATCTTAAGTCATGGCACTACTTTGTTTTCCGCTTTTTTTGCGTCTCCTTGTTCCAGAAGGTGGCTAGACCTCACCTGACTCCCGTGCGTCAGCCTTGTATTGTGTCACTTGTGGATGACTAAAAAGCCAGATGTAAGTGCAATTAAGATGGTTATTCATCACACTGATGGGCTGTGTGTGGATGCTGCATGACTCGTATCTAACTATGCAAAAATAAAAGAGGAAAATATGCGCCTTTCAGAATTTGTATAGATTTGCTATCAGTTTGTTTGTGCTGAATGTTTACTCCTGAATGCATCGGCCTGATAAATGTTTCTATGATTGAATACAAAACTGCACAATAGATGAGTAAAAAAAACAAAGAAAAAAAAAAACACACACACTTAAATATGTCTCGCTTTTTGCCTGCGTTTATTTGTCACTTCTCATGTCTGTTTGTGTCCCAAAAGGAAGGCGGAACACATTAGCGGCAGGTTTTGTTGATGGAGTAGATAGAAAATGAAAGATAACGTGTCTAATTTGCATAATAGATTTTCAAAAGCCGCCTCAAAGTTCTCTGTAAATCTTTTCTGTTCGACATAAGGTTATTATTCTTTTTTTGGTACAGTTTGATTACAGCACTGGGTCAGTGTTGATGACGAATACACCCTGCATTTTAAGAGTTCGTTGTTCTTTTCTGTGATGTTAATTTCTATATTTCCCCATGAGTGTTTCACTCTGGTTGTCTAAATAAAGCCTGACTCATTATATGTATTAGGATTCATTTTGCTGTTGTGAGGAATGCATTTATAGGAACAATAATTTGCAACCTGCAGACGTTGACAAGGTTATGTTAAGAACACGGATAAGATGTGTCCTGCACCTCAGTATTGTATACAGTATCTGGTACAATTACCATTGCATTTGGTTATTTTTTGGCTTTTTGCTGAAATATATACTTTTTTGTCATTACTGAAAAACATAAGTGAACAATAAAATTTTGAAAGTATCCAAACTACGAGTTGTCCGTGAAATTGTCTTTTCAAAATTGGTCTGCTTGTTAATAAATAGGACAAAAATATTTAAGTTATATATATCCTTAATATTTATTTATCTGTTTTTCTTACTTGTCCTTGTAGCAGTGGTCAAGAATCCCCCGATCCCAAACGCAAAACTGGTTTGCCCACAAACATCCATCCATCCATTTTCCTACACCCTTGTCCCTTAATGGGGTCGGGAGGTGCTGGTGCCTATCTCCAGCTGGCGTTCCGGGCGAGAGGCGGGGTCACCCTGGACAGGTCGCCAGTCTGTCGCAGGGCAACACAGAGACACACACAGGACAAACAACCATGCAATCACACCTAGGGGCAATTTAGACAGACCAATTAACCTGACAATCATGTTTTTGGACTGTGGGAGGAAACCGGAGTACCCGGAGAAAACCCACCATGCACAGGGAGAACATGCAAACTCCATGCAGAAAGGCCGGGGCCGGGAATCGAACCCAGAACCTTCTTACTGCAAGGCAACAGCTCTACCAACTGCGCCACTGTGCAGCTACGCCCACAAACACAACTTCTGAATTTTAGGTCATTAAGCCACTATGGTAAAGTATAAATTGTCACTGTGCTCCAGGCGGAGAGAGGAAAGCATGCGGCTTCCATCTGTACTCCTACTTTGGGTCAGGCAGCTGCTCCATTACTTTCACATAGAGAAACCAAACCACAACTGTCACCTGAGAAATTCTTCAAACCACAGGCATTGCCCACTTACATGCTACTGCAGGACCTCTCTCATTTCTGTGCCCTCGACTCTACTGGAGCCAACAAATTCAAACAAACATTTTATTTTGCTTTTGTTCCCCAAGTGGACAAAAGCAAAATAAATGTTTTGTCCACTTGGGGAACAAAACATTTTGTTCCCCAAGTGGACAAAATGTTTTAGAACTGAATGTTCTCTGAATGTTTCAGAACATTCAGAGCAAGTTCTAAAACAATGTGGGTGCATTGTTTTAGAACTTGCTCTGAATGGACATTAATGCAGTTTGTCCCCTCATCACATTGGGTTTGTGGCTAGAAAATTTGACTGGTCTAAACCTGAATTGTTGATTTTATGATGTACTTTAGCAGAGGAAGCAAATAAAACAAAACAAAAACAAACTGTACATTTTAATATATGTGCATTATCTGATTCACTTCATGAATAAATAAATTGAAACCACCAAAATAACATAATATATTTGATATTTAACGTTCTATTCAAAAGACCAATTAAACCATTGTGCCAAATAACATTAATTTTGGGGATCTGTGCCACTGTTAACCAAGAACCTGTTGTAAGATGGAAACCAAAAAGTATCTAAAGAACTTTATTATCATTATTATTCCTTTATTTCTACAGGAAAATATCTTGAAACTTTACAAGAGAGACCTGTGACAGCCATCAAAACAAATAACAAAAAGAATAATAATACAACGGCAATGGGAGAAGGAAATATGATGGAGAAGAGGGGTTGTGGACGAGTGGGAGTTTGTTTCTCCTACCTCCCTCACCTCGGGGTGTAACTGGCAGGCGCAGCCTCCAGCTGGCGCTCATCAGTCGCAATTAAGTTAAAGCTGAAAAGTGTGAGTTTCACATCTCCTCCATAACCTTCCTGATTACTTTCTGTTTTGAAAAGAATAGAAACTCTAATACCATCAAACGTAGCTTTTATCTTGTGTCTGCAAATGCTGCTTGTGCTACAGTCGCATCCGTCCATCATGACAGAATGTCGTTGCAGTTTTTTTCCTCAAGTGATAAATATGAATGAATCTTCTACTGGTTCTAGAATATCATGGATGGAGGCATGTCTAAGAGCAAGCAGCTGGTTTTTACCAAGCTAGTCTGGATCTGATCAGGCACAAGACATTGGTAGACAGGCAGGATTATTTTAGGGCTTTTTTTTCAGTTGTCTGGTGTTGCTGCCTGCTGAAAGAATTTTCAAACTTTTTGACCGATTGTTCTTCAATATTCTTCAAAGTTTGTGAGATCAGAGAAACAGCCTCGTCAGGCTCCGATTTATGTGCCTGTAGAACATGCCAAATTGTTTTAAGCCAGTTCTGGCAGCTACAGATGAGTTTAAGGTGTGAAGGGAATCAACAATAGCTGCTGCTAAAGTGATGTGTGGTAATGCTTTTAGCAGTAACTATATATGGACTGGAGACAATTTTATTTTCCCTGAAAGAAGAGGAGAAACAAAAGACAAAAGAGCTTTCTGAGATTAGCGAAACATTCTTGTCTGCTGAGCTTGTAAAAACTTCAGTTTTGCTTTTTGCATGGCTGATAAAAACTTGGTTTATTCAGTTCTGTCCTAAATGTCCTCTCAGATGCATGTAAGCTTTTACAAAAAATCCCCCACAAACCTTTCAGTGGACTGCATTGAAGTCTAGCCAAAATGTGGGTCACTAAGTGAGAGCCTGACCCCGACAGTTCTCAAGCCGTGATAGATTCCGCAGTTCCTGGTGAAGGTGAAACAAACTTTAGACATTATCAACTTCAGTGCATCAATTTAAACTAGTACAACTCTATTTTCTGGGCATGCTCCCCATGTGTAAATGCCATTTTATGGTTGTGTCATCTTAGGTGATATTTGAGTGTGATAGGCAGTGTGTTGCAGTGTTTTTGAGCTTTTTGATGGATGGGAGAGTAATATAGCCCAAAAAACACTGTCCCTACAGTTAAACCCGGTGGTGGGATTATCATGCTATGGGGGATGCTTCAGTGCGTCTGAAAGTTGAAGGGATAATGAAGAGAGAAGGACTTGTAAAGAATCTGAAGGAAAACCTGAATCAGTCAGCATCAAAATTATGTCTGGGACTTCCAACATAACAACCTAAAACGCACGTCGATCGTGGTGAAGAGCTGTTTTCAGAAATCTAAGGTGAACATCATTGACTGGCATGCACAAAGCACTGACTTGAATCCCACAGAAAATCTGCAGGGTTCAGTGAAGGCCAGGATCCATGCGAGAAGACCATCAAATCTGGAGGAGCTTGAAAGATTTGACATGGAAGAATGAGCTGGGATTCCTCATGGGAGGTGTCAACAACTTGTTGTAAACTACAATAAATAACTCTATTCTGTTGGCCAGTAAAAGGGACACAAAATTGACTCCAAGCATCAGAGGGGCTAATAATTTGTTTTCTATGGAAATTAATATAAATATCCAACGTAAAACCAGGTTGTTTGGAAAAGTTGCATTGAAAACCATCTTGGAAAAAAAACTTAAAATTTCATAAAGGGTCTAATAATTTTGATCTCAAATGATTTTAATCATAGTTTCCAAACTCTCTTTCTGGTAACTTTAAATCAAATCTGGTGGATAGAGATAAACTCTTTCAAGGTCTTATGGGATTACTTGCAGACGATAAGCTGCTTTAAAAACATTTCTGATTGACAACGCAGCAAGTTTATCTTTGCCTCACATTTGTCATTTTTGTCTCTTCGTTACAAAATTGTCCAAATTAATACCAACTCATCCAACTGCTAAAAATTACACAATCCAAAATGTACAGCACCACAGAGAAGCATGCCATGTGTTCCTAATTAACATGTTTTGTTAATTAGGAACTGGGCCGACACTGGTATAAAAGTCCAATGTAAGCTTTCTGTTGACATCGGTCCTACAATTACAGAAGACATTGTTTCAGTAAGTAGAAATGATTTAGATCAATCCTCAGGTAAGCTTTGTGCCGTGACTGAGCATCACATTCCGTCAGCGGCTTTAGCCTTGTCATTATGACTCGAGCAACGCCCTCGAGAAGAGATATCGCTCACACTTTGACGTCTACGAGTTTAAGTGCACGCACCAGGAATAGCTGTGCACCTATGTGTGTGTGTGTGTGTGTGTGTGTGTGTGTGTGTGTGTGTGTGTGTGTGTGTGTGTGTGCGGAAGCAGTTGTGAAAGGTCGCGGGATCATCTGCAAAGCTGTGCCCAACATTGAACCGACAGTTTCACAATTTACAAAGCTCATGAGGGGTGAAAAAGGTGAACGAGGGCCGGAGAGTTATTACCGCCTCTCACAGACGAGCGGGTTCGAAGGTCAGCTCGAGGTTTCAGGGCGGAAAGGAGTTCTCGAAGATTCACATGTCTGTCTGTATTTATATATTTATTTATTGGGGTTTTTTATTATTATTATTATTATTATTATTATTATTATTATTATTATTATTATATTATTATTTTTCCAACCAACCTGCCACAAAACATTGTTTGAGAATACAAAATGTGAAAGAGTTCCACAAGAAAGAAACAAACATTGAAAGGCAGCGGTGGTGAAATGTCCTACAAAAAAGTAGGTTAGAAACCACTCCAGTGAAGTTTACTTTGCTCTTTAGAAAACAAATGGAAAAAAAAAACCAACAAAAAAACTCAATAGTTTTTTTTATTATCTTCCCTTCCAAGGCTGTCTTTTTGTTTTTCTCCCTTCCCTAAGACGACCACGTTACAGTTCCTTTGGCAAGTGAAGTTAGGTGTGTTTTCTTCACTTGTGGGCTGTGATGAGGTGCGCTGCGGCCGAGCGAGAGAGTGTGTTGTTAATGTGTCGGTGTTTGTGCGTGGCGTTTGTGGTTGTTTTATCAGGTTGCTGTGTGAAAGAGTGTGTATGTGCGGCAGAGGGAGAGAGACCAATCTGTCACTCCCTGTTTCATTTTTTTTTTAGCGTTGGGCCCCGCATTAACTAAGCCGACAATCGACTGTCGAGGACGCCTGGTGCGTCACCGAGCGTCTGTCTCTCTTGTCTTTTTTTGCTATGCAACGCATCGCTGGCTCCGTTGGACCCTGTTAATGCTTTTTTTTACAGCCGATTTAACATGTTGAATTGGTGTCAGGTCAGGCAGTGAAACTTGCCTGTTTAGTGTAGTGAATGAAATCTGTAATAAGGCCGTGTGACGTTTTTATTTCGACGCTTGAAGCAAAAGGGCTTCATGAAAGCAGATGTGAAAAAAACATCGTGTTGTTTTTAGCTAAACGGGTAAGTTTGAACAGTTCAGTTTCGAAGGTGCTCTTTATTTGTTTTATGCTACGAACACAAGTCTTATTCCATTCTATTGGATTATTGGAGTTTATTTGATAAATTCGTAGCAAGATAATTCAGAATTGTAAATTAGAAATAATGATGATAAAAATAATGATGGGGAAATTATGCATATTTCCCCTTTTTCTAACAACATATACACCAAACTTGGAGCATTTAATGAAATATACTTAAAAAAACTTCTTTAACTCGTTTATTGAGTTCAGCGATTCTAAACTCAAATTGACAGACACTTGTTTTTATTTCTGAAAGATTTTGAAAGCTGAGCTTCCCTTAACTTCCACTTCATAATTATGTTTTATTGTTGTTGTTGTTGGTCTATTACTCAAATACCTCTAAAGTACACAAGGCTTTGAAAAATGTTAGACATTTTTAAGGAAAAGCATACCTTTGCCAGACGTTGATTGTTTAACATACTAAATTATAACTATAAATGTAGTAAGAATATTTATAATTTAGTCCTCTAGGAGCTTACCGCATTGGTGGAAATACAAAAACAAAAATCTTTAATCTTGCCATACACAAAACGTTTCCAATCTGGCTTAATTAAAAACGTATATGCACTCACTTATATGCACTCTAAACAGTCCTTATATCTGTTACATATAGCGGATTTAAGGTATACCTTAGATCTGAACATTTTTAGTCTGTTTCCAGTGAAAATGCACATCAGAGCCTCGGTCTTTGCTTAACTTTTATGTTTACAAAGAAGCTCTTACAAGTTCTGTTCTCTTCCATTCATTAAAAACAGCCAGAAGAACGGGGAAAACACAGTGTGGCACGAATAAAACTACGAGAAGGCACCGACAACCGTGTGTACCGTAAAAGCATTTTTACCTAGAAAACTTATAAAGTGCCACGGCCATTTGTTAGCTTCTAGAGGCCAACACTCGAAACTGTCCGGTCCAACCAGCTGTTGGGCTATAAATAAATAAGACAATTTATCAAACATTTCCTATTTGAGTCGCTGCCATCTGGATCTGGTTAAGAAGCCTAGTGGATCTCTTCCTGATGACAGATGAATAAATTTGCATAGTTTACTAAAGGGCCATCTACGGAAGCAGCACTGTTACTATTTGGGTGGGTTTTATCTACACAGACAGAAATATCCTTCAGACAGATGGTCTCAGTATTAGTATGCAGCTCCTGTGATGCAGTATAGCAACTACCACAAGTGCTGCACATTCATGGCAGCGTTCAGCTAACACGGTTGGACTTTATGATCATTAATAACTACTGCTGTGTCATATCATATCATGTCTAAAGCTTTCTATTTTTTGGATTGAACATCCATCGCGGAAATGCTCAGAGATCCGTATATGCTGGTGTTCTCTAATGTTTTCTAACAAACCTTCCGCGGCAACACAGAGTGAAATCATTTAGGCATCTATTTCAGACTTTAGGAAAACAGAACAGAAAAAAATATATAGAAATGAATGAATCCATAAATAAATAAAGTAAAGCAACAATCAAAAAATTCAAACAACAAAAAGAGTAATGTCAATGTAACACATCAGAAAAAGAAGAGAAAGATGTAGAAGTAGCTCTATTTAAACAGAAAGGTGAAAACACAAGTGAACTTTATTTAATATGTAATTATTTAATAAGGTTATTTCTGAAGGCAATTAGTTGCAATGTATTTTATTTAGGGGTATCAGCATAAATGAAGCTTTTTACCTAACAACTCTTACTTGTGTGAGTGAAATGAGCATCTTTCTTTTATTCTACGAACTGCTGACTGAACATGCCTAAGAAATTCCAAACAAAAATTTAGTGTTCATTTGCAGAAAATGAGAAATGGTAAAAAAAAAAGAGATGCAGTGCTTTCAGACCTCAAATAATGCAAATAATTAAAAATAGATACTCATCCCATTCAGTAACAAGCTCTTAAAAATGTACTTGCACATTTAAAAGCAGTAAAATATTAATAAAATCTAAACACAGTAGCCAAAAGTAATGCTGCAGAAGCTCGTGGCTTTGTTGTGTCGATATGTTAATTTTGAGAGAAACGACTATATCCTAAGCAATATCAATACATCTAATTGATAAATCTATATATATGTGCTTATGGCAGCAAAATTTAGAATCAATACACTTATAGTTTTTATTATGGGTATATTAGAGAGAACAAAACTGGAACCCTTTTGGGA